>JAOUZG010052945.1:710691-763463 GCA_026289955.1 Argiope argentata
CACACACACACACACACACAATGGACGCACCAAGAAGGAGTTGTCCAATTGAGACAAAAATTGGTGGATAGGAAGACAATGTACAGAATAGTAAATGATTAAAATCTCAGAACAATTGAATAATTTATTTCAGAGTTACAGTAACAAGTTCAATAAGGTGCTGCCCCACCTCTAGCCTGGATACAAGCTGCCACACGGCGTGACATAGACCGATAAAGCTTCCTGATGGTTTTCTTAGGTATTTCCAGCGAAATTCGCTCCATTGTCGAACGAGGTCATCAACATTCCGTGACAGATGCAATCGCCTTCCCATCATATCCCAGACATGCTCGATGGGAGAGCGATCTGGAGATCTGGAAGTGTTTGGCAAGCTTGTAGACAGTTTATAGCAACACGTGATGCATGTGGTGTGGCATTGTCCTGCTAAAAAACCAGCCGTGGGTACTGCAAAAGGAACGGTAGCAAAACAGGTCTAATGATGTCGGCGACGTACCGCTGTGCAGTAACTGTACCTTTCTTGACGACCAAAGGGGTCCGGCTATCAAAGGAAATGGCAAGCCAGACCATAATGCTTTGTTGATGGCCAATGTGGCGTGCAATAGTGAAAGCATGATCCCCCCTTTGTCCTGTGTGTCGCCAAACACGTCTTCGATGATCGCCAGGACACAGTTGGAAGCGAGATTCGTCGTTAAAGACTATACGCTTTCAGTTGGTATCATTCCAACTTGATCGAGCCATGCACCACTGTAATCTGGCTCGTCAACGTGCAGGCGTGACTGGCAGAGGTGGCAGTCGGCGCGAGGGTAGATTTCGCTGTCTCAACCGTCTCTGAATGGTCAGGGTGGACACTGGTGTTCCGGTTGAACGTTTGATAGAGATGAAGAAAGTACTATGACAGCTGATCGGGCAATTACTCTGTCCTCACGATCTATTGTGGTCCTAGGTCGACCGTTACTATCCTGACGTTGAACTCAGCCATTTTCCATCCATCCTAGCCAGCATTTTTGAATCGCCGCATCGCTTCAACTCAAATGACGTGCGATTCTCCGATTTGTAATCGGCCTCTTACAATTCAATGATACGACCTCTGACAATTGTTTGTAATGAGCTCGAACCCAAAGACGAGGAATTTTTAAGTTGTTGAAAGGTAATCTGAATCGCAGTCAAACCGAAAGTTTTAACAACCGTTGAAGAACTGCTCCTTATATACATCTGCTGGATACGCAGTTACGATGCGCTGGAGATAAAACTATTCATTCATTGGACACCAAAACTTAATAATTTAGTATCTGGTCAAAACACTCATGAATACGAAATTTCAAAGCAATCGTATGACTGTTTCTTGGTGAGTCGATTTTTTTTTTTTTTAGAGCGCTCGGGGGCGCGCGCGCACGCACGCACGCACAAACACTCTAGGTTAAAGATTTTATATGTAAAAAAAAAACTAGCAGACATTTGAAATGTTATGAATTTTGAAATTCCATAAGCTTTTGTTTTCCATGTTTTAGCAATGCGCAATTTTAGAATTTTTGTAAATAAATTATAAATTAATTGATTAGCTCATTCTATTTCAAATCTCAAAGACACAATTCTATTGTGTTTGAGAGAAAAATTAATTACTATTCTATGATAATGAATATAAAATAAACATTCACCCATAAGATATAACAAAAATAAAATGCACAAAATAGAAAACATGATATTTTAATTCTAAGGGGAAAGAAACTGTATAAATAAAGCAACAGTGGTGTATATACTTTATTTTCATTTCATATCTTAAAACAATTCTATGATTAATATTTTTGGGCATAATCTTTAAGACTCTTAAAATTAAAAATGTTTAATCAAAAAATAATTCCAAATTTTTAAAAATATGAATTGTTAACATTAATCAAAATTGTTTTGGTTAGATTAATCAACAATGAAAATTAATATTAGCAAAAATATTGCCTTACTTATTTTTAATAGCCAAAGGCAAAATTTTGAAATAGATAAGTAAACAAATAAAAAGTAAAATAAGTAAAAAAAACTTTAAAAAATGCCTTGAACATGCTTTAAGCATTCTAAAATAGCTATCCAGAACCAGTAGCAGTATCTGTTGAAGTTAAAGCAGATTTACTTCTATTTGTGCAATATATAAGTGGATTTCTTTTGCATTTGGTTTATGAAACAAACAAAAAAATTCCCTTCCAGATAATCAAATATTTGAAAAATTAATTAAATTTCAATTAATAGCAATGATTTTAATAATTCTTAATATAAATTAAAGAATTATTAAAAATTATAAGTTAAATGCTTCTAGTATATCCTATACATTTTATATTCATTATTTACAATTATTCCAATTTCTGAATTTATCTCTTTTTATATGAAAGAATAAATATGCTCACGGTTGCTTATTATTTGCATACAAAATTTGTGAATCACAAATATCTATAAATGACTATTCCTTTTGCCATGCTTGCCAAGACGAGAAATTCATCATAAGGAAACATAAACCTTGCAATGTGAAAGGAATTTTTGAACTTATTTGCATTACAAAATATGGACTTTTAAATATAAAATCTACCACAAAATCACTGTCCAAAATGATGACAACTGATAAGTTATGCAATTATTAACATGTCCCAACACCTTTAAAAACTATGGCAAAGATAGAAAATTCCAAAAATAAAATAAGAATTATGATAAAACAATTCTTAAGTCTACCTATCATTAGCTGCCTTTCGAACCTTCTCCCACTGACGCTTTGTAGTTTCCATTTTACTCTGAAGCTGGACAACATCTGCTTTTCGAGTTACTTTGGAAAGCATTTCTGTTCCTTTACTCATTAGTATGTGCACTTCATGCTCTTTATTAAGAACTTGTTTATATACTCCCTATTTAAAAATAATAACAAATCAATTGCATCCAAAATTTGAATAAACAAAAGTTCCTAACTTGTAGAATATAATAACTCAATTTTCTCACAGAGATTTAAAAATAGCAAAGTTTTTTAGTAATTTAATTAGTTAAAAACACAAAATTAAACAATAAATTAGTTAATAAAAAAGACTGGTTGATGATTTAAAAGCTTTTATTATAAGATTGGATAAATAATTCATTAAAAAAAGGATTTTGAAAAAATAAACCAGTTTTCATTTAATGTGAAATAGAACAAAAACAATTTCAAAAGTATTGGATTTATGTGAATGAAAAAGGAGGCAACTAATTAAAGCTTTCCAGTAAGCTTTCATATACACAGTTTGTAAAAGTAAGTCAATTATATTTGCGTAAAATCATCCAGAAAGGTAGATTCCATTATGATTAAACATATGAGAATGTCCATGAAACAAGATAATAATAATTAATTCATGCATATTTCATAACTGAATTAGAATTTTACTGGCTTTTTGCTTATAAAAAATCATTTAACTTTAATCTGAAAAAGGAATGTAAAATTGTCAGAGCAACAGAAAAAAAGTATATTATACATTAGATTACATAACAGAGGAAGAAAAAAATGTTTGGACAAAAAAAAAAACTACCAAGAAATAAACATCTATTTTAGTCCTAATGGCTTAGGAGGCTTTCACTTTAAGTGTACTATCAGAGAGAAAAGACAATTAGAATTGAAAATCAAAGTAGGTTCCTGAAATTACAATTCTGGCAATAACTCAAAATAAGAAATGGCTCTAGAGGATTCTTTCATAAAGACTACAGAGTTTAGGAAAAGGGGAAGGAAGAGAGATAAAGCCAATTAGCTGAGTGATTTTAATTTATGGGGAGTAGTAATCTTCAAGTAGTTCTATCTGGGCCTTTTTTTGTTGTTGTTTAATATCTACTTGCTCTTCCTATATTATAGATTTCCTATATTACAGCTGCAAGTTCTGTTTTTGAATACATTTTGTCTGTATTTTGTTACCTATGTTTTTGTTCCTCTTCATGAAATAAGGCATCATTATATGTTATTCAGCTTGTTGAACATTTCTCCATACATTCATCAAACAAATTTCCTCCATACTTTTATTGAACAGAGTGCAATATACATATTATATACAATTTTTGAAATAAGGGTGATTTGGGAATTACTGATTAGTGTTATGCAAGTGTTTACTGATTAGGAATCCTGATCAGTAAACACTTGCAGAAATTTCATCTAAATCGGGTGTTGAAAACGACATATAATTTTCATATAAGGAAACAACGAAATAAATTTAAATGTATCCTTTACTCACATTATGAATTATTTTAATCACAGGTGTAAATTAAATATAAATCATATTTTTTCCCTGAAATCTTATTAAAAACACATATCTGAATAAAAGCTTCAAAATTATTTAATTTCTCAGGATTTTCTTTTCAATCATTATTTATCTAAAGAAAATTAATTAAAATGTCTGCTTATAAAAGTCAATTTTTACATTGGCACAATTATAAAAAGTTAAGCCCTTAATTTTTTTATAGCAGATTTGCTTCAATTATCAAAAATGCAATATGATAATATTTAAATAAAAAAAATACTTCAAAATCTTGAACTTGACGCTTGAGAACATCTTGATCAGCAGATATGGAGAATTCACGGGACAACTGATTTTCCATGTCATCCAGCCATTGTTGGATGCGATCAAATGAAAGATAAAAGTCTTTGTCTTCTTTGAGGGCCGATTCTAATTCAGCTTTTCTATTACCTAAAATCCAATTTTAAATCTAAATCATTTATCAAAAAGTGGAAAATAAATTTTTATAACTATTTAATCCAAAATTTATATAACTCATTGAATAATATAAATGCACGCACTCATTTTTCTGTTGAGATTATTGTACTGTTTTTCGATACCATTCAATTTATTTTTAATTTCAGCTTTTGATGCAGGATCACTTAGAATATCACACAATTGTTCACAAACAGATTCAGCATCAGCCAAAAGAGGACGCTGATCTTCAAGCTGCTCTTCCAAATCCTAGGAAGAAAATAAAAAGCTCGAGTAATTAAACATTTTGGAAAGACAACACCAGAACATTTGCCAGATAATTGTCGATTATAAAGAATTTTACATTCAATTTTCTAAGTTGGTCTTCAGCATCGGATCCAGCTTCAGAAAGATGATCGAATTCATCTGAAATGTGTTGCAGACGATCCTGTAATCTGTTAAGACTGTCTTGGAAGTCCTTTGTTGCACCGATTGCAGCATCAAGGTTCTTTTCTCTATCTGTTAGTTTGTTCATCAAATCATCCCAACGTAAATTCGTATTTTGCAACTGTTCTCGGATTTTCTTTGCTGCAGGGCTATTTATATCCAGATGGTCTAGGATAGCGTGTCCGCATTCTCGACTCTTATTCAACACAGGCTCCTGGTGTGTAAATTCATCTCTCAAAACCTAAGCAAATCATATTACAAAAATTAATCAAATAATTATTAAGGAAAATTTAAAATCATAAAAGAAATTAAATTTCAGAAAAAAACATTTTATAGTGACAAAAAGACCATGTAATATTTTATGAAGAATTAAAAATTAATTTTTCTTTGGTTTGACAACTTTTAAATTAAATATATTTGGGAAGAGGAGAACAAAAGTTAAAAATTCAATTTGCAAAATTTTTGAAATTATAAGTCAATATTACCTTTTATAAACAAAAGAGTGCACAAGAGAAGAATTCAGCAAAATAAAAAAAATAAAAATATAAATATTTAATTTTTCTACACAAATAATCTACACATTTTTAAATGGAACACTTACCTGAACTTGTTGAATCTGTGCATTCACCATACGAGGGTCAGATGCAATGGGCCCAAGCACCTGAAACATCTTTTCCTTTTGTCCCAACCAGTTATTCATTGCATCTTGAGAATCTTGAAAGTCTTTAAAATCCTGTAAGAATTTTGTCTTCTCTTTCACAGTTGATAGCAATTCATTCCATCTTTGAACTGAAAAAAAAAGTGCCTTGTTTTTAGAAAAATCTGATTATGCAGTTATAATCAATTTTAGAAGTGAAAAAATAATTAAAAGAAAAGGTTTTGAAACTAACTCAGATCAGACATTTGCATCTGCAGGTTGTCAATACCAGGAGTAGAAGGTTTACGGCGAGCTAAATCATCTGTTTGAGATTTTAATCTATCTACTTCCAACTGTCTTTCAAGCATATCATCTTGAATTGCCTGAAATAAATTGGAAATTAGATATTCTGAACACACACACATACACAATACACAAAACCCTTAAATAAAAGAATCTATCTTTTAAAAAGAAAGAGGGAGAGAAACCACGCTTTATCACCTTCTAATAAAAGTCTGTAGAGCCATTTCGTTGTGAAGATATTAATTCATATATTTAAGATGATCAAAAGATGATAAAGCCTTATAAAATTTTAGTTGCATATGAAAGCTCATGATCACTAGATGGTCGCTTGCCCTCCACAACTCTCCACTTTAATTTTCACTTAAGTCCCGGAAACATTAAACTTCGAAATATATTTCCTATAGAGAAAAACCTGAATAGCCTGAATAATAATTACTGAACTGATTTCAAATCAAAACTTAAGCCTCTGTTATCGTTATTTTCAATGATCACCTTCATCACCAACACAGCTCTCAATTTTTTGTGAGATATTACAAAATAAAACTTTAAAATCTCTCAGCCTCAAAATCTAGAGCAACTGCTTCAATTAATTTCGGCATCTTGACCCACTTTGTTTCAATCAATCAAAATACTTTATGTTTAAAATTCAAAACAATGTTTTGGTTGCAGTAAGATATAAAAGGAGTGTCCAAATGAAAATATATAAAACATTACTATGGGCACAAATGAAAACTTTATTCAAACTATAAACCATAGGCCTGAGCACAACGATCCCATAGATTAACTAGCCGAAAGATTACTTGTTCTCAGAATCTCTGTAGCCGTGATGAGACCTAGTCATTCATAGTGTCCTTGAGTTCGCTTTCCTTTCAGATATTTTCTCAGGGAACCAAATACATGAAAATCGCAGGGCGACATGCCCGGGCTGCAGGACGGATGGGCGAGCTGCTATCACTTGAACACATGGACTCCAGGGGCAAGCGATCACTTAGTGATCATGGAGCAGAACCGTGAGTAACCTCCACTCCACCCCGTTCGGTCTTTTGTTCTTGATGAACTTGCGTAGTCTTTGGAGTGTCTCAGCATACATCGGAATTAATGGTTCTTCTATGCTCGAGAAATTCAACAAGTAGGAACTCATTAAATTAATTGAAAATCACTCGTTATAATAGCCTCTCCTCTCTTCTGCGCATGCTCCGATTTACGTTGGAGACTCCAATCGTACCCCTAAGATGTCTCGCTACGTTCTCCCACAATTGCATAGGCAAATATGTTTACGGTTACGTTGTTACGACGTTTTATACCTTTTTATCTGAACACCCCTTGTAGTTCATTAAAACTGGTTGTTGTAATTAAAAAGTGTAAAAACATATATATTTTTGTTTTGTTTTTTAAATTAAATATATATAAATAAATATGAAATTAATTTTCAGGATTTTAGATTCAACACTATTATAGATATACATAATTACTCTAATAAAGCTTCTTTATCTATTAGGTACTTTGATATTTACTATATAAATCCCATACAAAGAATAATTAATTCATGCGTAATACAGCTAATACATGAAATATTTGACAAGAAATACATATTCAAGGATCTAAAAATACAGCTGCCTCCATATAATTCAATATTCAATGCTTAATACTTTATACTTGGAATATTTTAGGCCTTTTAAAGAAATAAATGGCTAACCTTCAATGCCTGCAGTTGTTTTGTAGCCTGATCTCTATTCATGGGAAGGGGATCTTTGGGCATTTGTCTTTCTTTTCCTTGCACGAAACTCAAAAGTGTTTTCAATGCATCCATGTAAATTTTGATTTCATCAGTAAAAGAGTTGATTTCTTGAGCCCGGTCAGATAATTTCATGCCTATAAGACTGTATCTGTGGTTTATTTCGGCTAATTGTTGTTGGATAGGACTCAAATCTGTTGAAAATAAATTCAATAAATTCATAACGGCAATTATAAGACATAATCTGGATAATTAAGATAATAATTCAAGATAAATATTCTTTTTTATTAACATATTGTTATTATATTATGAAATTTTTTATATAATGAATATATTATTATCATTCATGTTTCATGATATATTATGAAAAAATATTAATCTTTTATTTTAACTTTTTAGTTTAGAAATAAATAAACAAAGAGAAAAATTAGTTTATGCTTCAAAATGGCGGTCAAAGAATAATAAATTTTGACACCTGTTATCTTATCTTTTTTTTTTAATGATGGCAAAATTGCAAGTATCCCTTAGAACAAACTACTTTAGAATAAAATATATTTAATTTAAATAAATTCAGAACCATCTTTTTAATATTAGAAACTTTTCCTTTAATTTCTGTTCAAAAATTGTTTCGATGTAGTCCATAGCAGAAAAGTCGTAATTTACAGAATGCAGAATAACTGGAAATTAATAAACCGTTTTTTTCTGTCAAAACAAAGTTTTTTTTAATATATAACCTTGCATTATTGAGTTGATCACTTAAGGATATTTTCAATTCATTATAAGAAACAGAGCAATTTAAATTATAGTACAATACCTTCAATGCCACCTAAATTATCTGCTGA
Source organism: Argiope argentata (assembly GCA_026289955.1). Lineage (NCBI taxonomy): Eukaryota > Metazoa > Arthropoda > Arachnida > Araneae > Araneidae > Argiope > Argiope argentata. The sequence continues at coordinate 719,329 of JAOUZG010052945.1, forward strand.
ATTCCTTGAGCTACTGAAACCGCTGGAGATGCTTGAAAGTGGACTTTGCATACCTCTTCCTGAAGGAGATCCAAAATCAGGAGAGCGTCGATGCTCTATAATGTTTTTAAATATATGGGAATAATCAGAATCAGACAGAATAATGATCATTATTTGTCAGAAAAATGGAATTAATACATAAGCCCTTAATTACATACTTGTTGGTGACATTCTTGTTGGACTGGAAGACTTTCTTGTGGGACTTCCAGAGAAGTGTCTGGGATTTTCTCCTCTTAAAACAGCATCATAGCTGTTTCCAAGATCATTAACTTTGTCTATTGTAGGTCCATAGTCTGAATGTTCTTTAACAAGAGTCTGGGAAAAAAAGAAAATAGTAAAATAATTTGCAACTCTAAAAATTTTGAAATTATAATATAATCAATGCAAATTGTACAATAAAACTATAGAATATTCCAAAACAAAGGCAAAAGGATGCATACTTTTATCTCCATAGACTGCCGGCGAAGAACTTCTTTATCTAAAGCCACAGGTTCAAGACCATCAACTTTGAACTCTATCGAAGTAAGCCATTCCAAGACTTTTGCTCTGAGGGTTTCATAGGCAGATTGCTGTTCCATCTTTTCTTTATTCCTGCGATTTTGTTCAACTACAAAATCTCCCAACTCCTTCCACTGCTGTTCTAAAGCTTTCATGCGATCTTTAATCACAGCTGTGTCAGTTACATCTCGTTTATTCACAAGAGTCTTCCCTGAACGAAGTATTTCCTCAAATTCTTCACTTTTAGCTTCTTTCTGGTTGATAATATCTTCGCCGATATTGCTATCAAAATCCTTCTTGCGAGTGAGCTCAAACATTGCAGCAAGCCATTCTTCAAATCTGCTAGCATTTGAAGAGAAGGAGCTCAATGCTTTGCAAACCTTGGAGAAGGAAAAAAAGTTTATTGAAATATTACTGAAATGTAAAATAAAATTTGTTTTTAAAATGCTAGAAATACATCTTAAGAAATCAATCCAAATGCATATTTTTAGAAATTCAGTTCATAATCTTTATTTATATATAATAGCTACTCTTGGACAGAATAGTATATAAAGTTTCATTGAAATGATTTCTTTAATCTATTTTTAAAAAGTGAAATTTGTAATTATTGGTAGACAATACATGAAATTAATTTAATCCATATTTCACAACAAGTATAAATGATGAAATGCAAAAATAATTACAAACAAAAACATGCTAATTTTAGAGAAATTTTTTAAATAAAAACTGCTTTTGCTAGCTGTTACAAAAAATAAAATATCAAGAGAAAACTGTAGAATAATAAAAATTTTAATTACTTTTGATATGTAATTGTTTAATCTATAATGATTTTTTTATTTACAGGAATTTATTCTAAACTAACCTCTTCCAGTAAATCTGATCTTTTCTGAGCTTTCTCACAAAGTTTTTCAAATCTAACATTAACTTCTTTTAATTTGGATTCAATTTTCTTTGCTAATCTCTGATTAGAACTATTAAGCAATTCCCGAGCAGAATCGTTTACAGCATCCAAAGTTGACTTTTGCCCATCAATGTCAGCAAGTATCATTTTGTGAGTTTGTATCTGAGAATAAAAAGCAAATTACTAAATTAGAAAACACAGACATATCCAAACAAAACAATAATCTAAAGAATTTAATTCAAAGAACAAGACTTGAAAAATAATTGTAAATAAATAGTAAACATTTATTTACCTGTTCTTCCAGTCTTTCTTTTATTAGACTCACAGGCCTACTCTGATTTCTCAAATTAGATTCTGCATCATCCAGCCATTTAAGAATACTGTCAAGTCCATCCTGAATGTCTTGGGAATGCAACAAAGCCATCTGCAATTCATTGCTTTTCCCATTTACAACATTGCATAGATTATTATACTCGTCTTCTAGTCTTTTTACTTTACTTTCAATAGCCCGCCTGTCTGAGAGACTAATATCTGAATCATCAAATGCATCTAGCAATGCATTTGCACTTTGCTTAACATTATCAATAAGTCGTCCTTGTTGAATGAGCTCAATGTTCAGAGCTTTTACTCGATCCAGTTGGTCTTGGATGGCTCGAGGATCTGCAGCAGTAGGCTCATCGAGAACTTTCTTTGTAGTTTTTTGAACACTAGAAAGCCAGGTGGTAGCTTTTTCAAGACTTTCTGCAAAATTCTTCTGCTTGCTGTATAGAATGCTAAACTTATCACTGAGGCGATCAATTCGATTTAACAAATTCTGAAAAGCAGTGGAAACTTCTTGTACTTTTTCCTTAACTTGGCTTTCAGTTGGCTCCAGGTGAGGCAGTCTTTGTGGCAGACTTGTTCGAAAATCATTTAAGACCTTCGAGTAATCCTAGACAGATTTTAAGTTTCAATATAAAAAAATTGACCAAATATATAAAATACAAGCAAAACATATTTAGAAATGAAAACACAAAACAAGAAGATGTTATGATAATATTGTGCTATAAATAAAAATATTAAATAAGAAATTAATAAAGTATTATAAATATAATAAAAGTAAAATTGCAGCTACAACAAATGGATTTCAAAATTGCAGTTTTAACTTCTTACCTGTTCCATGAGATTGAATATTTCATAAGCAATGGAGGGAAAAAAATCTAATAAAAATAAATTTTTTTTCCACTCTCCCCTTTCAAGGGAAATGATTTTTAATTGTTTAACTTTTGAAATATACACAACAAGCAATAACTAATGTTGAAGCACCTAATCCATAATTCCAATGAACTCAAGAAAAAATTTTTTAAAATGATTTCATAAATAATGGTTGTATACCCTTTATAAAAAGATTTTTACCTTAGATTCATCCACAAATTTCTGTGCCGCCATTGTAATAAATCGAAGATCTGCTTGATGAGCAATAGCATCACTTGAAAATGCCTATAAGATGTAGAAGAAATTAACAGCTATCTTTCAATATTTTTGACCGAATAAAGCAACTTAATAAATGAGATTTACTTACTTTGTAATTATCAGCATTTTCTTTCAAATGTTCAAGCTCAACTATACTCCTTTCTTTCTCATTCTGCTTTATGTGTGAATCCTTCAACCACTCCATAAAATTGATCAATTCATTCTGTATAAGAGATATAACTCAGCATAAATTTCAAATATTAGTAATGAAACAAAGAAGTATTTTTCTTCATGTGTGAACAGTTCTTGCCTAAAAACTATATTAAATGCAGCAAATTAAAATATTTTTTACAGTGAAAAAATATTCTTTACAAATTCTGTTCCAAATTCAAAAGTTGTGCTCTAACTGTAAATAATATATTGGAAACTTAAGCAATATGTATCATTTAAAAAGTTTTTTTGAAAACGAAGTTTCAATACGCAATTTGTATGATGCATTTAGTATTTTTGAAGACTAAGAAGATTAGATAGATGTGAGAGTAGCTATTGAGCTTTTTTTTCTATTTATATTTGAAGCAGTCAGTGCAAAATTAAAACAGTAATATTGCAACTGTTAAAAAAATTAGATTAAATTCAAAAGACACTACATAAGTGCAATACAGAAAAAAAAATCACCCCACTATTTAATTAAAAACCCACCAAGTCGAACAAAAAAAAGTTTGAAAGCTAAGAGGAAAATTCTTATATGTCCACAATATTTTTTATGGATATCAGTTAGGAGATATCAATCTGCAAAAACTATTAATTATCAAACACTAAAAGTCAAAAAGATTAATTTGTTCATTATATATAATTTTTTTATTTTATCTTGACATAGTGTTATTACAATATACAGAGAAAAATATAAAATACACCTTACACAATATTTTATATAAAAATGATTTCCCTTTTTTCCCTAAACATTCAATACTTTTCTTTATTTGACACCAGAAATTCCCATTTTTGTTATTCTACCACCTGCAAAATTATTTTTTCATAATCCAGTTTTATTAACTATTTAACTTCCCATCACTTTTTTATTCATTTTGTTCTCTTTACAATATTATTATTCTGATTCCTTGAAAAGTGTAGAAGTGACATAATATTGCAATGCTTTAAAAGGAAAAACAAGACAAAACTAACCGAAAATTTCCTTAATTCTTCCAAAGCTGCATTCAAACGCCTCAATAATTTATCTCCTTCATCATTTGACCTGTTGTAACGTCTCTTCAAATTATCTGCATTCTTTTGCAGGCTATGAAGTTCATCTTTACTTAGAACTTCTTGACCTTGCTCTATAAGTTGTTGTGCTTGATCAACAGCTGACATCACTGCTCTCTGATTATCTTCCAGCTCTTGTTTAATGGACTGAAAATAAAATGAATTTAACTTTCCTGTCTATGATAATTATAATGACAAATTTATTCAAAATCCATGATGGTACATTTATTACAGAAAGCGGAAAATAAAAGTATACCTTAGCAACGCCTATCTGTCTGTAAAGGTCATCAGCATCCTCCCGAACTAATCCAAGATCAGCTAATTCTAGTTCTTTTTCATGTAACCATGAAAGCAGTTTTGAAGTGTTATCAGAACATAGTCTATATTTTTCTTCTATAGCAACCTACATTACAAAATTAAAAAGACAGAAAATAAACAAATGTATAAGAATTTTAAATATGAAAACAAATGATTTTTAACAAACATAAAAGTACATTGATATATTATGATTTAATAGTTTAATAAGGCAGTATAATTTGTCTAAAAAAATTTAAAAAATCTCTTGTATATTATGCCATACTCTTCATTCTAAAAAATTCTTTTATTTTGGAATGAAACCTTTAATATTCTGATAAGCTGTTCTGTTATTACTTATGGCACTTTTTGCAAGCCTACTGACAGTCCTGACAGGAATTTGTGCCAAATGAGCATCTCTTGTTTTTCGGGAGCACAAATTAGCACAAAGAGTACTACTTGGCTACACATACACGTAACACACCCTTTTCACAGGGTGGATTTTTTTCATGCATTTCATTCACACATAAGCTAATAAGTTGTACTACTTAAAGGAGAAAACGAACAGTCACAGGAAAAAAAAGTGCCATTCAACTTTATTCTGCAATCAATCATAGAATAAAAAAATTAAAAATATCAGTCTAAGGGCAGTAATGTATAATAAAAGATGTTCTCACGAAAATATTCGTAGAGGATTGTATACAGGTTTAAAATTCTATAAATTTTGAAACTTTCAACAATTATATCCTATTTTTGATGTCATGACTACATTTTTCAAAGAAAGATTACCAAGAAATAATTTTGGAGTATAAATTTTGATTAATACACTATAATTTTTAATGGGGAAAGTATTGACATTTCCCATTAAGGATCGTTTTCATATTCAGATTTGCAGGATTTTAGATGTTTTCTGATTGTAATGATAACATTTATTTTTATTTTTCTGACATTTTAAAAGAACCTGTTGAGTCACAATTTACATGCTAAATTTATTTCTTCTACATATAAGAATGACAAAATATTTACAATAAAAGTTTCTGGAAGAACATTCATTGTTTTTTGTAAATATATTTTTAATAGTAATGAAAATTTTGTTTAAATTGCACCTGAACTTGAGTTGCCATTATGCTATAGAAAAAAATAAAAGAAATAAAATTAGGTATGTATTTAGTAAAGACATTATAATTTACAGAACAATAACAAAATCTGTATTCGATTTAGATAAACAATTTGAGATACATATTGTAATATTTATATTATCATAACCTTGGACGAAGAAACTCAGCAGAACATTTTGATTTCATTAAATAAACCAACGCCATCAAAATTGTCTTGCATATTGATATTTCTGTCTTTGCAACATTTAAAAATATTCTCTTCCATTAATATGAAAAAAAGAAGAAAAAAAAAGCTGCAGAATGTTTTAAGTTCATTATAAATTTTGATTCTTTTAAAAGAATTGTTAGAACTTTTGATTGTGACTAGAACTATGCAATCTGGATGAGTCATCTTCCTGTGTAATGAGACTTAAGTATTCCAAACTTTTTTTTATATCTTGAGTGCACATTACATCTGTATTTCAAAAAAAAAAAAAAAAAAAAGAAGATAAAAGCATTTTCTTGTTGTAAATTTAGTCAATAACATAAAGTTATGTGTGTTCACAAACCATCATTCCTTTTAGGTGGGCCAAGTTTATCAGAGCAATTTGTAATATCCAAAGATGAAGAATCATTGAGTTCAAGCAGTCCATAACTCACTACATGTCTCAAATTTAGTCTAGAAATACCATCGCTATAGTTTATGACTTAAAATTTAAATCCCATTACAAATTAACATGATCACTATTAGTTTTATGAATTGTAACTTAACTCCTATAAAACAAGTGTTTAAGATTCAAAAATAATATTATTATTCAAACTAAAAATATATATGCATTACATAAATATCACAAAAGAAGCTGTTGAGGGTTCAGATTATCATGCACCCTTGGTTAGTAGTAGTTCAAATAGCTGTGTTATGTCAGCAAAGCTTAAAAACCAAGCCACAGCATACAATATAATACAATTCATAATTAGCATGCAAACATATTATACAATTTGAAGAAAAAAAAACATTTGATACAAAACAAGATGAGGCTTTAAAAGTGCCTTATAATGGAAACCACATTTTTGAAAATCTTTAAAAACACATATACATAATAAGAAATATTAATGTCACTACTTATTGGATTGCAAAAAAGAATATACACAAACACATGCACCAGGCATGTAGCAGAGGCAAGCTAAGCAATTTTATTTGCGCCCAATCTTGACAGTAAGGACACCTTACCCGTTCCTCAGAGAGTACCAGAAGTGCCTGATGGTATGCATCCAATAAAGTTGTGGAATCATTCATAAGGCATCCAGTTTTGGGATTCAAAATACCGTTCTGAATAGCATCATTTATGGTATAGAAGTTACCAGACGAAGGGTCTTTTAGTAAAACCTGGGATGGATCTACTAAACCGGAAATTAATGCCTCTTCTAATGTCATGTATGTGTTATCAAATGGATTTTGGAAAAGATGTGTTTGATCATTGTACATGTATTTCAGTGCTTCTATCAGGGAGAATGTACATGGAGCAGTACGAAGCAAACCACTGTCCAAAGCCCCCTTAATTGTCATCACTTGATTAGTCAAAGTATTCAATATGATACCCTTTTCTGGATCAAGAGTTTGGTTCTCAAAGGCAGAAAACAATGTCATGAATTTGTTTCTCTTTGTGTCTTGGATAACAGCAGAATCAGGATCAATAAAGCCAAAATCAACAGCTTCCTTCAATGAAAACATCTCCTTTGAAGACAGATCAGTAAATCTACCACTTAAAACATTCAATTGTTTACTATTTATAACATTCTTCATTGTAAAAGGTTTTTGAGAGCAAATTTGTTTATCTTCATATTTTATAACTAATAAATCTGTTCTTTTGGAAATTTGACAAAAAATTACTTTCTTTTGTAAGTTTATGAAGCCCTTTTTGGTAGCTTGCTCTACTGACACCCATTTGGAGTCTCCATGTTCTTTAACAAAATAGGTTTGGGAGTCTATAAGGTTATTGCTTAATGCCTCTTCCATAGTGCAAGCGAATTTTAAACATAAACCTGGAGTCTTAAAATAGGCATGTGCTAAATTTTGCAAAGATCCTTGGTCAGTGATCATTACTAAGTGATTTTCAAAAGCTTCCTCTATATTAAAAACATAATAACCCTCCAAGTTTCTGATTCTCCCCAATTCAACGTCAAGACTACCATCAATCATGGCTAATTCAAATGACTTTAGAGTTTTAGAAGCAGCATCATATATTGCAGCATTATCAACTTTGAGCAAACCAGAATTTATCCCCTGTTCTATAGTTACAAATTTATTTGAAAATGGATCAAAAAATTTCCCTGCATTAGCATTAAACAACTTCATGTTCAAAGCCTGTTCTATACTAAAAGGTTTACAGAAAGGGATTATTAACTTTCTTTGTAATGCTTCTCTGAAAGTTATTGTTATGTCTTCATTTGTGAAAACATATGTACCAGCTACCTCATCAATTATTCCCTCTTCAATCGCTTTATCAAGGCAAAAAATGGTACCTTCCCCATTTTTAATCAGAGATAGTGTTGATGAAATGAAATTTAATTCACGGGCTGTTTTCAAAGTTATTAGCAAACCATTTCTTGGGTTAATGAATTTTCCCTTATTGTTAAACAAGTTTAACATTAAAGCATCATGAAGAGTCAGTGGTTTTTCAGTATCAAATAAAATACCATTCTGTAAAGCTATATCAAGTGTTAGGTCTTCCAATTTTGTATCACTTTTAAAAATCCCCCGATAATCATCAATAATACCTTTTCTTACAGCCTCATTCAAAGTTATTAATCTATTATCTTGTACAAGGCATGGAAGAGAACCATCAATGATAAATGACTTCAAGCAATCATGAAGGGTTCTGGATTTGCCTCTAAGTAAAAATCTTCCATTATCACAATTGTATGATCCCTCTTTGATTACTTTCTGAAGAGATAAAGTAGGTCTAGTTTCATTAATTATACCCAATTCAAAACCCTCATTCAAAGGGATAGCTAATCCTCTAGGATCGTAGACAACACCTTTTTCTGCATCAACTATATTTTGCAAGATAGCATCTGTCAAAGAAACATTTCCACTTTTATTCATTACTGTAACTGAATCTGAATCAATTAATCCGCAGCTAATTGCACTCTTTAATGTCATTAACTCACCCCTATAAGGGTTAAGAAAACGCCCAACAGATTTCTGATACATTCCTGTTGAAATGGCTTCCTTTAAGGAAAAGTACTTCATTTCAACCAAAAGATTTCTGTCAAACGCTTCCTGGAAAGTAACATAATTCCCATTTTCATTATCAAAAGCTGTTCCATTTGTAATATCAATTAAATTAAATTCTGAAGCGTCTTTATACGAGTACAATTTCTGGTGCTCTCTATCAATGTAAAAAGTGTATGTTGTGTCAATTATCTTCTCTTCTATTGCTTGTTTTAGAGGAACTTCTGTGAATGTATGTAGGCTAAAGTAAGAAACTGTTTTCGAATCATAAAAAACTTTAGAAGTAGCTTCATATAGATTCAATGTGCTTTGAGCTGGAAGAATCAAACCTAAATCATATGCTTTATAGAAATTTAATTTTTCATCCCCAGCAGGAATTTTAACAAATCCAGAATTACATTCAAATAAGTCACATTGTATAGCTTCAGAAAGAGACATTACTTCTCTAGAAAGGGGATTAAATATCGTATATGCACTTCCATCAATAATTCCCTTTTTTATTAAGCATTCAAGAGAACCTTCAATTTCAGCAGATATTTCCATTTTACCAGATTTTAGGTTGTACATGCTTAACTCCAATGCTTCTGACAAAGTAAGAGGTGGTGAGCAATTAATAATTAATCCCTTTTTCCAAGCATCTTTTAAATTTAAGGAGCCTTGACTATGTAAAGAGTAAACCCCCTGTATATCATTAATGACATTAAGAGAAACAGATTCCATCAAATTTAAATATTGCATATCAAGAGTGTTTTTGACCTTTGCTGATTGTACATCAATGAAATTAGCTTCAATAGCTTTTCTTAGGGTTATATTTTCTCCAGACAAAGGATTAAAAAACAGTCCCAATTCTCTATCATAATATTCTTCCTTTATTGCTTGTATAAGAGATAATTTTAATTCCAATGTTTTAATCAGCCCTTCTTCCAAAGCATCATTCCAACTAAGCCAAGTATTATTGATCGTATTTTTCACTTTGCCTGATTTAGCAACAATACGCTTTTGCATTGCTGCATCAAGAGTTAAAAACTGGTCGTTGTCAGTATCTTTAATTAAACTTATAGCAGAATTAACAACGCCTTTTCGCACAGAAAGCTCGATGGAGTCTTCATATTTAGTAATAGGATCAAGAATCAAACCAGTCTCCGAATTAGCTAATTTTTGTTTAATAACAGCTTCTAAGGAAATTCCCTTTCGCTTTGGTACTATAAAACCTCTTTTAAAAGCATCTTTCCAACTTAATTCTTGACCAGTTACTGGATGTATATATATGCCCTCGGTAGTATTAATCAGATTAATTTTTTCAGATTCATCAAAAGACATAAGTGCATCTTTTAGTGGATTGTAAACTAAAATAGATGCACTCTGAATTATTTGGAGATTAACAGCCTGGTTCAGATTCAGATTCTTTGATGATGAACGTACTTCAAGAGAATCTAAGTTGATTACCTTTCTTTTAATAGCTTCTTCAAGTGTCAGTGAAGAAGAGTTAAAAGTACAAAAGTCATTTGTATATTCTTTAGGAATATGTATCAAGAGCAGTTCTTTGGAGGCTTCAAAACAAGATATTAGAGAACCATTTTCTACATTTAAATATTTTCCTGAAATTTTATCAATGATCCCCTGTGATATTGCATCAGTTAATGGTATATACTGCAAAGTTTTCGGATTTTTTACTAAGCAAAGTGATAATTCAGGGAGATGTTGTCTGACTAGTTCATGGAATGTGAGAGTAGTTCTTGCTTTGGTATCTAAAAATTTATCACTTGTTCCATCATAATAACCACTGGCAAGTGCTAAATTTTTATTAAATGGGTTGTTATCATAAGTTTCTTTGGCGGAATGTAACAAAACAATTAACTTATTATTACTTCCAATTTTAACAATAGCATCAGAACTAACATTATTGTGAGTCAATGCATCTAATAATGGAATACATTGATTTTCTTTTATGAGAATTAAATAATCACTAATTTCTATGAGATCATTATCAATGATGTCACTGAGTTTATAAACAGAATGAGGAAATGTTTCCATGGCTTCTTTATAAGGCATACAAGTATTTGGAATTTCTGAAGAAATCAAAAGGATACCCGAGTCAACAGCTTCACCAACAGAAAAAACTTGTTCCAACTTTGGGTGGAAAAATGTGTAGGACACAGGATCTATCAAATTCTTTTCTAAAGCAGTCCAGAGATGAACAGCTTCTTCGGACTGATCACCACAAGTGTTCATTATAAGGCCTTGATCAATAGCTTCCAGAAGTGAAGTAGTTTGACCAGTTATGGGATGCATATAACTTCTTTCCTCAACATTGACAAAACCTTGATTAAGAGCCACTGGAAATGTTGCTGCAAGAGGTGGGAGATTAATCTGCACTGAAGATATATTTTCAAAGATATTCTGTTTAACTGCTTCCAACATGCTAATTTTTCCATCCCATGTTTGCACATCTCCACTAATGCCATCTACTATGCCTGTTTCAATGGCATTTTCTAGAGTCAAATTCTTACCCGAGCAAGGTTCCTTCAATCCAGAATTTGGATCAATTATCTCACAAACTATAGCCTCCTGGATTGACAAATGCTCTCCATGCTCAGGATGAACTATTTTCTGCTGGACAGGCTCAACAAGTCCTTGATTCACAGCCTCTGGAATGCTAAGGGAACGACCAACAGGCAAAATAAAATGTCCACTGTCAGCATCCAGTATACCACCATCAATAGCTTGATTAATGTTTAGTGTTTCATTATTTTTTGGATTTTTAATCACACCCTCATCCCCATTTATTAGGCTGAGTTTCACTGCCTCTTTCAATGATACCAATTTTCCATCAGGCCCAACAAGTTTCTTAACATCCTTTAATGTATCGGCAGTTTTTTGATCAATTATCCCTTGTTCTGCAGCATCATTTGGTGATACTTTCCTCCTTTTTACTTTTTTCAATATAACAGCTTTAGCTGGATCTGCCAACTGAGCTTTGCCTATGGTTACTTCAAATCTTGGAATGGAATACTGGGTCTTGAGTGTCTTTTTAACATTTTCAGTATCTTCTGTTACTTCAAAGTCATTAGGCCTGTCTTCCTGTTTCTTCACCACTTCAATAGAGCTTGAAGCATGCCCATTCAATTTAACTTCACTATCAGATAAAGTTTTCACAGAATTTACTGTCACAGAAGTATCGGAAGAACTTTCAACAGAACCTAAAGTCTCTACAACATTTATCTGATTGTCAGAAAATTCAGGTACTTTCTTCAATTCGAAATTCATAGTAAACTCAGATGATCCTAAAGGAATTATGGTTTTGTGATTAACAGCTTTATTTACACTTAATTCATCAAATGAATGTTTATTCTTATTATCATCTATTTCCACTTTTTCTGAATACATGTTACACTCAGTACTTTTGTGTTCTGATGTCCTCCTAAATGTGAGATTTTCATTTGCTTCAGTTGACACATCGAAAGTTTCATGTTTAGATTTGCTGAAAATTTTGTTGAAAACAATGCTTTCAGTGTTCGTGGCCTGTACATTACAAGTTGATGACAGCTTTGTTTCAGCTTCATCTGTATATACAATATAATCTTCATTTAAGGCATCACTCAATGATAATTTTTTGCTGGTAGTGAAATATTCGCCGGTAGATGATATCAAACCTTCTTTAATAGCAAGATCTAGGGAAATCATCTTCTTTGTTCGATATTCTACGACATAAGCAGACAATGGATTTAGTATACCTTTGCTTATGCTATCTTCCAAAGATATGCTTTCATTGTCTATTTTCAAATAACCAGTCTTAGGATCTAAAATTCCTCTGTGTAATAAATCCTTCAAATTTGCATTGATTAATGAAGAGCGCAGAGGAATTAAAACGTCATTACTCACACAATCATTGTTTTCAGAAGCATTATAATAATTTGTATCCTCACTCACTTCATTATGAAATAATCCTTTTGGTATATTGTGACTTGCTGTTTTAAAATTGGCAAGTTCAACAGATAAACTGCTAAAGACTTCACCTTCACTGGATCCTATACAATGATTCAAACAACTACTGTACTCCTCATCAATGTCCATGGACTGGAAATTGTTTTGTGCATCTACAGTCCTATAATTTTTATTAAATTCTAAATTGTTTTTAAAAACAGTTACCTCAGATTGCTTGATGTGATTTTCAGAAGAGGATGGCAAAATGCTAAGAAAACCTTTGGAAATAGCTTCTTCTACAGATATTGTAGTTTTTGTATTTGTGTCGTAGAAAGTGCCCAGGCATTCATCAATGAGACCTCTTTTGTAAGCCTCTTCAAATGTCATTCTGAGATCTGATCCAAAGCTTTGATCGGCAATGGTAACATATCTTGTAGTTGTTTTTGTGATGGAAGTTAATGTTACAGTGATGTTCAAAAGTGATTTCAATGATATAGCCCCCTCTTCAGTAATAAGATTTTTTTCAACAGCTTCCATAAGTCTCAAAGGATTTTTAGAGATAGGATCAAGCAAATTCCCAGTTAAGGGATCAAGTAATCCTTTTACAACACAATCTAACACATTTAGTTCATTACCTGTTTCATCAAACATACCAATAGGTTGAGTAAGCATCTCATATACTTGTTGTATAACTAATTTTCGCTCAATTCCATCTTGCATGCTTATAAAATATTTGGTGTTCAAGTCACGCACATATCCTGTCTCTTTATCAATAATGAATCGCTCAACAGCAGTATTAAAACTTACATATTCATTCATTTTCGAATCTTTGAAACCTTCAATATCAAAAATCATTCGCCTATTAACAGATGCAAGATAGCCTCGATTAGCTGCTTGAGAGATAGTCAGTTTTTCTCCAGAACTGTAATCAAGGAATTTACAGTCTGGAGAAATGATACCAGATGTCAAAGCTTCTGCTAAAGTTAATACTTTATCTTCTTCAGGACATACAATGCACTTAACATCAAGGCTAATTATTCCTATTACTGCAGCTCTGATAAGAGATACTTTTGAAGAATTCAACACATTGATAATTTTTCCATCATCTTCAATTAGACCTTTTTCATATGCATGTTTTAAAGTCAGAGATGGCACGATCAGATTACATTGAAAGGCATCTATTAAGGAAAGTTCTTTACCATTGCTAGGATGTACATAGAAGCCTGTTGCTGCATCAATCAACTTGAAATCAATAGCTTCAGGCAGAGAAACAATATTGCCAATGCTTGGATCAACTACCTCTCTAAGACGTTTTGACAAGATGCCATACTCTAAAGATTCAGTGATAGAATACAGCTTACCTGAATCTGGATCAATTACTTTTCCTTCCCGTTCTCTAATCAGTCCAGCATTTAAAGCCTCAACAACAGAATAAGAGTCTTCTATTATTGGAGGAGCTGTAGATAAATATCCAAAAAGATAAGCATCTGGAATTGTCAGGACAGTTTTACTCTGGAGACTAGTAAAAATACCCGAATCAGGATCCAAATAACCTTTAATAACTGCTTCGGGTATCGTGTACTGAATACAATTTAAAATATTCTTTTTAATTAAACAAATAATATTCTCTTTTTTTGTGATTCCAAACTCAACAGCCTGCTCAGTGGATATATCAGCAATGTTTTTTGGATTGCAAAAGCTCCCACTGTTGGGATTAAATAGATTTCTTTGGATTGCTTCCAAAAGTGTCAGCTCTGCATTGCTCTTTGGATCATAAATACCATAATACTCAATAATACTGCTATAAAATTGCCTATCAATTAAAGAATTAGAAACAGCCTCTTCAAACGAATATTCCTTTTTGGTAGAACAATGAAAATATTTCCTTTTGCTAATGTTAATGAGGTTTTGATCAATTGCCTCAGAAAAACTCACTAGTTTTTGGTAGGATGGATCAAAAATTGAAGGCATGTTAAATATTGTACAGCCAGAAGGATTTGAAAAACTAGATCTAGAGCTACTTTTAATTTCTGTAAACGATAATGTAGTTCCTGACAGCTGAGTCAGGTGATTTTTTTCTGAGAAGAGATTTTTATTATCAATATCTACATTAATAACGTTAGAACGAGCTTTATTTTTTGAGGTGGTTTTTGAAATTTCAGTTGAGGAAGTGCTTTGGAAGGAAGGTTTAGAACAAAATGTTTGGAATATGTTTTCGTGAGAAGTGTTAAGTGGAAGACAATCAATGGGGGGACAATGGTTAGAATATGTTGATGTGTGATTTAAAGGGAAAGGAACTTGCTCCCAGATGAGTTCGGTGCGATATGTCTTCAGAATGATTGGTGCAGCTTGAATGATGGTAACAGAAAACTGTGTGAGGAAAAATGGAGGAAATAGAAACAAATCAAAAACCCATAAGAATACAGTACATGCTAACATAAGAAAGAAAATAATGGAGAAAATAAAGAAGAAACTAATTCATAAAAAATATGCATAAAAATGAAACAGAATAAAGGGGACAGATAAAAACAGAAGGATTTTTTTTACAGTAGCCTTTATTTTATTATATATATATATGTACTAACCAAATTTACTATTAATGAAGATCTTTTGAAAAATCATCTAAATGAATTTATGTTCAGAATGAGTTAGTTTTTGGCTAACATATAATTTTTTTTCAAAAATACAAATTGTGCAGTAAGTAATAATTATTAATGTGAAATAATAATTATTAATGTGAAACCTTTATGATGAAACTAAAGAAATTATTAAAGACTTCTTTTCCTTCAATAATTACAATACATACTTCATATTCATAATACACCTAGTGTTCAATGATTAAATAATTCTATAATCTCATCATTTAATTGACTAATTATAAAATATGATGCTATTAAAATATATTATGATGTAAACTTCTGCCTAAAATTTCTATTTCAACACTTTGAAAATTAAAGATTGAAGTACTATCTCGAAGCATGATATCAAATGTTTTCAATTCCCTCATGGAATTTAAATTCATAAACAGACATTTGTAAAAGTGAAATAAAAATATTCACATAAATTATTCTCCAAGTTCAAAAATCAAATATTACTTTAAACGATAAGTTGAAGTAGAATAAAAATTTACCTTTTGGCCCTCTTGACTAGAAACTAAACTTTTCAACTCATTCACTCTCTGTAACAATGTATTCACCATATCTGTGTATTGTTGATTTAAATGATCAAGATCCTGACTGACAATTTCAGCACCTGATACTATTTTGGGCCTCTTAGCCTCAGAAGCAGCAGGGTTATCATCAAGTCCTTCTTGATACAGCCTCAGTTGACGGTCATACATCTACGTAGAGGACAGATATGATACGCACACACCCAGACCCACACATATGTTAGGGAGAACAAGTACCATGTGCATAAACAATCTTTTCACAGTAGACTAACAAATCACTTGAATAACTCAATATGCAATTAGAATACACTAAATATGATCTATTTATTGAAACAATTATGTTAACTTAGTATGCAAAGTGTTTTTTTTAAACTTTTACCTATAAATAAATTTATATAATAGATAAGGTTACATAACTTGAATTCACACATAAGTTCCTTAAACACAAAACAAAATGAAAGAAACAAAGCATCAAAATATATAACTGATGTTTTGTTTTACCCTTTATATCTAGAGATAATTTAATAGTAACTTTTTTATAAACTTTTTAAACATTGATCAATAAGTTATTGAAGAATAACTAATGAAAAGAATTAAATATTTATTAATAAATTATCTAATTTTATTATAAATTAAATATGTCTTTGGTCCTTTTACATAGCAGAAAAAACAGTTATATTATCAAAATATAAGTATTTGATAAATGAAATATTTTACAAATAGTCTAAAAATATAAAGGGTTAAACGAACAAACATAAAACTTTTGAAACAGGTTTATAATATTTCTTTATTATAATCTGAAAAATAAATTTCCAACATTTCCAAGCATAAATAAACTTATAATTACAATGGTTTCCATATTATCAAGAGTACAAATTCATACAACTGCCTATAATTTTTTATACAAATGCCCATAAAACATACATTGATTATTATATTTTTGAACATGTGTACTTTGAATCACTAAAAAGTTATACATGTATTTTTTACATAACATTTTTTTTTGAACTTATACTCAATGTCTGGAAAAAATCTGATGTATCAGGTTAATTAACTTTAGTAGTTACATTTAGTAGTTATGAATTTAGGCATTGATTATCATTGCTTTGTGCAGCATTAAAATGCTTGGCGTCACATAGTTACTTATAACATTAAATAATATTAACCATAGTTACAAGCGATTTTAAACTAAGTTAATTTAATGATTAAAGTAGTTATCAGCAAAAGAAGAATCATCGCGTAGATCGGTTATGGTGTTAGAAGTCTTACCTTAGCTTCTCGTATAAAACGTCCACCATCAACATTAACATCTTCAATGGCAGCTTTCCTCTGACTTAAAGTATGATAGGTGCTCTATAAAATGAAGGAAGGGTATCAAAGTAAAAACTTGTCAACAGTTGTATAGCGTAAATTTAAAATTTTAAAATTGATTAAAAAAAGGATTTAAAAAAACAGTCGATTAAATCAAATAGGCACCTAAAAACACTTTCACATGATATGACGAGTTGAAAAAGAAACATTTTTGTTTAAATTAACTACTTTTCAATTTTTAAATTTATGATTGAATAGGGGGTTGGGTTATCTTGCTCATTTCCCTCATCAAGAATCGCAAAGTAATTATTTTGGAATCATTAGTAACAAATACATTTATTACTAAAAGAAAATGTAAACTATTTAAAACTACATGAGCTGCTAGCATTTTTTTAATGAATTCTAGAAATAAATTTTTAAAAACATATAATTTTAAGAGATAAAATTTTTAAAAAATCAAAAACAATTTTTTTTTCTGTTTGCTAAGAAGCATTTTTTCAAAACTGATCAACATAGTGATAACATTGAAATCATCATCAAAGGCAGCAAGTATAAAAAATATTAATTTAGCCATGCCAAACAACTTTGATAGATACATCTTATTCTAAAAAGGCATTTTTTTATCATGTTGTTTGACATTATAATTGTAAAACAATGATAAAGTACTACGAGTTGTTAGCTCATTCATTAAAAGCTATACATCATTTCTAATTTTTAAATTAGGTCATTCCAATGATTTGGAAACTCCATTCGGTAAACTAGAACATATACGCATTACCCCCCTCACCTATATTTCAAAAGATTTTTTAATGAACATTATTTTAAAACATAATAACAATTCTTGAACATTTTCATTAGTAACATTTCTTTTTTCACCGATTTCGAATTTTAATCAAAACTGCTGATTTTACACTTAAAATAAATCATTTAAAAAAATGTTGCTGCAAAATTTTCTGTGATAATCCAATATTGTAAGCTGTCTGCCGAATGATGATAAACTAATTCAGTCTCATTTTTATGCACATAAAAATCAGACAAGATATTTAGAGACATAAAAATTTTATATTCATATATTATAGTAAAAAAATCTTGATGTGAATCGTAACTCAAATTCACTATCATGTGGCTAATCTAATCTAAAACAAAGTTTAATTAGATTATAAGATTTATTATGAAAATATTAAAATAGTATGTTGTCATAGCATATCAAATTCTAAAACTAAATCAATAAATGAATGAAAATTCAATTACAAAATTACGTTTTAACAAGAAAAAAAAAACATTAAATAGTCAAATAAAAGCTGGTAAGAAAAAATATGTAAATTTTCTTTACAAATAATATGATTGATAGATTAATTGTTATTAAATTAATATGTAAAATATCAGAACGAAAAAATTAACTCTGGTACCATAGAAGACTCGATTTCATGGTGCATTTCATGAGAATCCATTCTGCTGACAGATTTCATAGATTCTACTTTAGCACTCATCTGACTAACAAACACCTTTTGTTCATTGTACTTTCCTTGATAGTTCTGAAGCAATTCTAGAGATGTTTCTAATGCTTTCAACCTATAAAAAATTGTTAGTTTAAATGCTTTAGTTTGAATACTTTAATATAAAAGTTGTCATATAATGCTTTCAACCTATAAAAAATTGTTAGTTTAAATGCTTTAGTTTGAATACTTTAATATAAAAGTTGTCAAACAGAAAACTAAGACTTGTGAGATCATCACAGTTAAAGCATAAAATTGGAATCGGGAAAATTTGTGACACTATCTCTACATTCAGATTCTCTAGCGCTTATATAATGCTAAAATGGTAAAAGAGGAAATCTTAATGTTTGATTTTTAATTCCTGTTTTTCTTTTTCTCTTCTGACTAAACTTAAAAGACTGAAGCTTTAAAAAAAAGAGTTTTTTTTTTTTTTTAATTTCAAGCGATGTTGACTTTCAAAACCACTTCATGAGTTAAATGCCCTTGATAAATGCAATCATAGGGAAAATCCCAAAGCCAGACATTACAAGGATTCAGATTTGGGGACAATGCAGTCCAGGCAATAGGAAAGCAGAAGAGATGACAAGGCCATCAGATAAGAGATCTCGAATCATGCTCTTTCTGTGTTTTGCCATACGAACAGTCTTGTATTAAAATTGAGGTGGTAAACTACCTCTTCACCTTAAAGCTGGAATACCATAAACTCTAAGAGTTTGCTGTATTGATCATTATGACTTCCTTGAAAAATCCTTGAAAGCCAACAACAATTTAATCCTCATTGAAGCCACACCATATCATAATGTACGAGGAACACAGTGGTTGATGCTGAAGGCTTGAGGATTGGTAGAACCTCATAAGCGACAATTCTGTGAGTTTGTAGAACCATCTTAATAAAAATGAGCCTCATCTAACCTTCTATGATGGTCAGTATTCATTTACTTACACTTTTGTGAGTAGCAGTTCTGGTGTATTTTTTTTACATGAATATGATATAACATTATAAATAACAATGATAAAAATAGAGAATTGCACTTGTACGCTAGATTAGTTTTAAGATTTACAATATTTGTTTATCTAACTATTGTCTCCTACTATCTTTGTTACACATATTGTTTTTGCTCATAGAGATGTTTAGACTTTTTAACTTTTAAGGCTGAGAATCAATTTCTTCATTATGTTGTAAATGCATAAAACATCCATTAAATTTTTAAAGTATTTTTATTTCAGTCAAGCTGTTTATAATGGTTTTTTAAACGTTATTTAAAAATTACTGCCTGTTCTCTGAACTGCTTATAGTAAGAGATTTCGGATTGTAATATCATATAAGCATAGTATAAATGATTTATTTACAAAAATCATAGAAGAAAAGTCACAAAATTGTGATCCAATGAACATAGAATACAGATTCCAAAATAACTGATTGAAAAAAAAATCAAAGTAATTCAACCACAATGACTTCCTGATAAAATGAACATAAAATGTTGAGAGATATGTAATTTACAATATATTGTAAGTCTTAAGCTATTAAAAACGCTTACACATGCTTTTATAAAATTTCATCTAAAATTTTGGTTAACTGTAATTAAACTTGAATCAAACCATGAATATGCTAATTGAAATGAAACATATCCATAAAATTGTATTGCAATAAAAATTCATTTGATGGCAGTCTAATTATTTAGCACTGATATTTTGAGTACAACAGATTATATATCATGATTTATGGAAAATGGAATTAAGGCATTAGGAATGGAATTAATTCATTAGGAATTAATCTTGTGGTTTTAACTGTGAAATGAAATCCCTCTTGTAAGGGTTTAGAATTTTGTTTAAAATGATGGGCACAATTTAAATAGAATGTATCTAATGCTTGTGCTATTAAGCAGCCAATTACAATAGCATTAAAAGAACTTGCAGATACTTCAGCAGTTACAACTTCCTCTTCAATGGTCAGCTGTGTTGCATTATGCTTAGCTGTATTTACAGATAAAGGATCCTTGCCTATTTTCATGTCCAGTTAGCAAGTGCTGCTAAAGCATTGTTCGTATTCTAAGAAAATAGTTGTATACTCTTTTTTTGGTCAGTGTTCACTGTAGACAAATGATTTTTTTTAAATCATAAGTATCAATTTAATAATGAAATTAAATGATTTATTCATTAACATATAGTTTTAAACAGTACAATGCTATCAATTGATATAATTTCAAACTTTTTTTTTCAGATGGAAATATTGGCCCATGATCTAAGTGACAAACATATCAAGTTTCATTCTGATCCTTACAGTGTAAGCAGGGTAGCAAATATCTGAATATAATCAGTTTAATTTTAACAACCCTGTCTGAACAACAATAATGATTCATATTTGAAATAATAATAGAAATATATGTAATATCAATTAACAAAAATATCAGTTGGGTAAATAGATGCATCAAGATTACTTTACATATATTTTTTAATGAAATGTATACCTGTATTTTTGAACATTCTATTAAAATGAATTTTCATAAAATATTTCTATTCAAATTTAAGGATCTGATTACCTGTCATTGACTTGAGTTCCAGCGAGATCCCATCGTCTTCTAACCTTCTTCACATCTTCTTCCAATTTGCTAACATCTGTGTGGACACTTTGATGTGGACGTGTCAGTTCAACACAGTGGCGAACAGTAGAGACACTCTGGGTCACTTGTTCAAAAATAAGTTGCTTGTGATGCATTTCTCTCTTTAGAGACTAAAAATATGAATAATGTCTATTATAACTTAATGTAGGAAAGAATTTAAAGATATAAAATTAATTTTAATTCAAAAATACTACATTGTAAAAATATATAAGGAAAAAAAGCCTTAAAGTTATTATTATTTTTTTTTTTACATATTTAGCCATGAAAATCACAATATTTAAAGTTTTTTTTTTTCAAGAAAAAGAATTGATCTTATATTATATACAAGATTTACACATTTATTGAATAACACAATAAAAGCATAGAACTTTATTTTTAGCTTTAAGAGTCCAATTTAATAGTCAAAATAAAAATGACAGTTTTTCCAAAAATCATGATAATTTCAGAAATGCACTGAAATGTGTTTAATCAATGTTTCTGGTATTTTCATACAATAAAATAATTTAAAACAGTAGTTACTCTCAAATTTTCCTCCACTCTTGTACTGCTTTCAACATCTGAAGGCATATCATCATAGGAAACTAACTGCAATTCTACATTTGAAACTACCTGAGTAGCCTCATCATAATGCTCCAAAGCAATCTCTACAGCTTTTAATCTGAAATAATTTGAAATTAAAATGTATTTTTCAGAAATGAATGGTGCTTTTAAAAAACAGGAAAAGAAATAATTCAATTACCTTTCAACATATAAACTAGATGTTGACCATAAATTATTCCAAGATTCCATCATGGTATCATGACGTGACTGTAAGGCAGCAGTTTTAGAAGCTAATTCTCTGAATGAATCACGAACTTCATTTACACGAGGCTCAATATCACGCAAATCGGCTTCAAAATCCTTTTTTAGAAAAAGCAAAACAGATAAACAATCATTTTAACAATGCAAAATGTATAAAGTTGAAAAATAGCAGAGAAACGTCTCATTGGTTAAAATAAAATCCAATTTTATTTAGATATTTAAAAACTAAAAAGATAAATTAAAATTATGTGTAATGCAAAGAAACAAATTTGTTGATATAGTGTGTGTGTTTGTGTGTGTGTGTGCACAAAATATATATGTATATATACATATCCAGTTGTAATATCTGCTAATTTTTAATTTTTATCCCTCAAAGCTGCTGCTGCATCATAAGAAAATCCTTATCTGTTTTACATGTCTTTGAAACTTTATCGATATTGTTATGAATTTCATATAAATTAGATGTAAATATTTATAAATAGTTTCATTGTGTAAAATTAATTGTATCGGAATCACACATCAAAGAGAAAATATTGATCTAAGGGAATTTACATCAGAAGCTTGCCATATTTGACCAATTTTGCAATATAGGTGAGTTAACGACATAATAAGAACAGTTTTTAAATCATGCCATAATGTGTGATGGAAGTTAAGAAATAAAGATTTTTTCTAAGAGAATAAATGGAGAAATTTTTAGACTCGTCCACAACGAAAGCGCCCTTTCTGTGTTTGTTCCGCTAATTTTAGTGGGACACTATTTAAAAGGTGTGGCTTAAAGGCGGGCAGTTAGTTCCAGCTTCATTAAGAAAACTTTCCAACTGATTCTCTCATGAAACCACCAAGTTAATGCCATACTAATAAAAGTAATTGCCATCAAAAATCCCAATAAAAAAGGGGATAATTCTCTTCCGGTACAGGTGCAACGAAAAGCTACCATCACAGTCGAGGACGGATATTTAGTTTGGTTTGGACAACGATCGACATTTCTTGGCTTAGCTTCAGAGAGAGTTTTTCTCTCCTTTTTTTTTGCCATGCGATTTACAACTTAGCTGTTATTTGAAATTAGCAGATTAAGCAGAGTTAATTTGTAGCTTATGTGGTGCATATATTTGATAAGCATTTTCATAGATAATAAAGTATGTATCTTCGTATCGCTCTGAGTGAGAATTATTACTGTAACAATATCAATGCAAAGTAACAATATCCAACAAATTTATGGTATATATATATATATAAGAAATTCAAGATAAGTTCACATATCTTTCAAGATCAATGGAATTCAATATTTGAGATTGAATAAATTCTGACTTCAAAATAAAATCTAATTCGCCTGCAAATATTTATGAAAAATGAAATTCATTTTGATAAATTAAAAAACCTTCAAATCTCCAAGAATTTCAAAGAAAATTAAGAATAGTTTAAAATGCAGAAATTTATGGGTAGTATCACTCACTGATTGTTCATGCATGAGACGATTCACTATCTCTTTGCTTCGAGGAATGGGAGCCTGTGTCCTCTGTTTAAGTGTTCTTTCTTTCTCTGTCAGTATACTTTGAACAGATGCCACCAGATCATTGAATTTGCGGGCTTGACTCTTGTTGACTTTATCAACTATATAAAACAAGGCAAAGATGAAAAAAGTCACAAATAAAACACTTGTACAGTAATAAGATGAATAAGCCTTTTAATATTTTTAGTTTGAACTGATAAACTTGAACTAGAGCTTAAGAATAAATTAAATATTTTTTTTTGTTTAATGGTCCATTCTTCTATGTTTTTAACCAAAGAAAATAATTTCTGGGAAAAGCAGGCTTCTCATTTAATATAATACAAAATACAGGGCCTACAGGCCCAAAATCGAATAGAAATTTTATTTTACGTTTTCTTTTTCAATGAATGTTCTTCATTACTAAAAATGTGAAGCAGAGCGGCCCCAACTAGACTAAATCGGGCACTGACAAAACAAACCAAAATTTAATCACATGTTTTACAAAGAATACTAATTTAGAAAAATATAAATTTCCAATATTCAATTGTAGTAAATATGAAAACTGTTCAATAATTGCAGATGTACACAAAAAATTTTCAGCAACTCTATCAAGCATATTGTTACAAGCAGGCGAAAAGGCACGAAAATTCACCAAAAATGGTGACGTTTGGCGAGGAGCCTCGCGCTAGCTTGATTGGTTTGGTGAAAGGAATAGTCTAGTGGCCGCTGGATTGTGCGCGTTGTTTTGAGAATTTTCACGAGATTTGGTGCACGCGCTTCTTCGGCTATATACGGACGAGTAGCCGGAGTGAGTGAGTCAGTGCCCTCCTTCAGTTCTAAGTCTAAAGTTCCCACAAGGTGCATAATTCCTCGCTCACCACCCCTAAATAGCCCATCAAAACCCGTCCTGACTCTCGCCACCTCACTCACCTCTACTCTCCAACAGCTACTATAAAAGTTCCTCCAGCATTTTTCCAGTCCACTTCGAAGATGACCAGGGCAGTAAATGATCGCAACGAGGAAGCACTACAGCCATGACCGGGGATAAGCCCCTGCCGGGGCTAGGTGCCCCAAGAAATCAACCACCGTAGTGAGTGTGTTGAGAGTTTGCTCTGAAATAAAAAGCGTCTCGCTGGACTAGAGGATTTGTTATTAGTGAGCTGTGTTTGCGTTTGCTATTAACGCTGTGTTATTGAGCTCGCTGCGAATTTACTGTTGCTGTGCTATACGATAGCTGTTTTGCAGTCTATTTTTATTGTGCGTAAGACTTGCATTTACGCTGTAAGTGACTGTTGACTGCTGGATTGTATTTATCTGAAATTGTTACTCTATCAATTATCCTGTAAATAGCTGTAAATAAATTTGTTTGTGCTGTCCTCAAATAAAATGCATTCAATCTGAACCCGCTACACTAAAACAATATATTTATCCTTATAGTTTAAGTAGCGTCGGTAAGTAAAATTACCAGAATTCTCATTCTGTCAAATCAATATGTGCCATGATGCAATTTAATGTAGTAAAATATTATTCCAAGATAAAGCAGATTGAAAAGTAAAATCAAGATTAATTTTTCTCACCTTCATCTTGATCAAGCATACGCTGCAAGTCAGCAAACAGTTTATTACAGTAAGCAATTTCATCTTGCAAACGTTTTAAAGCTGGGTCATCACTGGAACCTTCATTGAGAAGCTTTTGTGTATCTTCATTAAGAGCCTTGATGATACTTTCACGTTGAACAGGTTCAATGCTTCGAAACTAAAGAGATCACAAAAAATTATTTATCAGCTAAATAGCATTCAATAGTTTAAAAACAGATTTACTTTATGAACTTCATTTAAAAACTTCTTTATTCTGCAAAGAAAAATTGTTCAACTCACCTTGGTTATATCCCATGATTTGATTATTTTTATAGTGGCAAATATCATATTTTGACGCAGCTTCCTTTGTTTGGAAGTCCATAAAGTTACAACAGCTTCAAATTGCTTTTTTAAACTAAAAGAAAAAGATAAGCTCTTTAATTAATAAATAAAACTGAAAAATATAAAATAAACCCAGAGTATAATCATAATTCAAAATACTACTGGATGTGAGTAATACCTTTCAGCAAGTTCCAGCGCCTCAGGATTTGGAGGTGGAATAACAAAGCAAACACTGGGCACCATGCCTTCAACACCATGGGAGTTAATGATCTGCAAATACAAATAGAATTGTTAATGGAAATATATTGTTACATACGGGCGATCGCCGCGGAAGTGCAAAGAAGGGGAAAGTGTTGGCGACATTTGACGAGGAGGTTGCGCCAGCCGAGTTGATGTGGTGAGGGGAATAATATTCTGGTAGCCCCCAGATCGTTCACGGTTCGTCGCGGTGCTCCCGGTTGCTCGCTTGCTCGGTTATATAAGGGACGGGTTGCCGCAATCTGGCAGACTCGTTGTATAAGCTGATTACTTTTCTCGCTTGTTATTAGTGAGCTGTATTAACATTCGCTGTTAATGTTGTATAATTGAGCTCGCTGTGATTTACTGTTTGCTATGCTATAAGATATCTGTTTTGCAGTCTATGTTTATTGTGTGTAAGGCTTGTATTTATACTGTTAGTGACTGTTGACTGCTGGATTGTTTTTATCATAAGTTTTCCTTTATCAAGTCATCCAGTAAATAGCTGTAAATAAATTTGTTTGTGCTGTCCTCAAGTAAAGTCCATTCAATACGAACCTGCTGTGCTAAAAATGTAACACTATTTCGACATATAAACCATGAAGCGGTAATGTAAAAAAAATTTCATAAAGATCAAAGCATTGAATAAATTCTATATATTAAATTTTTTAAGACAAAATATCTCCTCAAGAGATTTTTTTAAAAAATTATAATAAAGTTAAAAAACTTAGACAAAAACAACAATCATAAGAAGAGAACTAGCCCAGAAATAACAATCTATATCAGTATTCCTCTTATTCACCAATTTGTATAATAACTAAAAAGATCTACAATAAATTTATATGATTAAACTAATTAAAACCATATTTTTTAAAATGATAAATATTTTTTTGTTTTATTTGGAATTACTTTTTAAAGGCACTTCTATATACTGAAAGGACATACCTTCCACTTATTCTTATTAGAATTGTCATGAAGCCAACATTGTTCATCTTTGCTAACAGACATCTGAAAAAAATTGTATATTACATTAATGTATAAATGAATTTAAAATATTTACAACAAATTTAAATTTGTAAAAATGTATTTGTTTTAATTGAACTTAAATTAATATGTAATTTTAAAAATAAATAATAGGCTTTAATATCAACTTACTGACTGCTGTTTAAAAGAGCACACAGCAGTCACACGCAGAGGACGAGGCAAAGGCTGTCTTCGTTGTTTCAATGGAACAACATCTTTACTTCTTTCGATTAATGATGAAACAACATTACTGTAATGGCTTAATTCATCCCGAAGATCCTGCATTTCCCTCATAAGTCTTTCTCCTTCATCAATGGAAAAATTTTGGCGACTATAAGTTGTTGACAAACGATTTTCTATTTGTTTTAACCATGTCTGGCACTCTTTAGCTTCATTAAAAAACTAAAAATACATGAAATCCAGAAAATCAGTATATCATAGAGAATTAAAAAAAACAGCCTTCATGTTATTGCTTAATCCTAAATTTTGAAATAAAACTTTATAACAGACAACTCACCTGATGATAGACGAAGGCATATTTTAAATGCTCATCAAGGCACGACATCAATTGTAAAAGCCAAGACCATTGTGTTTGCATAGCTGCTAAATAAGCCTATAATAAATATGTTCCCTATTTCATTTCTAATTCAAAATTTATATATATATATATATATTCAATAGCTAATAACATAAAACTCTGATTTTTTTTAAAGTTAACATGGCATTAAGATTTTTACTTCATATAGATAGAACTCATAAAAGAATCTCTAAAATTGAATAAATGCAATTTTATATAAGATTTAGTTTAAAACAATTCAAGTAAAAACAATGTGACAAATAATTACTATGATAAATTGAGCCTTCACATATTCATACATAAAAATATAAACTAATTCCTTAAAATGATCATTACAATTTAAAACTGAAATTTCAAGCACAATAATGGAATTTTAAATACACAAAAGTGTATGATTATTTGTAATCTACACAAAACATATAAAATATGAAGTTTGTTTCAATGGGAAAAAGAAAATAGGTACCTCAATGCATTTGGAAGCAGGGTGTTTCTGTAGGACTAGACTTTCTCCTTGATCTTGGACGGCATTAAAGTGCACTTCACGCTTTTCCAGCTCAATTGTTAAAGCCTTAAGAGCATTGAAATATAAAATATATTATAAGAAATACAAATCATAAGATGAAACTAAAACATTTGACAATAAAATGTTAACATTGATGAAAATATTTAGGCAATATTTCTGAATAATGGAAGAAAACTAAAAGTTCTTTTTAAGTAAGTAAAGGAAGAATACCTTTTAACTTAAAAAAACTTTTTATGTAAATTACATACTATGAATAATTTACATAAAAATCTGTTTTTAAATCTAAATTTCAGAAATTACTTTTTGAATTTGCATTGGAATACAATAAACCTTCTAAACTTTAAAAGCTATAAAAGATTCTTTTATAAATTATTTATAAAAGATATAGCTTTTAAGAAAACATTTTTGGTTAAAAGCCCTTTTGCAAGTTAATAAAGGACAAAATCCTTAAATGCACACTGTAATGAAAAGAATGCAGATTTTTTTTAAAATCTTACTTTACTATTAAACGCTACTTTCAAGTAAAATACAATAATGCAAGAATATTTACTCTTTGATATTCTTCAATTTCAGAAATGTTTAAGGTCTTTGAACTCCAGTCACGAGATACTTCAATTTCTTCCTTTTCATTCATCCAGATGAGCTCACTAGTGGCAGACTGAATGAAGTCTAATAAAGTATCTAAATCACCAACACGTTTAGTAGACAGAACCTGAAATGGAAATTTACAAATTAATAAGACATATATATTAACTTCAATGATTTGTTATTGCTGTTATTGAAGATGCCAGAAGAACTTATTATAGGCTAAATTTAAATATCTAGAATATAAAAAAATTACTAAATCTTTAGTTATATTGTAAAATAATATTTTTATAGCTATTTTACCAGTTTAAAACTACCATATTTAATACTTTAATTTGTTATAAAGTTTTCCCCCCATTCTTTGCAAATCCATTAAAATCAAATATTAGTGTCCAAATAAGAGGACTTTTTACAAACACATACTTTTCAGTTTAAAAGCTTCAACATTTAAAATCATTTTTCCCCCCTTCACCAGAAATGAGATACTATAAAATTTAGATGGAATTTTAAATTTTTCCCATAAGAGAATTTTTATGCAGTTTTCTTGATTTGCTTAAATATATATATATATATATATATTTATAATGGTCTTTTTTTAAAAAGTGTTTCATTTTAAATTTTAATTTTTATACTATATATATATATATATGTGTGTGTGTGTGTGTGTGTGTGTGTGTGTGTTTTGAAGTTGGGGTAAATAATTTGTATTAATTTAAATATAAATCATGTTCATGTCATAGTTAAACAAGATGCTCACAGTACTTTTATAATACAAAAATCTATAGTTAAGCTTTAAAAAAACTAATACAAAACTATTTATACACAGATTTTAAAAAAATCATTACCAGAACTTCAGAATATCCTTTTTCAAGTTTTGATAATAATTTACAATAGAGTTCTAATTCATCTCCTCTGAAGTGTACCTACATAAATAAGATAAAATAAAATAAACTCACAAAAATAAACACATTTTATATCTTAAATAACTATAAGATTCAAATATGTTACTTTTTGAGAGGAACATTGATCAACATTTTTTTGGAACTGATCTATGAGGCGATGTTCAGTATGATGCTGCTCTATCAAAGCTTGTACACTAGGCAGATCTGTACCATAATCGGCTTCTTCTAGGTATTTCTAAAATTATCAAAGTACAAAAAGGTTATCATTAATAACATTTGATATCAGAATCCCAAAACATTAATTTCTTTTTTGAAAAACCACTTTCATTTATTTTAAAAACTTTTCAAAATATAAAAAACAAAATATTAAGTTTGTGCACATTTATTCACAAGCACAATAAATTTTCCTTTATTATTCAGATTCTTTTCATTATCTTTTGCAAAATTAAATTCATTCTTAAGTTAACTTTTTTTAAAATCAATTTCAACAAATCAGGTAAACCAGAGTCTGCTAGTCAGAATTGATGGAGTGCAAGTGTAAGAATTTTAGATACAAATCTTACCATATTATATTTAAAAATAAATAAACAATGTACATAAATATACACTGCATTTTGATAAAATAACATTACAGCATTTTTGACAGCTAGATACTAAATATTTATTTGAGAAATGTGGATCATCAAAAGATCATGAAGCTTAGTATTCCTTAACCTTGAAATAAAGAGAAATTTCAAAAAAGTTCATAAGCACATTTCACCAGATTGTAAAAGTAAAGTAAGATAGGTAAAGTGAACAAATTTCAAGATTCTCAAGAATTTAATTAATTTATTTATTTATTTTGCTATAGTTTGAAATATATTTAGTCTTATGCCTCCATTTATTTTCTGACTATGAAATATAAAATATTAAAATCAAAATGTCCAAATAATTTGCTTTTCATGTAATTTTAAAATTAATTTTGAAGCATAATTCAAATAATATTCTTAATTACCATTTACAATTTTCTTATTATGCTTTTTATATTTTCAAATAAATATAGTGCTTTATATTTTTTTAAAAATCGATTTTTTTATTTAATATTATTTAGATTATACTAAGAAAAGTTTTGCTACTTTTTTTCTTTAAAACTTTTTTTAAACGTTATTTTTAAATTTCAGTTGAGAGTTTTTTTAATGGAATATACTGAAACTGAGTTTTCAGAAAGTGATTTACAATCTATAAAAATAAATACAGAATATTTTGTTTTATAAATTTGGGGAGGATAAATTGATTTACATAGCCTAAAAAGGCCTAAAAGATTTAATCTGGTCCAATAAAAAAAGGTAGGGAACTGCTTTGAAGTTAACTTTTAGAACTGACAGAATTATTATACACTGCTAAGCATTGTGAATTCTGTGATTTTAAACTTTATTGTAGAGTCTGTGCTCTATTATGATTGTGTCATATGGACATTTGCCATAGACATTTGACATGGACATAGACATTTGAATCTGTTATTTTTTATATCAAAAAATTGTTTATAAATTAAATTATTTCACACTAATGACCTGGGCCTCCTTTTTTAAAGTAAAAAATGGAGCATGGAGAGGCAATAATTGCAACACTAGTACCAGTAAATGACATCAAAATAATAGGTTTCATTGCCTGAAAATAAAAATAAGTAAATCCTTACCAGTTTATTATGAACCCAATCAATGCACTCTTGTAAGAATTTGAAGTGTTTGTTAGTTTCAATAAGTTTTTCAAGTGAAAGTGGCCTAGGTTTTGATACTTTCTTCTCTTCACTCTTCAAGGATCTAGTAGCAAGAACATTCAATAATCTAGTCTGGAAAATCATTCGCAAGTTAAGGAATCTTTCATGTAATTGTTGTACTCTAAAAGGAAAAAAAAAAAAATTAGAAATATTCTTGGAAAAAAAATACAAGAAAATGTCTGTATAATAATAAAATGCAATTCCACAACAAGCAACAATAAATGAAACTTCTTTAAACAGATAAAAATTTCAGCACAGTTATGGCTCTGTATATGAATTTTAAAAAAATTCACTGTTATGTTATATAATTTTATTTTTTTTAATTAAATATAAATTAAAAGAATTCAGTTATTTTTATAAGTATGATGACTGAATGTAAATGAAATCACTGATAAGAAGCTAAAAATTTTACTTATTTTTTATTCAACTTATAAATTATTTCTCAGGACATTTAGCAATTTTGCAGCTGCTTAACTAATACACATAAATGTAAACAATGCAATAAATAAATCATTCAATTGGTTACCATACAATAAATTTATTCGCATAGATACCTGATGCTTTTAATTCAGTTATGACTTTGAAGCTATTGGAATAATATGATGAATAAATTATTTTTCTACAATCCAAGTTTTCGCTAAAAAATTGTATACTGAAATAATACAAATGTGCACTTAAAAAAATCTTTCTTATGAAACCAAAAATACCATGGTTATATTGAAGGTCATTTCTTAGATACAATTCAATTCAAAACAAAAAATGTCCATTTGAATCTATTTATTGGGGGAAAAATGTACTAAAAAAATGTTTAAAAAAAATGTCAGCTTCTTTCATTATAAAAACCAGTTTTCACCACAAAAACCAAATCGTTTCAGGTACTAATTCCTTTTCCATATGTCAACAACAAAAGCGACAAGAAAATTATAATTATTGTATACTATATTGCAAGTAAAATAAAAAATAAAATTACAAAAAAAGGGTGGTAAAATACCGTTTGTGAAGCTCCTGTGCTTGATGATAATGTCCATCCCTGAGAATTTGAACATCTTTTGCCATTGACTTCAAACTATCTTCTACATGTTTCAGTTCGATTTCTATTTGATCACAGTTGTATTTGGCATCATTTGGATGGAGCCGTTGCACTCGTTTCTCTTCCTATTTTGAAAAAGAAAAAAAAATGGTTATTTCACATCTTGTATATTAAGTAAACATACAAAGTTAAATAAAACTTTAAAGAATAATATTTGAAGTACCTCATTAATATGTCTTTCAATATCATCCATTTTTCCATCACATTGCTTTGTTTCACGATGTACTTTCTCAGCTAGTCTCTGCAGCTTTTCAAGTCTAAAGATGGATTGTTTTTAAAAAAAGGAAACAATATTTTAATAACTATATTTAATAAAAAAATTACAAAAAATCTTTATTAGTGCAAACAGAATTTTTTTAATTTAATTATTTTCTAAATTGAACATTTAATTTATAAATATTATGGAATCTTGGGCCCTATCTATTACTTAGGCCTTAATCTATCACATAGTCCTAAAATCACCTTTCACCTGGATGGGAATAATATTATGGCACAAGTACTAGGAAATGAAAATTTAATAAAATTGATTAACTGATAACTGAAATATTTAAATAATGCATTGACTTTAATGTTCTACAAGCATGTAAAATTTTAACATCACCGTCCAGTGTTTGAATATGCAGAGGTAAACTAAGTTATTCCATCTTTACAAACATGAAATAGTTCAATCAATAATCGACTACTCTGATTCTCCTGAGGCACATAAATAAAATCCGAATGAGCAAACCACTATAACAGCATTGGAGGAAACAAAAGTTGAGCCCTAAGAGTCATCACTGGCTTCAGTAAAACCCCTTCCAAAGTAGGCACACTCCATCATCAGTTGTGAGTCGTTAACCCCCACCATTTCTGTATCTACCAGGGCAGTGATAACTAATCATTCCAAAAGCTCCTCATGTCTGAGAAGCCCCAGAAGAATAGTCAATTGATACAAAATGGAGGGAGGGGGAAGTGCATATAAATAATTTTAATGTTACCTAAAATTTCATGGTCTGCATGCAAAAGTTGTATTTTCCTTTCTTGTCAACACTCTCTTTTCTTTAAGAAATAATATAATATTGTTATAGTATTATTGTAAGTTTAATTTTTAGGAAGCAAGCAAGTCTAAAATATATATTAGAATATATTTTCAGATAAATTATTCCCAAAATATGTCAGGTAACCTTATACTTATTATACATCATATGATATTTATTAAAAACTTAGAAGATTTTGAGTTAATTGTATAAAGGGAATGTAACTACACATGACAAAGTAAAGTTTAATTATATTTAATTTTAGAAGAGAATACTAATGAATTAAAAAATTTGAAGCAAAGAATATGCATATACATTCAGATTTTAAACATACTTTTAAGCATTACGAACGACCTTTGAAATAAATTTTTCAATAAGTATGGAAATATATGCATATTGTTCTAAATAACCTAAAACTAGGACTACATTTTAATACTTAAAAAAATATTTAAATTGAATACTGAAATCATTACTCCTGCAAATAATAATCCAACTGTTCATAATTTGTTAGATAAAGCCATTTATTGGTATTAAAATAAGAATAAGAAAATTTAACAATGGAAAAAGAAACTTTAATTATCAAACTCAATGCAAAGTAATTATTACAAAGAATAAAATTAAACTCAATTTTAAACTAAACAAACCTGGCAATTTCATCATGAATAGCACGATCTCGCTCCTGATGAGCAGCTAAAACTTTGTTCCACATTCTCTCAATGGATTCAACACGAAGCTCATCACTGATATCAAGAACACTAGTATCTCTGTACATTTTCTGTTAAAATAATTCAAATGCAATAAGGACATAAAAAAAGGAAGAGAATTTCCAAATTAAAAAAAAAGATTTCAGAAAATTACAGTTTTCAGCAAAACCAGAAATGATATGCTATAAAGTTTTAATAGCAGCTAAAAATAAAATGAAATTTATGTATTATTAATATTAACATACATGAAAAAGACATTAAAATAAGAATTTGACATATACACAAGTTTCTAGACATACAAATGTTGAAATTACACCTTATTTAAAGCTAGAAATGGCCATTCAAAATTGTTTTGTACAAAACCACATGCAAAACAAATTCCCTCTTCAAAGAAGCAAATAATGAATTAATCATTCTTTTTAATCAATTGACTTACAAAGGTTTGAAGGTAATCCAAACACACATTTTAAATTGATATGTTTTATAGATATATTAACCCTTTCAATTTCGAATTTTTTAAATGTGGAATTTTAAAAAAAATTGATGGAAATTAGTGATAAGAGTCAGTAAGAGGACATCCACATTTAATTTCATCTCATTTTCACCACAAGTAAAGAAACCAGGAAGTCATGACCATCAGATTTGAAAAGAAATGAAAATTAAGTGCTTAAAATACTGTGGTGGCAAATGCCGCCTGGAGGGTTGAAAGGGTTAAAGATAATTTTTACAGCACCAATTATTTTAAAAAAAATCTATGAATGTTTTATTTTATCAGTCTAAAAAATTATATGTATACTACAGAAACTTACTTGAATTTCTCTATAAAGATGATTTAATCTTTGTTTTTCATGCAATCTTGGTGGGATGTCTTCAACACGAAAACGAGTACAATCAGCTAACAGAGACTGCCAAGGGGGAAAAAAGCAGCAAAATATAAAACCTTTTAATAAGTGCGAATTATGAATAGGAATAATGCAAAATAAGCTAACAAGAAAAATGAAAGGAGCGTTCTTCCTTCGACAATTAAAATATATGAAAGAACAAACTATTGCAGCTTGGAGACTAACAAAGAATGTTGGCAGACTTACCTTCATTTCTACTAAAGTGTTAGGGAAATTCCTATCTTGCAGAGAGGAGAGAGCTTCTCTCATCCACAAGAAGAGGGAGCTTGATATGTCTTTATATTCTTCCACCTTACGTGTTTTATCCTGGGAAGAAATATAATAGCATTCCATGAAAACAGATAGGCTTTAAAAAAGAATCTCTATTTTCTGTATTTAATGAAAGGTACATGCAGTTAAACTCACATCTTCGGCAGCAAATGGATTGTGAGATGATGGTCTTGGGAAAACATCATACAAAGAGGAGATGTATGTGATAAGAGATTTTTCATCAGGTTCAGGAGTATCAACATCTTTAAAAAAAATTATGTACATGCAAATTAGAGAGAAAAAATATTTCGGATGCAATAAAAGAGATTTGCCAAAAAAGTTCAATACACAAATTAAATAAAATACCTTTAACTCCTGTAACACTGCTATCGTACTACTGATTTTTAAAATTTCAGTGATATATTAAGAAAATATATCAGTGGTTCCTCTAACATAGGATAATTTCCCTCTACAAATGGACACCAACCTCAAAACCAGTGGCGACTCGAACTCTTCGAATTATTCTCGCATATTCTCTAACAAAATTATTTTCCTTCTTTATATAAATTCATAAATCTTGGGTAAGGCTCCAAATAACTTTCATAGCATTGGTTTTTAATAATTACGAAATAATGATACTTGATGTGAATTAAATACTTTTACGAAGGAAAAAAAAAACGTTTTGGTGGAACACGGTGAAATTTGAATTTTGGTTGGCTCTATAGAAGTGCTCTCAAAGTTTGGGTAATCATTTTTTTTTGGTACTAAACGTCTGATAAGCTTTTCTGTTTTAATTCCTTAAATTATTTATTGTATCCAGTTAATTAAATTTTTACTGCAGAAAGTACTACCATCGCTGAAGTACCAGACGTCCTTGTAGTTTCTAGAAAAGACTGTTTGATTCTTACAGATAGCTACTCTGCACTCACTTCGTTGAAGAATATTTCTCTCCAGTCGCCCAAAATTATTTAACCCATAACATCCAAAGTTACAACTCTAATCAAACTAATTTTTTAAAAAAAATCCTTCCTGTGGGTACCAGGTCATTTGAATATAATCAGTAACGAGCTTGCAGAGCGCTTAGCCAAAATAGTTACAGAAAATACGCCTTGAATTAAATGGATCTCTACTGAGTATATAATTTCGAACCTGAAGAAAGCATCGCATCAGATAACAATCAGTAATTATATATAAACAATAAATACTTATTCACCTTAATAGACATCCCTAACATTGAAGCACTGTCGCCCTGGTACAAAAATCGAACAGAAGATGTTGTTTTGGCCAGACTAATCACCAAAACAATTATAACGCTAGGACTTTTAAATCATTTTAACCTTCATAATAATCCCCTTTGTCAAGAGCATAAAATCATCAATGATATTGAACACATAATTCTCCCGGGCAAAAAATATATATACTATAGCGGTAAATTGTGGACTTTTCAACAGTTAGTTAAACAAGATATATCCTTCAAAAATGTGCAGATTAAAATAACTGCAAACAAGTCCAATTCGCAAGTTTCTCTTCATGCGTTAAAAGACTTCACCCTTTTTTTTAACCATATCTTGCTGGGACTTTTTATCATGTCAGAACATCATATTTTTAGGATGAGTTTTTTGGCGTCAACAAAAATCCGTAGGCAAGAAATAAAAATTTTATTATCTGCACGAGCATCTCAACAAATCTGCTTTTAATAACGTGCTGCCAATGCATTTACAAAAGCTCTTATTTTAAAAAATAAGTTAATTACTACGGCAAATATAACCTAGAAAAATGTAACGTGATTATATGAAATGAAATAAATAGGAAATGGGACATTTTTTAAAAAAAATAAATGCGAGACAAAGTTTTTTTTTTTTTTTTTTTTTTTGGATTGTTGGCAATACCAAAGTGACTCATTCAACGAAACAATGAAAATGAATAAAAATATAATTTAACTCGCACAAGCACGTTGTGTTTGTCCGTTCAAGAAATGATGTTCTGAGATGATACATCGAAATATGCATAGAAGATTTCATTTTGTGACTTGTGTCTTTATCACCACTCCGTGTTGCAGGAACGCTTCATCTAATAGTACCTCTTCTTTTCATTGAAACTCCCGAATTTGTGATAAATCGCATTAATGGAACTGCTTTAAACTGTGGATTGTCTGAAACTTCAAACTATTTTTGTGTTTGCACGTGATCTCTGGTGTTTATTAAAAAAAACTTTTTTGCTCTCTACATCTGGAAACCGGGGATAACAGCCATTGATGCTATAAATCCTAATGTCTTACTTCTTTCAAGTATTTTTACTGAGTTTATCATATGATCCTTTGCTTAACTATTAATCCTAGCAATTAGGAATAAGTAATGAAAATCAAATATTGCAATATTTGAAAAAGAATTTCAATCATATTCACAAAATCATACACTAATTTCACATATATCAGTCAATGAGTGATTGAGTCACTGAGTTTACAAGCTTATGAAAATGCAAATTGTTGACAGATTTTGTTCCAAATTTGACAGGTATATTTTACATAAATCTATGTGTCAAATTTTGTTCATCTATTTCTCTTCGTTTTGTAGTTATCTTGTCAGCTTACCCTCGGATAACTGGATGGAAAAATTTCCTGAATGGATATCAAACAATTTCAATAGAAATCTTGGTATTAATAATATGTACCAAATTTCATTCGCCTGGGGCAAACCCTTCCCCCCCCCCCTTGTTACAGTCAGACGCAAAAATATATTTTTCGAACACAAAGGGTAAAGGGACGGAAACGCAAGATTTCGAAACACACACACACACTTTTTTTTTACACGATTACAAAATTGTCTATGCATTTCGTATATGAGAAAGTAAACATTTCGAAATTGGTAAAAATTGCACAAATCTGTAAACAATGATTTTTTTATAATTGCCGAAAAGACGTTTTCTGAATGTATCATGTATTCCCTGTTACTGTTTATGCTCAGATCTGGAAACCCTTCAAGCTTTTACGCATGCCGCCGGTAGCGTTTATCTCCTCAAAAAAGGAGTGAGATGAAAACAGGAGATGTTTTAATTTTGCAATTCGGTGGATGCAGATTAGTCGTGGAATTAGGAGGTGTACATTTTGATCCTCTTTCTGAGAAACATTTCTAATTTTTAGCAAAATTCAGCACACATTAACTTCATTCTATAATATTCTCTTATATATATATGTTTGCGAACTGACAAAATAGATTGCACATTTCGCTTTTTTTTTTCGCCCATTTTTCACAGACCTAATGGAGAGTTATGTACTTTTCCCAAGCTTCAAATACAACAAAATAAAATTCAAAGCATTTTCAAGGACCATGGGAACCCTATTATTACAACACTAAGTTTAGCAACGACTGAAACCTGGTCAACAGAACAGCATTCTATTCAGTTAGACATTTTGAGAAGATTTAACCGTTAATTCAAGACTGACAATGGCACTTACCTTCCGGGTCCAAAAGTTTTGTGACATTGAGCTCTCTCTCGGCAATAGTAAACGCACTGTCTAGATTGTCTCGGGCAGTTCGTTTCAGGCAAGATCTATAATCTATCAGATCGGGTCTAACAAGCAAAAAAGAAAAAAAAAAAAAAACATAAAACAACTTCTCAAACATTCAAAAATTAAATTTATAAAATGATATTTTTCATGCCCAAATAAATTTTCAATTTTTAGTTAAAACTTAAAACTCCATCAGACAGAAAAGGCAGAGAAAGTGAAATCTGGAATGAAAAACTTGGCTCATTTTACACCGACTGGAATCTCTAATATCTAATAATTAATCAGCATCGTAGGGTGATCAAGATTCTGGATGGTCATGATCACAGGATAAAGGAAACCCGAGTCATCAATAATTAAAGCATTTATGCCATTTTTACACTTCAGTTATGATAGAAAGGAAACAAACAAAAAAACCAGATGCCTAGCTGCCATTTACCCTACTCAAGATGACTGGAAGTGAAATTACTTTAAGGCCTAGGTGTCACGAGTATTCTGGTTACAGAACAGTCTTAATGTGTTGAGATCAACCATTTTCACTCAAAATTATAGTTCAGGATAGAGTTTTGTTAAAAATGGATAATATGTAGATGACTTAGCCTTCCTAGTCTATAGAAATAACTGAAAAGTTGTTCTACAGCCAGAAAAGAGGTCCTCTGAAGATGCAATCAGTCATTATCTCACCTTCTGAGCCGCTCTACCTGGTCGTTAGTAATGACTTATTATTCATTCGTCATCTCATCCTATTTGATTTAAAAAGTGAGATTGGCGTACTTTGTATATACAGTCCCTTCGCAGATTCTAAAAGCAATAGGTCTCATTTAAACACCTCAAATGTCCTGATGAAAGCATTTGCTTTGTTCTACATCAGCATAAATTACAATTAAGGTCTCTGAAGCGTTCAAACTAACTGTTATGTTGATTATTCACTTAACATTTGCTGTAGTTCAGAGAAAGTGAAAATCAGGCTGTTCTGAATAGATCTGGTTATTGCGAAATATCTTCAAAAGCTATTTGGGGAAAATGGATAAAGTTTAGGACAGTAATCTTGTTCCTACAATTGTCACCATAATTTTGGTAAATTTCTATTTAAAAAAATTTAAATATACGCATTTTAAAACTATAAAAAATATGCGAAATACTTTCATACTTTATCGTTATGTCTTTCTTTATTTAGTGTTTTAAAGTAGAATAAAATTTGTCTAGGTTCCTTCAGGCAACTGAAAATTTCAGAATCTTGAAGAGTAAATACTTCTAGACAGACAGGTATTTTCAATTTTACAGCACAGTAAAAAATTTCGGAATGCATTTTTTAAAAAATTACAATAAACTACACCAAAAAAAAAGGCGTTTCTCTTATATGACATGAAAGTAGGATATTTATGGCAAAAATATCACAATCAGGATGTAATAATCGCATGAGTAAGTATTTGCCTTTAAAAAGAGAAATGAACACACTAACAATTTGCCTCCGATTTCTCCCTATAATATATTGGAGAAGCACCCCGTAAGGATACTTGTCTCTCTGTTGCACTCTTCTGTGCTTTTGACCGCCACAGTTACTAAACCCATGCTTCAGATAGGATGGCCATTTAATTTCCCATAATATGCATTGGAACTATATAGCATTGAGTAGTAAATGTTTTCTAAGCAATAGACAAGAATATCTTTCAGTACCTATTTCTGTGTATAATAGCATTAAATGCGAGGCCATCCCTCCAACTGCTGGTGAAATCACCGACGCGAACACCCGGATATTTGTCCGTCGTCCTCTGAGCCCATCGTAAGAGGGCCTCCTTGGCTGTGATTCGTTCATCTGTCTGATGGGTGATGATATCCGAGATCTAAAAAAAAGGGAGATAAATTATTAGTGATCTGTATAAATTAAACGTTTATACGTACATATATATTTTTTAGAAAATGAAAAGATTCATTCATCTAATGAATCCTTACCTTTAGAAGGGATTAAACCAAAATTCAACAGGAACTAATTTTCTTCGGAAATTATTAATTTTTGCTACAAAAGCACTTCTTTGTGCACGAAAATTTTGTTTGCGAATACTTACTCCGATGTTCAAAATTAAGGCCATCGACATATCTCTGAAAGGTGATGAACTGCCGCAATTCGGCACACAGACATATTACAATGGGAGAAAGAATACAGCAACATAGCAAAAACAATACGATTTTAATCGTGAGTTAAAGAACAGGGCATATCAAAATAGAGTTAAATCGTAAATCAAAGATAAAGCATTTATTTCAGGAAAAGTCAGTCTAAAAGGAAGTGTGACCACCGTGCACTGATACACAAGCTTAGCCTTCCATACTATGTATGAGAATGTCAATAAATGCTTGTAGCAACAATACCATTTCATACAAAATCGCGTCTTTTAACTCCTGTAGAGCCTTGGGAGGGGGATCACGTTGATCAACAGTTCTTCTTAGACTATTCCATGTATGCTCAATAGGATTGACCGGAGGGTCAATCCATAAGGTAGGTATCCTCTTAAAGAGAATGAACAACCACCTGAGCTCTATGTGGCCGAGCATTATCGTTCATAAAAATGGTCTGAACCAATAGGCTTAAAGAACTCCATCTCTACAGCGATGAGCGGTGATGGTACGTGAGGTGATGTGCGCCTGCCCAACATCAAGCCGCCCCAGATAAGGACACTTTTATCATCAAATATGTCGCAGAGCGATGAGAGTGGCCTTTTCATCTTCTCTTGAAAGTTCGACAAGAATCATTCCTCACTGCAGAGGCAATGCTCCCACCCTGGTTGAGCACAAGACTCCTCAACAAACGGGTTTTCTTGCTGGATGCAATCAAAGGGGCGTAAATAAAGTGTTGTTAAATATTTATTTTTAAGTTAAAAGAATATTAATTAATAACTCTTCTCGTCGTGTTATGTTCAACTTGGCAATTTCTGTAAAATAATAATTTTTAATGATATATATATATCAGAAGAACATGATATTGTTTTAGGAATGAGGTTTTGTGGCGTCATCAAAACTGCGTAAGTGAAAAATAAAACAATCCGTAGGCGAAAAATAAAAATTTTATTAT
Organism: Argiope argentata; assembly: GCA_026289955.1. Lineage (NCBI taxonomy): Eukaryota > Metazoa > Arthropoda > Arachnida > Araneae > Araneidae > Argiope > Argiope argentata. Next base: position 760,971 of record JAOUZG010052945.1, read on the forward strand.
CTGCACGAGCATCTGAACAAATCAGCTTCTAATAACGTAATGCCATCCCATTTATAAAAAATCCAATTTAAAAAAATAAGTTAATGACTACCGCAAATAAAACCTAGAAAAATGTCATTTTGAGAGTGAAGATTTTGAGAAAAGAAATAAATAGGAAATGTGATATTTTTTTGAAACAATCAATGCGAGACAAAGTTGTTTGGATCGTTTGCAAAATACTAAAGTGACTCATTCAATGAAACGATTAAAATGAATAAAAATATCATTCAACTTGCACGAGCACCTGGTGCTTGGCCGTTCAAGAAAAGATGTTCTGAAATGATACGTTGAAATATGCATAGCAAATTTCATTTTAATCTTTTTATAATAAAACATTTATTTCTAGATACGTAAAGCATTTACTAATAATTACGGTTAATTTTTTTAACGGATTTTATTAGTTTATTCAGTTTTTTCCATAACACATTAATCGAAAAATAAAATATTTTCACAAAATTATTTTAATAAATTTATCATTGGCATAAAGATAAAATTAGAATCGAGGAACTAAGCTGAGTAGTTGTTAAAAAAGAGGCTTCGTGATGTCCATTGGCTGGAACCACAAAATGATTTTAAAAGCTCCACTATCGCAGTCTGTTTCCATGAGCACGTTCCGGAGGATGAAATGAAAGGGTACGATTTAAAGACTTCCTGCACGAGGGAAGTTATTAGCATACGCAATAAGATTTAATTTTAAACACTTTTGAAATAATTTTATAGATAAAAAAAATCATGACCACATAGCTTAAGAGCAAATATTTTAAAAGTAATATTTACTAAAGCTTTTTCCTTTTCCTGAAAATCCGTTTTTTTCTAACGCTTTATTCTGCACACCGTCATTTTTTTATCAAGTAGAAAAGAAATAAATCTCACCGGGAAATCAATTCCGAATCACCAGGATAGAAGAGTAAGTGAACCGCAATCAGTTTTTCTTTCATTTAGTCACGATCTAGGCTTGTTCGATCATCACCAATAGCAGGTGTCTCTAGAGGGAGAACGATCACAAAGCAATTCACCCAGAGAGAACATCATTTGTGTCCCTTCGAATCCCAGAGGACTGCAATACGCGATTCAGTCCCAACCCGACCCAGTGAACTAAAGCTCTCGGTCCCAAGTCTGGCAGCGAGCAAGAAATTTCTGATGGCGTATAAAAAAAAAAAGGAATATTTAGTTCTTTTTACTATCTTCGATATCAAGTGTCATATCCATAAAGAAATCAATGCGATCATTCAAATATCAAAGTTTTATTGACGTGTAAGAGCAACGATATTAAATGATAGTTATTATTGTTATTACAAATTTCGTGTGTCTGTCCGTTCGTGAGTAAATGAATATAATCATGCAGAAACGTAACGAAATAAAAGAATGAAATTTATCTTACACAAAGCGGTAAACCAGTAGGAAATATTAGACGGAAGCAATAACGAAAGGAACTCGGGTTCGATCATCTGAAAACTGAATATATTTGAATCATGCAAATACTAGTTTGGCTTTGCTTCTCAAATAAAACAAAAGCATTATGGGGGGGGGGGGCTGGTTCATGTATATGCGCACTAGTGTTCAGTCTAATGGAATTGCTGTATACATTTATTTTGTGTATTCTAATTTAGATATAATCAAAAATTTAAGTACATCAGGAGAAAAAAATATGAAAATCGTTTTCTCTTTATAACAGTTTCCATATAAATGTCAAAAAAAATCATATGTGATAGTAGTTGTTGTTCCGTTTGAATTTTTAATAAAAGAATAAACTAGTATTTTTAATCAAGACAATACTAAGTAGAGACAGAAGAGAAAGTTACGGGAATAACCTTTATTTTCTCAAAAACAGAATGAAATTCCTTGCTTTTAGAAGCATCCCATTTTATCATTTTTTTTATTAATTTATTAGCAAATCACAACTAACTTACAACTTTTTTCGCAAAAGTCGCAATTTTTGGTAATGATATCAGACACATAGTATATTTTTTGCACTTTACCTTTTGTTTAATAAATAGACTTTAGAAATAAGTCATACTTGTTTTGCTTTTGACTATTTCTCATGCTGAACTTGCCTTAACCTTGATTTATGGACATGACTAATTTTATTTCATATCAACAGCATTTTAATTTAAATCTTTATAGACTTTTCTTAGAATTAAGAAAATATATCGCTTGCTGCCCTAAAACCTGTTTTTCAATAATTAATTATGTTAAGGACAGAAGTTTAATTTCAATACTTTTGCACGTTTTATTATTTTCTGCAATTTCAAATGTGTCTTATTAATAACTTTGATGTTCTTATTCTGTATGTAGGCTTTTGTATTACGGTTCGTGAAACTAATATTTGTTCCGGATTCTTGTGATTCTAACTGGAAAATGTGCTCAAATATTTTTTATTAAAATTGATTAAATACGGAAAAAACTAAATGCCCAAAAAATAGGTATCATTAAAAATAAGTATATTTAAAAAAA
>JAOUZG010052945.1:766482-781433 GCA_026289955.1 Argiope argentata
GAGAGAGAGAGAGAGAGAGAGAGAGAGATTTGAAGTAGGAATATTGTTTCAGTTATATAAAATCAATCAATTAGCAATGCACAGCTTTGTAAAGTTAGGTTACAATATGGAAGACGTATTTCAAAGTATGGTATAGCAAGGTTCTAGATACTATTACTAACTAATATTTCAGTAACCTTCCAGTTTCGGTATTATGTATTGGTATAAACCTACTTCCCATGCTGAAATAAAAATGGTGGACATACGAGCAGAATAGGAAGAATTTCAACCTTCATCTTACGTAACAGTGTGGAATTTGAAGAAAATTATTTAAAAGACCACAAAGTCGTCTTTTCCAAAGAGTTAATTGAGATACAGCCAAGGATAGTTTATCTAAAGACGATTACTTGGCACAATTTTAAAATGTTTATTTGTAAAATTGCTGATGCTTTTAATCTGTTAATGTGTGTGTTTTTCGGTACTTATGTATTAGACTGCCGACACCAACGGTTAAGTAACTCATTGGTGATGGATTCAAATTTGGCGATAAAGCGTCCACGCCAACGAAACTAGCAAAATGGCGGACAACAGTTAAGGTTTGAACAATTTTTTTAATAATGGCGGTTTTTTGCAATTATTGGCAGTTTATCAACTCACTAGTGACGTCTTCAAATTTGGCGATAAAGATAGACGGTCTGATGCATAAGTACCTTTTTTTCCTTTCTTCTACAATTATTTTACAATGCACATATATTTATTTACGTCATAGGCTTTTCTAATGTGATGGTAAATTACTGTACTACAAGGCATTCAAATTAAATAAGTCGGAAAGAGACACATCATTTATTGCTATTGGACAGACAATACGACTTGTGCCTCCAATGGAAGTGTGGTAAAAGTGTAGAGTCGTTCACAGATTTGAGTAGTTTTCAAAATAGGCAGCAATTTCAGCCTATATTGTCTCCTAAAGTTGCAACATATTCAGAAGACTAACTTGCATTTATTGTGCCAAAAGAAAGGGAGGGGGGACTACGCGTCAATAAAGAAGTTGTTCTATTCTTTAACTGAAGCGCACAGGAATGAATAGTAAAAAAGAAAACAATCAAAATACTTCAAAGAATTATATAAAGAGTAAATATTTATTGAATGATTAAAATAATGACCCGAAAAAAAATCTCTAATGCATCATAATTAAAAGCACAAAAATATAAGAAGTCAATGTCATTTACTTCATCCCATACCCAGTATAAATCCCCCGCTAAACCCGAGAGCAACGAACTTGCAGTCTTCACCAAAAAAAGTAGCCAAACTTCGGACACTTAAAGAATCTTTCCAACCGACGATCTGCACATCGTCTGCCGTGAATTCGTCTCCGTCCAGAGCCAAGTAGCCCTTGTGATGCAGAATATGGAAGAGAAAGAAGCCGCCGGAGAGGGCCAGAGCGCCAATCTTACTCACTCTGCTGAAGAAGCGCCCGGCCACCAGGCCGCACAAACCTCCGATCAAGAATTGTTTCAGAATTCCATCTCTGGCACCACTATGGAAGTCGTCGTCTGATAAACTCGGAAGTTCCGTAGCGTTGTCACTTTGCATTTTTAGGGGGGACAACTGAAATAATCTGAATTACAGGTGAAAATTTTTCAGCTGATTAAAAACTGCAAACTGCACAGCTAAACACAACAATACAGTGGCACCGGCTTATTTTTTTACTTTTATATTCTGAGTTGCTCGACAATTTGGTGTTGGCTAATTCAATTTTCACATTAGAAACAGCTGATTTTTAGCGACTATTATTTTGATAATTAACTGCAAAGTGAGTCTAACTGAATGGTTACAGTTTCAGAAATTTAAACAGAAATAATTTTTTTGAAGAGTGCAACAGATGAAATTAGTTTTCAAGTGGATATCTGCTTTCAATTTCAATAGCGCGAGCAGTAATCTTAAGCAACAACTGATTTTTTAAAGTTTTAAAAACTTTGACAAAAAGCAGAATACAAAAATAACGTTACAAAGAACTGAAACTTTATATTTTAAATAATAATATACCTTACTTTTACTTGGAATTCTTGTTTAAAAAAATTGTTTAATCCATTAACTTTAAAAACAGCAATACTTTCACGTTCGATCACTCAGTTTATATTTTGCTATCCCAAATAGTAAAAGCCTTGTTAATATATGTTAATATATATTATCACGTGAGAATATGATATTATTTTAGTTTGGAGTTTTTGAAGCCTAAAAATTCAATCGATGAAAAGTGGTGATTTATTGCTTTGGAAGCATCACTTTTCCACTTTCGCAGAAAATTAATAAAGAAGGTTGTCACGTCTGGCGACTTATCGTCATCAAAAAATTACAATTCAGTGCAAATGTCAGCCATGTACCCGATTCTCCTATTTGACCAATAAAGGGAAAAATTAAAAATTAAAATTCGGACGAGGTAGCAAACTATCGTTGGGGAGTGGTTTCGAAACTACAACGATAAATCTTTAGTGGCGATTGCATATGTTTAATCACAAACTTTTTATTTTCAAATTCTAAAATTGCAGGACTACAATCTTATTATTTATTTATTTTTTACTTCAGAAAGAAAATTTTTATGGAAAACATATGTTAAAAACAAATTTATCTTGCAATTTTAAAAAAATCAACGTCACTCCCACAACAACTTTAATCTTTATCATTCACTCCCCCCCCCTTTTTTAATTGACTGGTTTGAAAATGTAACCTCGTTGTCGTTCCTAAAATGTATACACCCTAATTCAAAAATTGAATTGCCTTATGGGAAAAAATTAATAACAATAAACAAACTTAGTGCATTTCAATGAAATTCTGTTTAGTTTTCTCATAAACTGCTGGCAAAAATTGAAATATCTGAAATAAGAATGCCACTTGGAGGATTCTTTAGCCCAATTAAGATTCGCAGCTAACAAATCCGCTCATTTTAAAGAATCGTATCTTATTATAGAGAGAAGGTTATCTAATTTGCTTTCAAGATCACTGCTAACTAGGTATGTGATTTCTTAGTAAATTTTTCCCCCTAAATAAATATCCAGAAATGTACTAAAAAAACTGAATAGTCTAAAGTTACATCCCGCTTTCTGTACTAGAGTATCATAAATATAAATAGTTCTTTGTTGAAAAAAACCCGTGATGTAATAATAGTACAAATGGGGCAGACAGATCGATGGGTCTTCCGCAACTACCTGCTCTCGCTCAGCTCAGAAAAGGAATTTCAAAGGCTTCTCTGGAGATATCAAAGGTGGATTACGAGCTCCCAAGAACTTCAACCTTCCTTCACGAGACAACTTAAAAAATAAATTCAGCCTTCTCTAAAACCACTCGAGTTCAGATACCTCAGAACACTCAAACGACAAAGTGTCTCTTTCGAGATGAATTCCCCGTCCCCTCAAACGCTGTCATTACAGTTCGAATTTTTGAGAGCCCGATACATGAAGGATGACCATACTTGACTGATAACTACAAAGCAAATGTATAACGGAACACCTTTTGCGAGTTTTTGTAAAATCAATCTTTTTCTAAAACCTAGAATTCTAGAATCTCTGTATTCTAGGTTTTAGAAAATGAACATCTGATGAACAAAGCACGCGGTAAGGTATAGTGGAATATTGTTTAATATTATATAATATCGCACAATATTGTACAATATTATGCTACAGGATGCGTTACCTGGGCGTAATAAAGAAATAAACTATAGGTAAACATACGTACATAACATGATCAATCTCGTAAATGGTCAATGTTATGCTATAAAAGCCTATCCAGAGGGATCATCGAATTACTAAACATCTTTTTGTTGTGAGATAATCCTCATTAACATCAGGTGAAAGCAAACGAGAAAAGATGTTTGAAATGCAATTAGCTGAAAATTACATTTTCCTCCCAGAATTTTCAGCTATTTAATTTAAGATAATCCAAGAAAATTTAGCAATGTGTCTTACGTAGCAATCTCTTTTCGTTCTTTTTTTTTTAATAAATGGCGATTAGAAATGCTGACGGGAAAAACGAAATACATTTTTTAAGAATGCACTCCCATGCCAGAACTTTATGTCCTTATAGAAGAACTGAAATGACTAAAATGAAATAATAAGACATAAGAAATGGAATAAATTTTAAAATTTTACTTTCACATTTCTTATCGGTGTTAAAAATTTAGTTAACCATAAATACAAACTGTTAGAATGAATTAAGCTATTAAAAATAAGTTTTTATCTAATTATAATTTGTAACAATCACAAGGACCCTAACAACCCTATTACAGCAGATGATTTAAGAAAAAACATCTCAGAAAACTCACAATCATAAACCCAACAATTATTGGTAGATTTCTAACTAGACTACTGGGCTGAAGATGGATGACGCTGATTTAACTGAACATTGCAATTACTCAAAAAAAATTAATAAAAATATAAAAAATACACATTCTATGAATTGTTCAATATAAGGATTGCACTCCCATTTTGTCAAATATCATTGGTCAGATTCTTAGTTGTTTCATTATATTCACTTTTATATTACAGCATTTATGAGCAAAGAAATTAATACTGTGCAGACAGGTTCTAAATGGGAAATAGTAGATAACTAATAATACATACATTTCCATAAAATTTCTAAAAAAAAGTAAATAAATAGTATATTGTGCTAGCTAAAACTGCATTGAAATGTGAATTTAAACAAATAAGTTCTTTAATGGAGTGCTCTCGCTCCGATCTCAAGAACCTAAATTGGCCTAATCGAAGTTCATTAATATGCCAGAAAATTAATGCATTAAAATATTTCCCTCGTGTTCATAGGAGATGAATTTTGATTATAACATCAAGTACTCAAGTGCCTCCATACCAACAAGAAAGAAGCTAAGAAGTGAAAGGTAATTTTATAGCACAAGGATCGCTGAAAGGTGCCCTGGACCAACTCACAGAAATCTTTTAAGCGGTATAAAAATAAAAATTAAAAATCAGTTAATCAATTCTATTGCCATTTTTACCGGCAAAGGCAAAACTTTAAAAGATTTAAATACTATGATAAAAATTTAAGGTTAGAAGTCAAAGAATTTCCTTCGAAAAAAAATGAGTGAAAAAGTCTCGTATCCATGTTATAATTAAGAAGGAAACGCTGAATTAAATTCTTTCCAAATGAATCAATGAACTCAGAGATTAAGCACTCATCAATAGCAAATATTTATGTATGCATTGCAGATAGGATGTTCTCAAACGAGCTTAGTCTTCTCTTCTTGTAGACAAAATGAGTCGAATGATTATAAGGGACTTTTTGTCATTTCACATAGGCAGCAGTCAAGTATTACATATAGTGGAGGACAAAACAAAACAAAAAGTAAAAAATGAAATCGGCTATGCATATTTCAGTGTATCATGTCAGAACACAACTTCATGAACGGCCAATCACTGAAAACATTTCACTTAATTAAACAATCTAATCTACTTTTAAAAAGATTTTTATAAATGTTTCAAAAAATCATCTCTACAAAAAGTGGCAAATTGGAGATTAAAAAGGACTTTATTTCGAAGTTGCAGTCATTTACCAATACTTTTGTCTTTTAAGGTCTATTTTTAAGAAAGTTGAAATTTAAAATTTCAATTCCTCGCCCATGCTTTTTTGTTGACGCCAAAAACCTCATCCCATTGAAGCACCACGTGCTCGTGTAAGTTTATATATATATACAATTTTACTTGTCTCATTGAATCAGTCACTATAGTATTGCAAACGATCAAAAAAAAACTTTGTCTCGTATGAATTGTTAAAAAAATATCACATTTCATATCTATTTCGTTTTATATCATCACTTGCTCAAAATGACATTTTTTTCTAGGTTTTATTTGCTGTAGTAATCAATTAATTTTTTTTTTAATCAGAGCTTTCGTAAATGCAATGGCAACGCGTTATTAAAAGCTGATTTTTTGAGATGCTCGTGCAGATGATAAAATTTTTATTTCTCGCCTACGGATTTTTGTTGACGTCACAAACCTCATCACAAAAACAACATCATGTTCTGACATGATAAAAATTAAAGTATTATGCTGTATAGTTTACTGCTTGAAATTAAATTAAAAAAATAAAATTTCTATTCATTGCCTACACATTTTTGTTGACGCCAAAAACCTCATCTCCAAAAGAACATCATGTTCTGACATGATAACAAGAATTGTCCTTTTAGAACATCGAGAAATAGTTTTGATGAAAAATGAGAATGGATTAATTCTAGGCACTTAACACAAAGACAGCACTCTTCCTCTCGCAGTCATCCAATAGTTGGAGTCAATTTAAAATATCATGCAAAGGCAAATGGAGAAAAATCAGGCCTAATACAACTTTGTGTTCTCCCTCTTTGGATTACTTCTCGAACAGGATTAGAGAGAGAAAAATACAACTCACTTATTATAATGACTAATCTTTGGTTCAAAGTGCATAAAGATTTGAAGTTGAATTTTTCGCTTTATGCTTTCGCGTACCGACATCCTTGAGCAACGGTGAAGCAAATATAAACTAAGGATTACAAGAATAGGACTGATTATCGATCTTTGGTGACAGCATGAAAAGTATCAGTTGGCAAGTCCAAACACCCAAGTAAAATAGAAAAAAATGTTCAGTATTCTGGGCTCTTACCTCGGATTCCATTCACTATCACGAGTATGAAACGAATCTCTTGGCAGATCCCCAAGCGATGGAATGGATCCAACAGATTCAAATGGCAAATTAAGGAATGCGTTTATCAAAATGCAGCACATAAGACTCGGTTCTCAATGGCGTTCGAATGCTTTATGGCAGAAATGCAACTAAAGAAATAATTTAAGTTCGAAGTAAGCGTTCTTCCCATGCCTTCCTGTTTAAAGTTATAAATAAGACGAGAGTACTCTACCCGACACCCTTTGCGGGAGTCCGTGCAAGACGCGACCAGCAGCGCTCATCTCAGATTAACTTAAAGAAAGAGCAGGAGACACTGCTTGCGCGAAAATCAGACTCAGGCTGATGGTTTGCTTTGCTTCAGTTTGTAATTCTAGTTTTAAAGATAAACCAGGGTTATTTCGAAATAAACATCAGAATTCTGAGCCATTATCAGATGATAAGAAAGACATTTCGAGTCATTTATCCCTTGTCCAAACTTTCATACTGGATCAATTGATGAATGATTTCGACAGATTTAATCTGCAGAAAAATGTGTCTATTTCAAGACAATTTAAAATGTGAAACTCGAAATGAATTGTTGATCGCCTCGACTGTTATTCAATATTTTTTTTAAAAAATGATGACAAAAGCAGAACCTAACCCTGATTATTTGAAATACGTCATTAAAAAATAAGTCTCGCCTTCCTTAATATGTTCATTGACATTTTTCTGAGTTCTGATCAATCTGTTCATAAAAAAAAACAATAATAAAAATTTTATTGTCTGCACGAGCATTTCAAAAAATCAGCTTTCATTAAGATTAAAATGAAATCTGCTATGCATATTTCAATATATCATGTCAGAACTTAATTTCTTGAACGGCCAAGCACAACGTGCTAGTGCGAGTTAAATTATATTTTTATTCATTTTAATTGTTTCGTTGAATGGGTTACTTTAGCATTGCAAACGATAATAAAAAAAAATATCACATTTTCTATTTATTTCATTTTATATCATCACGTGCTCAAGATGATAATTTTCTCGGTTTCATTTGAAGTAGTCATTAACTTATTTTTTTTTAAACAGAGCTTTCGTAAATGCAATGACAACGTGTTATTAAAAACTGATTTTTTTGAAATGTCCGTGCAGATAATAAAATTTTTATTTTTCGTTTACGGATGTGTTTATTTTTCGCTAACGGATTTTTGTTGACGCCACAAACCTCATTCCCAAATCAACATCATGTTCTGACATGATAAAAAAATGTTGGCATTAATAAAATAAACATGATCAATCCTCAATAGTAATAACTCAAAGATAAAACAGAAACAAAAACGTTGTTTTCCTTTTGATCTTATCTATTGTTTTAAAAAATTAAGGGATCATTCTACTTTAGCAAGAGGGTCGACGTTAACCATTTTAGATAATGTTGAAAGAAAGCCATTATTTTGATTTACAGCCAAATGATTCAATAGTTAGGAGATGAAAGTATATGCTCTGTCACTCAACTTAATGATAAGCTTTCTTTTCTGCTATTTTTGACCTATAAAATAATTTATGCAATTAATAACAATAAAAATGAAGAAAAGAGCCTAAAAAGTTTGTTAGTCAGCAAAATGAGTTTTAAATCTTTCAAAATTATGTACGACAGACCTTTCTTAAAGATCATTTTCTAAAAATAATGGCAACGCAAATTATAACAGATACACTGGAATGAAGTGAATGGAGTAAAACTGAGCTGTTACAGGTGTTCCTCGACAAAAAAAATGAAGGCAACACAATAGCAAAGAATATTTTAGACAAAATACTGAAATTAATTTTTAATACCGTTATTAATTATTTAATTTCCCAGACTGTTACTTGAAAATGATGTTCAAAAACAGTTTTATGCGTTCGTAGAATAGATATATGTTCTCAATAATAAAAACATAAAATAAAAAGACGGCAAATATATAAAGGAACCATCCTGAGCATTTCCAACAAAATAAGGAGGACGTAAAAATACGCCATTAAGTGCTGGCAGATAAATCCTTTCTCTCATGGATGAGAAAGCAGGATAAACCGATTTAAATGACAAATGTTTCTAGTAATTTATACTCTAGAGCTGTATACTCTTTGAATTCGTTTTTTAATGTCCTTTAAAGAAGAAATCTGAAACTTAATATATGCTTATGCTCTTACATTGCATTATCATAAGTTTCAGGTTACAGTTTCTAAGGCAAGGAAAATTCAGAATTCTACATTATATTTGCCTGAGTTCCATATTTTAATCATATTAATTAAAAAAATACATTTCATATCTAGTCTTGACCACCGAAGATCGAAAGTAAAGAGGCACGTTTTTGTCTGACATCCAAAGCGAAAACGGTCGGAATTCGCGGAAGGAAATTGTGGAGATTATCGCTGCTCACAAAACGAAACAGGAGGATTGCATAGGTCTTAATTTGAACACTGAACAGAGGTGTAGAAAAAAAATGGATGAAATTTAGGACAGTAATGACCAAAAACCGTTGTCTTAAATATCCTCGCGGAAGGTAGAAAGAAACATCCAATTCAATAAATTTAGGGGTTTTCTTAAACATTTTGTGCGACAAAAATTTAATACATGTGCAAGACACCCAACTCCAAAATCCACACGAAATAGATGAAGAATGACACATACCAACTTACATCTTCCCATTGCATGTTATGACGTACATCGCCTGACCGTTACTTTATAGACACTCGACTTCTTTTTCTCTCTTTTTTCCATTTGAAGATGATCTTATCTTATAGGAACCTCTTGCTCGTCACTTTTGTTGGGCGAAATTAAAAACTCTTGACTTGCGTCAAGTTTATCTTTATCTTACGTCATGTTTATCAAGATCATTAACTTGCGTCAAGTTTAACTTTTTGGGAAGCAGAGTCGACTTCAGGAATAAAAATAAAGGCTTAAAAAGTTTTTGAGATTACATTTGTAGCAGTTACATTATTACTTTTATCTTCTCTTTTGAGTACTAGATGGAGATGCATGATTAAGTACGCATCCCATAGTTCTTTGGGGTTGTGAGTAGAATGAGATGATGTGGCAATGTCAAGCTGCGCGCGTGAATGTTTTGTCTTGTCCTGCCTTGTTTTGTTTAATGTGGTTTTGTTAATGTAAATTCCACCACACATTTAGAATTGTCATTTTCAGCTTTAGAAATTGCGAACTTAAAAAAATAATAATTAAGCCTTATTGCTTGATTTTATTGGATTTCCACTTTACTTTCCCACAGGATTTGTAACCTCCCATCAAATCTTTTCCGCATAACGTACAGTACTGTTCGTTAATATCTGCAATGCATTCTCCGTGCATTAAACTGTCAATGGCAGCTCACTTTCATAGAAGGGTGAGGGTTGATGACGCAATGAAGAGAGCGAAGCAACAGTTGCGTGTTTCTCAAACGAGAACTTCGCTAATGCATTATTTCCTCCTTTCCTTTAAATTCACAAATATTCTATTCTATCACTATTTTTTCATTCTTATTGAGGAGGAACGATCTTGAAATATTTCCTCCTTAATATATCATAATTCCGAAATCTTTCACAATTGCTCAATTAAAATGAAATAAAATATTGCTTATTTAAGCGACATTGAAAAAGAATATCAAATTGCTATTTCAGTCCGCTTTAAAGACACAAAGGACTCCACTGACAAACAAAGAACTTGTTTTATTTGTAAAAACTATAGTGAAAAAAAATTCAATGAACTTAATTCGATTCATAACACTAAACTGAATATCCTCAATATTTATCAGGTCAAACGACAATGAAATATTTTATCCAATTAAACTCCTCACCCCAAGAAAGGGAAAAAAAAGTGTTTAATTAATGATTTTATGATAGGCAGTTTCGATATCTTTTTCATTAAATATTTATAATTTTAACATTTAATTATTGTATCCATACTACGTCTTTTCATTATACATTGTTTAACATCAAAATTTGGAATATCTATTAGCGATGCATTTCTGTGTTCAAAACAATAGAAAAATGCCTTCAAGTCAACTTTTTTTTTACAACATAAAATATTTATTTTAGAATAAAAGTATTTAAGATAAAAATCAATTGATTTGACAGTTACTTTAAAATATATTCGAATCATATTTTGGAATGTTTAAGTGGACGTAATAGTACAATTTAATATTTTCTCCTAAACTCACATAGAATACATATGATGCCCATTTCATAAAATTAGGCTCTTAACAAAAACATTTTTTTTTTTTCATTTTTTGAACTATTTTTCATTCCAAATTGAGTTATTTCAATGACATATACTAAAATAAGAAAATTGTGAGAGACGGTCTGGTTGACGATGCCAATACACGCGGTTTCAGAATTAGCATTTGCGCTTTTACAATATCTAATATGTTAAATGCAAACAAAAAGGCGAAGGTTCCTTTCGTTCGGATGTTTTGCAATGGCTGAAGAGGACCCCATTCGGTTCGCCTTTGACAACAAACACCGGTTTCGTCCGAGTAGTGAGTGACGCAATGAACTTCCCATGAATCAAATTCTACCATATAAGGGATGGTAGTGGATGCGGCCCTGACATCGATAAAGCAGCCAGACATTCATGAAGTCGTTTCACGTGCGGCCATACCTGTCACTAGGCATTGCAACACACTCGACACCCGCAAAGTGGACGCCCAAGTAAGGAATTAATTTTATCTAGATCTCGCTTCTCGATACAAGATTTAAAAAAAATTAAGATCAAAGACAAAAGCGCGTAACTTGGGTAGAAAAAAGGTAACTACAATCGCACTTCAAATTCAGTTTCGAAGACAGTTTTTATTACCTATCATACCCTATTACCTATTACCATTGTTTTTAATGTTGGCATCATTAATTTTGTCATAAATACACCACCTCTAATTTCAAGAAAACATTGAATAATATCCTTAAATCATCTATTTCATCATCTATCAGCACTATCTAATTTTATCTATTTAGTAAAAAAAAGAAGAAAAAGATGATAGATTAAATTCTGGTGAATTAAACTTCGGAGGATTTTTATGAGAAATTATCAAAACTCATGAATGGCATTGCATTTGTATTTTTAAAAAAATTGATGATAAAATAGAAGTTGCAACAGTTTTAATAAAAGTTTATTACTTTCACTAAGCGAAATTTACAAAATAAACTGAGTCGCAGACAACTGGATTCAATCTTTTAATTGCTTTATAAAGAATTTATTTATTTATTTCCAGCAATTAATCTTTTCCTGCTTCCGAGAAAACTGTAAGTACTTCACGACTAATTATATTATTATTAGCATATATTGTTAAGAAAGGAAATAGAAAATTTAAAAAAATTGGAAATGTAACGCGAAAGCAAAGAGGATCAGTACTACTACCTAGAAGTAAAACGAGTGACTGGGCTCAGTTTTCAAATTTAGTTTTGTCTCAAGATTCACGATTCAAAGTTGGCATTAATCGAAATTTGTGAGATTACTGACACTGGAAATCTGTTTCACTTGCTTCAACTAAGTAGTGTTTTTTATAGATATGTAATATATATCTTCCACAACCCACGCAATAAAATTTCACAATCATAATTTGAAACTACTCTATTTCAGAAAATAGATGTTTTTGAAACACAGTTCTAAATGTTTCATAATTATTAAAATTTACATTGATTACATTTGTAAAAATTACATTTTAACAAAAATCAATAAACGGTGTTTACAGTTTGCCACTCGCATTTACCAGTCGCACACAAGAAAAATCCTCAATGCCAAAATATCCTCATCAGCTGTTTATTATAAGATGACACATTGAAGTTATTTATTCAATAGAAAAGGTAGGGTGGCATGTCAACTACAAGCTTTCAGAAGTTTTGAATCACTAACGAGTAGAAACCAATTTTAAAAACCTATCTCAAAACTAAATAAATGACTTTGAAAATATTTCTTTCCTCGACAATAATGCATCCAAATGACATATTAATACTATCAAAAAATATTAGAAAATTGATTTCAATAATCTTGCAATTTATATCCAAATTATTGGAAGCAATTCCACCAATACGCAACAGTCTAGAATAAATTATAGAGAACTGCTCAATTTATTTGTTTACAACATTGTAATAGTTTCCGACATCATTGCTATGCAATAATGTGACGTCATTTCTTAGAACAGTCAATACACGTTGAAGCGTGTTTCTCAAATATTTCTTCGGAGCATGCGCTGCAACGAACTCGTGCGCCAAAAAATTCAACGGAAGGACCGGAGGAAGACAAAAGAGGGACATGCAAATTCGTGTGAGGTTCTTTGCACTTGCATCTCTCTCTCTCTCTCTCTCTCTTCCTCTTGGCAGCGTGCCTCAAGCAGGCATGAAACGTCAGACACACTGTTTGCATGACAGTTCAGTTATTTTCACTACGAAGGACACTCTCGTATTTGCTCTCTGACGTCGCATTCCGATTCATGGCAAGGCGAAACATTACTTATTGATGTTTTTTTAATAAAAGATCCAAACTTGCTATCAGCAATTATTATTATTATTATTTTCCGATTGCCTCCACAGGTAAACGGCTAAAAGCCCGTGTGAATGCTATATAAGCCAGATAGCATAGCTCGAATCGAAGTCGACTTTTGATCGGTATGTTACTCGGCTACTAACCATAAGATTGGGAGTTCGGGCCTAGCGTCGCAGGTTCGCAACGCGACCTTCAATCGTTACAAACCAAAGAATATCTCTCAAAATCTATTGATAAGGGTTCTGAACGGCACGCCCTTCTGATTAGTGCAGGATTTCAAATGAAGAGGCGAGAAAAAAAATTACAGATACGACAAAAATGTCATTCAATTCATACTTAGCGTGCATGCCACTTTTTTTTTATCCTTTGTCTCTCAGGAATGCATTATTCATGGACAATGAACACACGCTTCTGTCTGACTGTCTGAAAAATGATCCCACAAGGTTTCAAAGAACGGGTCACAGTCATAGAATCGACACTGACAATAGCGATGGGTGCCAAGAAAGGACGGCAAAAAAAAAAAAGAATTTTATAGCTCATTGTTGGAGATTAACTTCGATTTTAAAAAATAAAAAAAGTCAGATGTCTCTTCTCTCTCAAAGAAACTGATTATTTCAACAACGATCCGAACTAGCTTCTAGTTCTGTAAACAAAAGTCAGATTCTTAATCCCTTTCAATAATTCAAAATTAAGATAAATTTCTCCGTTAAACGCACCGACAATGGCATCAAAAATGCATTTATGCTTCCTGGAATGGCTGATTTCAAAAGTCGATTCAATA
The DNA here is from genome assembly GCA_026289955.1 of Argiope argentata. Taxonomy (NCBI): domain Eukaryota; kingdom Metazoa; phylum Arthropoda; class Arachnida; order Araneae; family Araneidae; genus Argiope; species Argiope argentata. Next base: position 780,387 of record JAOUZG010052945.1, read on the forward strand.
GCATTGCTTATTTCTATTTCAGAAAATTATTTATATCTTTATAACTACTTCCACTTTAATATTTCACGGACTGATAAAATTCTTACAGATAAAAAAAAAACTGAAATATTAAAGTAATGCAGCATAACAATGTTTTAATCCTTTTCGTTTCACCTGTAATTACATCTTTAATTCAATTTAACTATGAGAAAACAGCAAAAATAACGGGAAATCAAACAGTAGCCTTTCGTCTTTATATGCACCCCTCCCCCCTTTCGATGTCAAAGAAAATTAAAGTTTCATCACAGTAACACAAGAGAAGAATATTTAAAACATTCTGCGCCAAATGTCAAGGAAGTAGACACAACAGCTCTCAGAATCGAAACATTATTGAGGAGAAGGTGGACAGAAAATGAAATTTACCGTGGTTAAGAACTGCATTTAAGCAAATACAAAATTTAAATTCAACAAAATAAGGAATTGGATGTTCCATGATGATGTTCAAACACAAATGTAAGTCAAATATATGGGGTTTAAGTGAGTCGGAATAATATATCAAGAATTCGTTTAGGAATATAAGTTTTATTTAAAAAATACACAATTAATTAAGATTAAAATGAAATCTGCTTTGTATATTTCGATGTATCATGTCAGAACATAATTTTTTGAACGGCCAAGCACCACGTGCTCGTGCAAGTTAAATAATATTTTTATTCATTTTAATTGCTTCATTGAATAAGTTGCTTTAGTATTGCAAACGATCCCAAAAACTTTGTCTCGCATTTATTGTTTACGAATGAAATAAATAGGAAATATCGCATTTCCTATTTATTTCATTTCGTATAATGACTTTCACAAAATGACATTTTTCTGAGTTTTATTGACTGTAGTCATTAACTTATTTTTTTTATCAGAGCTTTTGTAAATGCAATGGCAATACGTTATTAAAAGCTTATATTATATATATATATATATATATATATATATATATATATATATATATATATATATATATATATATATATATATATATATATATATATATATATATATATATATATATAACAT
>JAOUZG010052945.1:791433-816640 GCA_026289955.1 Argiope argentata
AACAAGCCATTGCCATCGAGTCATTTTAAACGCATTTTCAAAATATAAATTAAATGTTTTTATTTTCAGAATTTCTCAAAGTTGACACCTGAAATGTTTTTAAGGATATCCGGTTTGATTACGCATCTCTGACACTTAAAAATTACGTACCTATATACAAATGCATAATAATTCTAGAAAGTTGCCTAAGCAAAATGATCCATGCTGGAATTAGGCACGCTTTTGAACTTCCGAAGAACCAAATTATTAATCAAACTATATTACGTGCTAAAGTCCAATCTATGCAAATGCAGCAAACGATTGATGCTACCAAAACAAGAATACTAAATAAAGAATACAATAAACGCCAGTAGTGGCAATGAGGCTTCTCCCCCCCCCCATTACCGAAAAAGGAACTCGGCAACTGTTCCTATTGTTACTTAACCAGAATTTGAAGATATCCTAAATATAGTGCTGCCATCTATCGTCAAGAAACAGAACTATAAAGCTAATTCAATGTTGCGCTTTACTAGTTTTATTGATAACGATATTTTAGAGAGGGTAGTCCTCAATGTCGTATTCCAAAAGAGAAAAAAGTATTTTACAAAAAAACACTATAACGAAGAGAAGGACGAACCCACATCACTTCCACAGATTCACTACGAAGATGTCAGATATTATATATCGGCACGTGATCCATTTGAAAGCATTGCATCATTTTCATACCACTCTCATCGCTTCTTAGATGTCAATGAATATTAGCCATGATTTAATGATGTAAGTGGTAGTACATCCGTAGCTCACTCAAAACGTTCCAGATCCTCAGAACGTCTTCGGCTGCTTGGCACAAGACTTCGTACTCTGTGTTAGGAGGAGGAGGAAGCAATTTTGATTCTAACAGCATCACGAAACGGTTGCTCTTTTTAACATAACGATGTGACAGTTAAACATTGTTAACTGTTGTAGTGATCGATTCGATCACCACAACAATAAGCATCATAAAAAATCTTATAACATTTTTTTCCACAGCTGAAGAATTCCAAATGATCAGACATGAAGAAGGCATTAAAAAATATAAACACTGGAATGACTGAAACAGTAAATTCTTTCTTTGCAGGAAGTAAAGATAGAGAAATATATTTTATCATTAAAAAAAAACTTTCCTTCTATGGATTCTAAACAGAAAAATATTTTTATGCTCCGTGTGTATAACAGGATAGATCTCTAGCATAAACGCTGAATGAAAATGATGCAGAATGCCTTAAAATATCATAAGGTTATGACATTTCTGATTACGGAAAGGATAAACAGATGAGAACAAATTCTCAAACGCAACCGTTGCAAATAAAATTAGAAAAATTAAAACTCAAATGCCGCCAAAGCCTTTGGGAGATTTTATTTTGCACTGTATGAGGGGGTGGGGGGACTTGTATGGCAGATCTGTCACTACATCAGACAAAAAGGATCTTAAAGATTTGAGAAAAACAATGCCTTCCATCTATGTAGAAAATTAATAGGAAGTTGTTAATGAAGAAATGAGCAACTTTAAGCGAAATAATTCCAACAACTAATACTCTGAAAACCTAAGTCAGCGCATGAGATAATTCAAAGAAAATACTAAAAAACAGGAAACTCTAAAATTCCCAAAGAAAATTTCAAATTTTCTGGATTCTTGGTGAAGATTTTAATTATACTTTTACACCTTGCATCAAAATCAAATCTATTCGAATTCTGCCTAGGCTAGCTGTTGAAATAAATTACGGACCGAATTTGCTGCAACACACCTCAATGATATTCTGAACGAAGATTTTTAACCTGAAAGTGCTACTAAAAAAGGAAGAAGTATCCCAGGTTGAATATAAACATCAATTTTATTTTTTACTTTTGATAGCTAATGAAGTGACAAAATTTATTAAAATCGGTAAACAGAAACCACTTACCTCTATCGGATTGGTGACAATTCACAGATAAATACTTAAGTCATCTCCCAAAGTATACTTAGATTTAACATCAAATCCTTCTACTGCCTTATAATCAATGCCCGACGCCCTTCCCCGTACAGGCGCATTTACTTCTGTCTACGGAAACAATGATTATTGAAGGGTAGAACGGCCCCTTCAACGTCTTACATAGAGATTTCCTTATTTTTTTACGTTTTAGCCCGCTATTATGAACGCAGTTAAGTCTTATTTACAGCAATAAAGATCTCACTACGCCCTGCCAGAAAAAAAGGGGCCTCCCGACAAAAAAAAAGTGAACACAAAACGAAAGTCAAGAGAACAAATAAGGGCCTTTGTTCCCCAGGAAAGGGCCTGGATTAGTGAGCAGGCAATGACAACGTTCAACGGCAGGAAATGACTCACGCCGAACGCCAAAGAACGGAATGCAGGGATTTCTATATTAAACGAAAGCGAGCTGAAATTTTCAGTTTCGAATTGCCGACTTATTTGCGAATTTTCTTTAGTTTTCGTTGCATTCAGAGAGAGTTTAAGATTAGTCTCTGAAGAAAATTCGGATTCCAGCATCATTTTTTGATACCATTAAAAATCACTTCATTCTGCATATTAAAAACCACCGATTTCAGTTAAACTTAACATACACCGAAATACTATTACTAAATATTGTGAGTGTTAGATATCCCAACAGAAACTGCTAAGGGCCGTGTAAAAATATTAAAAAGTAAAAAGAATTTAAATTTTGAAATATTTTTAAATACAATTACCAATTTAGATTTTTTTTCTTTCTTGAAGAATTGATTAGGAACACAATTTTCGGTTTTATTTCAGTAAGTTTGCACCATGACCATTGGAGAGAAATGTGGTGCAATTTCGTCTTTAAGAATTTTAAGCAAAAAAAAAATTCCTTTATCCAAAATGACGCTAGAATCGAAAACAAAGGATTGCTAGGACAACATGTTTAAGATATTAAAGCTACCATTTTACACTCCCGACAGGCGTAAAAAATACCCTCAAAATTGAGAAGCGTCAGATTTAAATTTTAAATCATTAGAAAATAATTTTAAGAGCTAATTCAAAAATTAACTCCGTGTGTGTGTGTGTGCGACATTACACATTCCAGAAGAATCTCTATAATTCTAGAAATGTTTATGGAATTAAAATATTTGGGATTATTCTCAAATATTAATTATTTGACTTCATACTCTTAAAAGTTAAGAGTGCACATTCATTCTTCAAACTCACATCTTTTAATTAAAAATATATTATTTTAGAATAAAAAAATGTTAGATTTGCAAGTTTGAACTAAATGAGAGGAAATGCAAAAGCGACTTGTGCCTGTTGCAGAAATTATCAAACATTCTTGCTTGTTTTTTAGTGAAATATTATGGAGAAAATTATAATATCAAGGGACGTCGGAGCTCGTTCCCCACCCTGAGAGTGGTTTAAGCCACCCACGAAGAGGTGGCTAAGAGCAGCTCTCTATGCCCTATCGCGTTGTCACTGATATCAGGAATATTTGTGCTTACCTGGAAGTGGAGAATTATTGTCCAGATAAGACCCAAGGTAAGTTTAGGATTTCCATCCACAATGTCTTCTGCCCTGATGTTGACCAGCTTAATCTTGAAGAGAAAAAGTAAGCATGTTAAAAACCAGACATTAGAAATAGAGTAGCACTTATACGCACTTTGGATAAATTAGAAAAGTAAATTCAATTTACTTTATCTATAAAACATAACATTTTCTACAAGTTGGAAAGGTTTATCAATATTAAATCAATAAACATTAATTAAAATGTTTTTAAAAAACGAATACAATTTTTAAACACTACTGTTCTAATAATTCTCCTCAAACGACTGAAATGATAACTGAAATATAATAAGAACAGGAAATATTTCGTCCTTCCTCCCAGCGTTAAATAAGAAGATCGATTAAAAGAAAAAGAAAATTTTCAAGAAGTGTTTCAGAGATAGGGTGCGTAATTTCAAGCATTTCAGGCTGGTATTAATTTTTAACAATTCTAAGCATCTGCCCTAACGTAACTCCCCGGTGATGCAGTGAGAGAACTTTAAGCACACAGCTAAGACATCTCCAGCTAAATAAGCAGGTTCTCGCTTCGTCTCGAGTTTTAATAATCTTTTGGTGCCGAGTCGCCCTCATTCAGAAGGCAGGATGCATTTCCTGCGAGAAGGCTGGGCCCTTCCTGGAAATAACACTTAGCTTTTCACTTCCAGTTTTGAGTTAATGCCGTGACGATTGCCATAGACACTTGGATAGAGTTCCAATAAGAACAAACAGCTGCTATTTCAAAACCCCATTTTGAAATTATATAAGAGTTGTTTCGTCACGACCCTTGTCATTTTAAAAGTGAGCAGGTGCTAGAAAAATACTCGAGTCGGCATCGTTCTCGAAGCTTCCGCTCCCCACCGGCGTGACGGTCCATGGTCCACAATGGCATATTTGACACTGTGTCAGATACATATAAGCGGCAAATTGGAACCTGAATACGTGCTTTTCCGAACTGGAGGTCAAAACATTCCAAACAGGACGAGGAATACCCTTGAATTCGCATTCCTTTACGACTGATTAACAATGACGAACAATAATTAACAATAAGTGTAATTAACATATAATTAATTAACAATAAGAATAATTAACAAGGCAAGAATTTTAAGAGAGGTTCTAATTGATAAGTACAAGCCATGTTCCTAGCTGCTACGTGTTTTGGCTACGTATATATTTCCAGCAGCCAGAGTGAGTTCGCAGTCATGAACAAATCCTTCATCTTAAACCAATTTATAATGCCATATTTTAAAATTATAATAATTTTGGTCAAATTTCAAAATATGGCCCTCTTTTCCCAGTGGAATATGAGAGAGTATTTCTTTACTTTTACAAATCTTTCATAACTCTTTACTGGCGCATTTAAATAATCTGGTAGATTTATGGCGTTCAAACCTATATTTGGAGAACGAGGCAGAGAAATAAAAGTATTAATACTTTTATTTCAGCATCAAAGCGGCAGCAAGAAAACGAAACGTTTTGTCTTTGAGTTGAACAATAGAATTTAGAGTCGAGCGTATAAAACTATATACGCATCTTAACTCAACTATTCCACTTTTGTAATTTCCTACACAATAATTCAAGCAATAATTAATGCACAAATCAAGCAATAATTTAATGCACATGTTCTTGAGGACAATCTCAAAAAAAAAAAAGTCTTTTTTTAAGGACGGGGCATGATTCTATCAAAATCGAATTTGTCATCTCGAAAGATTTCATACAAAAATTTGATGCAGGGGGTCAAACACTGTAAGGCACGAGAAAAGGAGAAAAGGTTCTCCTGCATCCTCTTCTCTAAAAGGTCATCGGAAACCGACGAAACCTGCAACACGTCACGATAAGGACTTGCCATTTCTATGATTCTGGTTTTTACTAAGGACATAAACAGAAAGGACTGAAGTATGTGTGTGTGTGTGTGTGTGGATGGGTAATGTATCTGGAAACTAACCGATGCCTGGAAAAGAGGGAAAAGATGAAAAGCCTGTATGCCGAATAGAGCAGCAAACTTTAAAAAATTGTCAAAAGTATTCATATAGCTTTCATTTTTTTTTATTTCAGTAAATTAAATTTCGTAAAAAAATCAACATAAGCATGGCGAAATTTAAAAAAACTTAATTGTTTTTAAAAAGTGTTTTATTACCAGCTATTGCAAAAACAGAAACGAACTTTTAATTACTATATTTGGGAATTTTTTTTTTTAAATACGACTCAAGAAGTATTTTTCCAAAATTCTTCTTCCGCTTTAAGTACAAAACAGGTAGTAAAAGTAATTATAAATAAAGAAATAGGTAAGAATCAGTACTTTCCCGCTCGGTAAACAACACAATACAATTTTGTGTATAAATATATACATATTTAGTGTTTGTAATATAAATATTCAATAAATACAAAAATGTCTCTCCAATCAAAATGATTGGAGAGAATGAAATACCTACTTTTCGGAACCTGAGAAAGTTGAGGGCTATCTGCACGTTCTGCAACATGTGGAAGCGCATACTGCCCTTCTCCCGAGGCTGAAAGAGAGAGCCTTTTCAATGAGTTATTCGCTTGAAATCGATACAACACAGTTATGGCATGCCAGAAAAATATTACATTATGAAAAAAAGGGAGTGGAGGGGCTATTTTTGTCGAAAGCGTAAGTGTTTGGCTGTCCATTACTAGACGAAGGTTCAGTTTAGTTATATTAAAGTCCCATTTTTTTAAAGCAACATTAGAGCTTTTTAGGGCAGAACTCGTAATTCTGAACCGCGGTCAGATGACGAAAACGACACCTGAGCTGGCACCCCTCCTCTCCAAACTTCCACATTGCACCAGTGAGGTGATGTTTCATCTCGTCGGATTTAACTTGCACAAAATCCGATTGCGTGACAGTTCTTTGGTGGAACCGGTTTAGAGCCTGCAATTAACCAATTTCGAATCCGAGACTGTACCACTAGGTCACCGGTCCGAATCCGAGACCTTACCACCGGCTACTAAACGGAGGAGCCAGCTATCAAATGGGGCTTAAATAAACATGAGAAAACGAGAAGGTGTTATAAAAGTAAGCTCAGCCTCTTTTGACATGTAGAAAACGTGGAGTGTGGATAGAGCTCAACCGATATGATTAATCGTCTATATTAATATAAGTGAAAATCTTAGTTGGTTATGTACCAATTCGCTTCCTAAATAATTGGCCCAAATTCATTTTATAAGAAATGAGAAAGAATATTTAGTTTTAGAAAGACAAAAATAGATGACATTCAATTTAAAAAAATAATTGATTTCGTTTTCTTTTCTTTTTTTATACTTTGAACAATTCTAACATTATTTTTAAAATCTAATACCTTTTTTATTCTTATATACCTTTTTATTCTTATTTTAATATACCTTTTTTTTTTCCTTCTTTCTCTAATTTTAAAATATAAGCAGGATTATTGTACTTTTAATTCCAACATTTGTGAACAAAATGCACAGTACGAATACAGCAACTTATGGAGAAAAGTAGCAATTGGTGGATTTTCAAAGCCATCTTCTTCAATAGATATTTTAATTTGAACTAAAGGCAGACGATAAATGAATTTTGTGTTTAATATATTTTGTGCAAAATCAGTTTTTAGCTTTAAAACATTATAAATGTAAACATCTTAATTTCGAGGATGCCAGATATGTGAATTAGTTCATTATAATCAAGGTTGATAGTAATAAGAGACGATAGTTATTAATACATATAGTTTAACCCTTTGAGGGCTTCGTTCCAGTTTACCTAGTATTTTATTTTTATGTTTTTTAACCATGTATATTGCTAAGATTTGCAATAATGGTTTCATTTAAAGCCATTGTAGTCTAATTTGTATGTAAATGCATAAAAGAATAAATTGTTATTTCTCTTTCTTTATTGTGTATTCGATGCAGTTTAATTAATTTCCACCTGAAATTCGGTAGTGTTATGTTTCGTGTCTGAAAGTATTAATCAGCTATAAAAAGAATAACAGATTAGTCATACTGATATTCATTAATCATATCAACGGGATTAATACATTGATCATAATCAATGTTCAACTGTTGGAGTTTTTTCAAATATCTTCATAATAAAGTATTTTTGATCATGCAAGATCATAGAAAGAAAATCATGATTGACGAATGAAGACAAAATTAAAATCTTAACAAAATCAATAAAATTAAAAACAAACTACGTACCGCAAATATTATTATTATTTTACAAATCTTCAAAGAATCTAAAACATTACATATCGTAACACACAAATTACACTTTTAATACTAATTTGATAATGTATTTTTAACAATTTTTCATCTTTGGGATTAATGTTTACATTTTTTGTGAAATTTTAAAATCCATGAGTAACATTTTAAAGTCTGTTAGTATATGCATATCATAACTACTTAACTAACAAATAATAGCAATCTTTTTTTTAAAAAAAATAATATAAAAACTACTATTTAACTAAGAAAAAGTTTTTAGCATTTTATAAAGTACGAATATCAATTTTAATTTTGAATCCTTTGTTTGCCCTTACCTAGTTTTTCAAGATCTTCTAACAATTTCAAGATCACTCAGTTTTTTTTAAAAAATCACTATTACTCTTTTCTAATCAGTTCTTTCGTGCTTTTATGTCTTGTAATTAATGTAAAAAGGTTAGTATCTTTTTTTTAAAAAAAAATTTTTTTTGTAAGTGCTTTTAATTTAAGAAGAAGATTATAAAAAATATTTTACAATTTTGATTTTTACAAATACTTTAAAAAGGTTGTATGACATATGCGTACAACTTCTTTGCGTACAGGTCGTAAAAGTATAATAAATCATGCGTAGCTCTTTGAAAAAAAGGGGGAAGGGAGTAATTAGTCTAAGTTTGTTAAAACTTATGTTATTTGTTGGCAAGAGTAGTTGGCGAGGAAAAGTATTGGCCTTTTAACTAAATTTTGAGGCTTAAACACAAAGAAAAAACTTTTGTATTTGTGTGCATGTAATGGCTCTGTACAAATAAGACCAGAAAAAAAAAAGATTATTTTTTTTTGTTTTGAAATTTTAACTAATGAAAAATTAATAGAAATATTGACTTTTTTCCATGATACCTTTCTAAAATTTTACAATAAAAATAATGTTCACAACATTTTAAAATTAAAAAAATTTAATATCAAATTTTTTACCGTATTATTTTTTTCATACTTAATATGTATATCAAAATTTAAAGTTTAAGAACGTTTTGTGGTGGGGACAATTGAAATCTTCATCAATCATTAATCATAGCTGACAAACGGGATGGCCAAAGGTGGAAAGTATAAAATATGCGACTAAATATATTAAGAACGCTTGCAAATCATATCAACTATCATCATTATTCCTTCAGAATCAAACTATACTTAACATAGTTCTTAAATAAAAATCTATGAATAAAAAAATCTAAAATAACAAAATTCAATTCTAAAAATATGTCACTGAAGTGCACTTCTTCAAATATTAATTGCACTTTCTCATAAATATCTTTGTGTTAAATTTATTATCTCTACGTTCAAATATCTATGTTTTAAATAGGCAGATAGACGCATATATATATATTATTCACTTTTATTTTTGGAAGAAAGTCTTATTTTGTGAATTAAAATTTTTAGATTAAAGTCAGAATATTCTACACTTGCAGGAAAATGCAGGGAAAAAATTCTTACTGTGATGTGTAAATTAAAATCTTAAAATTTATTTCGGTAAAATGTTTTTTTAATATTTTTTTTTTTATTTTACGATGACAAACAGAAAATTTTAAATTTGTCATGGTACTTCCACTTTGAAGCTGGTTTTTTAAAAACTTATATGACATGGAAAATTAAAATCCGTGGATGAAAGCTTTTTTTACTACTTACGGCATATCAAGAATAGCTTTTGTATTTAATTCCTTCTTACAAATCATTTCAATAATATTAACCTCATTTATTTATACTTCCAACTTAATAAACAATTTATATTTAAATAACATAGATTTCAGTGTCCGAACTCATTGAATTAAACAAATGAATCAAAAAGAAACAAAATCAAAACTAATGAAAACGAAACTCTTTAGTTTAAGGCAAATCATGGAATTTATGTAAAGTAAAGAATTTTCTAAAATCTAGGTTATTTTTTCGAAGGGGATGCAGTATTTATATGAGAAGAAATTCATTGATTTTTATCATACATTTTTGACTAAATTTATCTAAAAGCAATTCATGTTTCATCGGAAACAAAGTGGAAACTTTGTTTAATGAATTTTAAAATGCACTGTATTGTATTAAACAATTAGTCATCAAGTATTCGAAATTTGAGTTAAACACCATGCTAACTTTCGCCAAATCTGACACTTTTAAGATAACGTTTAAAATGTTGCAACCTCTTCTAGAAGGGATCCTTTAACAGTAACAAAACCGCCTTGGAAACAAGACCGTTGATTGACAGTTTTACGACTGGTACGCAACGAGTGTACGCATCTGTCCCACTAAGCTTTAAAAATACATCAATTCTATATTTTCTTAGAATCTGTTGAATAAACCTGACAGATGAAACTAATGTTTTTTTCATTAGAATTACTTGATTATATAAAAAAATGTGGGTTCATTCATGTCTATCGTTAAGTAATATGGATGGTAACCCAATCTTCATTTTTTTTTTTTTTTTTTTTTGCAATTCCAGGATTTTTCCCCCTTATTAGAATAACCAAAAAATTAAAACATATTCCAAATTTATGTCTTTCTTTTTTGCTTATTCTAATTTATGTTTTTATTTATGACAGTTTTCACATTTATGGCATATCTCCACCAACGCCGGGGTTTTAAATACAAAACGAAACATTTGTAACATCCCACGGGCTTTTCTCTTTTGCCTTCAGTCGCAGCGGGCGTTTGAACGGAAGTTACAAAGAACGCCCCTCTACTCACGAGTATTTCGCTGGAGAGGACCTCCAACAGCGATATGAGGTTATGGCCATCCCTGAGGTCTTCGAACAGGTCGTACAGCTCCTTGCCGGCCTGGAAAGAAAAGACATCCGATTTAGGCAAAGTATATAAAAATCGAAAGACACACCACACACAATATTGCACACTCAAAGTTCACGTTAGTCTAAAAATAACATTTGTTTCAATTAGAAATTTCATACATTTAGAAAAGCACTATTTCACGAATATAGGCAAGCGACCATGCCAAGTGAAAAACTTGATTGGGCCGACGATGATCAACTCCACCTAGCACCATGGGATAAACAACATTTAAAGACATTGGACATTTGCAACAACAAAGACCCTCAAGAGAAAACGCATATTGGTACGAAAAAAAAAATTGAAAAAAAAAAAATGTTTAAGTTTTATATTACGTTTTAAATTTTGAAAACTCAACGAAGTATTCCACATAAAGAGAAAAAAAATAATACCACTAAATTGTGGTACGTCCATGTTTAAAAAAAAAGCATGATAAGAAATAAATGCGAAGATAAAAATTCGGCCTTTCTGTTAATTTCCACAGAAAGCGATATTCTGTAGCAAAAACGTTTGAAGGAGTATTTGATGATACGATGAAATAAATTTGAAATGAATCCAAATAACATGCCTTTTGGAGGTCACAATGCCGATATTTGCTTAGCAATGCAGCTCTATTGGGAAAAAATTGAACATTTCTATTCATATCAAATAAGAAACGTTCGTGAGCAGTAGACAGGTTTTATTGAAAAATAAACATATCAGGAGGAAAAAGCCTTCTCAACCCTCAATTCTGTTCCAATAATACTTCTCGTTTTCACGGAGCCTAGATATGGACATTTATTCACAAGTGGATATTTTGCTTAGCAAATTAAAGAACATATATATTATATTAAGTAAAATGTATGTGTTTTTTTTTAAGAATTTCAAGTAAGTTTCAAAATTTCTATTTGAAACTTACTTGAAATGCCAAATATCTTCTATTCTAATTCTAACCATTCTAACATCCGACGCAGCACTTGAATGGCAGAAAGAACCATTGTATCATTCGTTTTCAACTACTGAATGCCAGCAGAGAGAAAACAATTCTTTGAAGCAATAAAAATGTTTAAATAGAAACTCATTAAAAACGTATGACAGTCGGCAGCGATCCAGATAATCGAGACAATGAAAGGATGCGCAATTTGCAGTAATAAATAAATATGTTTTTTCGATGTTTCCGATTTTTTTTAATCCTCTCTATTACAACTTTTTTTTATTTTGATTTTCTTCAGCTTTGTAAATCGATTTCACGTCCCCATTAAACAATGCATTTGTTCCAACACTCATTTCAAAACGTTTAAGAAATATTCTCGGTGTTATTCACATTTTATGATACAATTCACTTTTTGATCCTCTTATATACTCACTAGCATTTTTCTCCCCCATTTACCATAAATAACTTAACGCATAATTTAAAAAAAATGTAAATGCAATTAATACTCATATCCTGTTCCATTATTCTTATTATACTTCATTCTGCATTTTTTTTTAAATGATCATCTCTCAAGCCATACAAAGGAAAATCTTAAAAAGTCTCAAAAATAACTTTTAAATCGGAGAAACTGATTATCAAAAGTAAATTTCTTCTCTGGACTCTGTGAATGAAGAATTTGGCGATGAGAGTAGACTAAGATTAAAAATCTAAAAATCGTATACATCTTAAAATACAAAATTTAATTATAATTCCGATCCACACCAGAGCCTAGAGTACAAGTGTTTAACTATAAAGCGACTTTTGTCTTTTTCATTATGACACCTGTAACAAATATCTCAATTAGAGCTTTCAGTGCCGCGTATTGTCGAATAGAACGACATGTGACATTTATTACATAATTTGATTTAAGGTAAATGGATTTTATTAACATTCAAGGTGAAATCTATCTTAGAATAAGAGATGAAAGTTGATAAAATCAAAATTTGTAAAAGCAGCATACTAGTGAAGAAAATTAATGCTACCAAATTGCATTTCTTATAGGATTGACAGAAATACCTTTGGATGTCTTAAGAACATTGCCAGACGATCAATAATATAAAAAATACCACTGACTGCACTGATAATATAAACAAATAATATTTGTAAAAAATTAAATCGATTCCTAGACAGGTTAACGAATAAAAATTTAATTTTAGTTCCTTTTATTTAAATAATTACAATTGTTCTCGTGTTCCGTTTAACAACGGAAGGAGGGGTGCAGTAGCTTCTGAGGGTATGGACTCCTGAGTATTCGAGAACAGAAGTATGACTTCTAGCTCACAGACGTCAGAAACCTTTTTTATGGGGCGGATTTCATTCATTCATCCACAGATCGTAATTTGTATCTGTAACAGAGGGAGATCACCTATGACGCAGCACCCAAGTAGTATTATTCTCGACTTGGAGGACTTTGTGACCACGACAGATTTGACGTCCACCAGCCACACACATACACACGGAGAGTCTTCGGTTGGTGGGTTTGAACTCGCAGCCCAAGGGATGCGAATCCAACGTCCTACCAACCAGGCTATCCTGATCTAATAATTACACTTACTATAAATAATTGAACAAAAAAATTATACTAGCTTTGAGTTTTCAGCGCCAATTGACGCAACGCAAAATGCGTAAATTTTCTAAGCCAGTTGAGTTAACGCAATACAGGTGAGAAAATTTTAATTTTCTTTATTCTGTATTATTTTAATTCAAAAATACTTCAAAATGAATTTTTAAAAACCAATTAATTAACAATTTATTAACCAATTAATTAACTTTAAATGCACCAAACATTAAGAAAATAAACAAAATTTGTTTGAAAACATGTTAAGACTAACCTCATAAGCGTGAGAAAAAAATTAACTGAAATCTTTCTTATTTGGCGGTGGGGGAACTTAAATTAGTTTTTAATTAATAAAATATTATATATTTATATATAAGATCACTGAATGCAGACAGCTTTTTGAATAAAATTCCGTATTACTAGTTATTATTCTGTATTCGTTTAAACTGAGAATATTGAATACAGCAATGAGAAATCATCATCCTGATATAGCACGGTAAGCACTTTTAAAAATGTTAGTCTGTGATACTATAGAAGAAAAATCACTTGTGCTAAATAATTTTACTTAAAATATGAATGTGTGGGGGGGAGTACATGAAAATACCGTTTTCTGAAATTTTTTTAATCGCAATTGTATAGTTTTACCAGTTATACGCAGAGAAAGTATTGAAATCTTCAAAAAAAAAAATCGAATCCGAGGTTTTAGTGAGTCTCCAGGTTTTATACACCCTGAATCTGACAAACACATTTTAAAAAATTATGTCTGTTAGTGAACAAGAGTAAAAAAAACGCCCTTCGCCAGACGGTTGAAATACGGTTATACAAAATTTAAACAAATCCGTGGCTTTCTTATCAAATTTTGAATGCCATTCAGAGGAAGTTTGTCTGGACGTTCGAGTACAAGTGAACGTGAAAACAACACAAGGTAAAGAGCTAGATAGATAAAAACCTTTACAGATATTTAGTACAACGAGATGCGCATTCGGTTAAGATTTTATACCCAAGAGATCATTTAAATTTTTGTATGCAAGTAAACGCGTTCATTCAAAAATGCAATTATTTAAGTAAATTAAATGTCTTATGTAATCTTCTGACAACAACTGAAGTTCCGAGTTAAATGTTAGTTCCAATGGTTGGGAAAATGGCTTCCAGAAAAGGAATTTTTTTTTCTTCAAGTACTTGTGTAACAATCGCATGTCAATGATTAATCGTCAAAAACAAAACAGCAAGGTAGATTCAGTAAAGATTGATATTTCGTAACTATTGCTCGTCAATGGCAATCGTGACGTTATAACGGCCATTTTAGATTATGGGTTAGTGAATACCTTTATTAATCAGTATGGAAATTGGAGAAGATCATTCCGACTGATTATTGCACTAATATTATGTTTCCTACGCATACGAAAAGGAAATTCGATTTCAATGATATTATTATACCACAAGTTACTACTTCAGGGAATAACACTGCCAATAGAGCCACCTTTGAATTCTACTCAAAATATATACTCATAAACCGAATGGAACGGAGAGGATAAAAAAAAATTGCAACTTGATAATGCAAGATTTTAAATTAAAAAGGTTTCCTCATGTTATAGCCAAGTTCCACTGACAGTGACCGGAGCGCAGATTCCAGCTGCTTTCTTGACAAAATAATAACGTCTCACCACATATTACAGCTCGATTCCAAGAAGCTGAAACCGCAAACGCTCGGACCTGTGTGCACAGCCGCAACACGGGCATTTCAAAACACACAATTCAGATTAAATACAAGGATTTTATTTCGAGCTAAAACGCTCCAATGACAGCGTTGCGATCTGAGCTTGCTTTTTAGGGCTTTAAAGAAGTGCGACAGCGTAAAAATTATTATCGAAATAGCGGGAAATGCAAATAATGTATATAAAAAAGATATAAAAATTCGAGATTCTATATCGTTACGATCACCATATAAAACCAGAATTTCAAAAGGACATTTCATATAATATTGAAATTCCATACAATATAATAGCGGAGTCGTAATATTTATTTGGCAATTCATTTTTTAATGAAAGAAAATGAAGCTCATTTTAAATGCAGCCAGGATACTCAGAAAAGTGAATTATAGAATTGTTTTTTATTACAGATAAAAAAAATAAGATAAATCTTTCCACTGTACGAACTGTACTTAATGCTTTCATTTTATATTCAATCCACTTTTAATTTAATTTTCTTAAGAACTGTATTAACATATTTCCACTTGAACTGCCTGATTCAAGTAATAGTAACGCTGATTTTTGGTAAGAGAAGTACATTCCTATATCTAAATAGACCATTTCTCATTCTTCTTCCTAACAACCGTTAATCTACAATACATCCACACAATACAATCGTTAAACTCTTACAACCAAGTATCAATTGTGAATAGAATTTCTGTATTTTTTGCTAGATAAATCAAAATTGAGCCATTCGTTAACGTTATAATTCGGTACGAAAATAAAGACTATCCCTAAAATATATAGAGTCTGCAGATTTCATTAAAGGAGAGGGGGGGGGGCATTTAATAAGAATTGAAAGAAACAACCTTACAAAACGGACTCAATATGGTTTTATGCGGAATTAATCAAGGTCAAGACCTATCATTTGCTATCCATTTTGTAGTCAAATTTAACTTGAATATTCGTCGGGATATCAAAGAGTGTAAAGCCCACCTGTTTTAAATCCTCGTTCTCTAATCTGAGAAAACGTCTGGGTGAGAACTTGAGAGTGGAATGATTTGTGTGAGACTCCTTTCCGCAGTTTCTTATCTTCTACATTTTACCATCCCCCCTCTCTCCCCGAAAGAGAGGTGTAGTCCCGCGAGCTCAACCCTCTAGTGTGAAGTGAAGCTTCAGACATAAGAATCAGGGAAGATTAACATGCCCTCTAGCACTTAGAAACAGCAATAGATGGTAAGATTGTTAATTTCCTTTATCGATTACAGAAAATGGGATAAATTAAAAATTAAAAAGTCCGGAAGGGAAAATGAACCTCAGAGAATATTAGTGTCTGCTTATTGAACATAGTCTTTCTAGTCTGGAATATGTTCATATTCAGAAATCGAATTCATTCATTTAAAATACTTAACCATCGTAGAGCTGCTAATTTTGAAGTGATAAGTGTCTATAAGTTAACTAAAATTAAGGGATTCCCAAGCGATATATGATTTGATACAAAAATCCAGAGAAATTCACTATTCCCATAACAGACTCTTAAAAGAATAACACAAAACATTTTGAGAGCAGATGGAGACATTTAACTAGATCATTCAAGTTGGGAAGGTGAAACTAACTTTCAAGATTTGTTCGAGCTTTCAACTTGGAGCTAGTTTTCAGAGCCTGGATTTGAATTTTCAGTACTTTAGAACTATTCACAAAATTTAGACAGAAATCACTAATTTTACCACAATTTTACAACAGCATTCATGGTTTCTGAACCAAATCAACTGATAAAAGATATATCAGTTGTCATCAAGTTCAGTCAAGAGATTGGGGGAGAAAAAATATTCACAAATACAGTATTAGTAAGAAAATGCCCATTCTAAGCAAGAAACTGCGCTGAAGAATATGCACCCTATATACCATATTGAAATCAAATCGTCACAAATGTACATTCATAAAACATTTAACTTTAACAGTAAGCCAATATTTTTTCATTTCAAACAAAAAAAATCATTCTTTTGTCTATTAATTACTTTTGATTTAATACTCAAATTGAATACATGTGGAATATAATACAGAAGCACATCAGTACGTGAGCAGAAGAAAGGAGAAACTGAATCGTAACCTCTATCGTCTCGGACGAATCGAGATCACCCCACTATCGAAATTTCCAATTGCCAGAGCCGAAATAGTGGATCCGTAATAACCCGCATCCTGCATAAGAACCTAAGTGATGGAAACAAAAGTAGGTAAGCTGTCTCGCGTAGAAACAAATTGCGGATGACACTTGTCCTGAAGAGAAGAGTGGAATGGAAGTGATCGCCGCCCATGGGTGCGACGCTCTGACCCCGATAGCGTCAGCCACATCAAAAAGCCCAACGCGCTCAGGAGAGCAGTCGCCGGTCTGAGTGGTCTGGCAGAACAGCTCGTATTTATAGAATTCCAGAAGAAAGAAAGAAAAAAAAACACAAGAAATCAAGTGAATTTTTTTTCCACGGTTCCTTTAAAAAGTCAAGAAATTCGTGAAGGTTCTCGACTTTTTTCAGCAATTGATTTTCAAATATGCTTCCTCTGCTTACAATAAAATACCATTCCGTATTATTTTAAAACTATGAATTAACTGAATATTGGACACTGGACTGATAGATAAAAAAAGAAAAGAAAATGGAATAAATTTGCATCGTTGAAGCATCAAATAAATTCAGAAAAAACTTACTTACATGCCTATTGATGCTGTGTCTAGGCACCGCAGCATCAATATAGATCGAGAAAACGAAGGTTATACATATACGTGTGTAAGTGTGAGCACGCAAAATATATGAAGGACAAAAAAAAAAACATCGGGTTGTAATACCTGCAAATACTGAATTCTAATCCTTCAAAGCTGATGCTGCCCAGTAAAATATTAACATATGGAAAATTAAAACAAAAAAAAACATCACGTCAAAATGTCAGAAGCAGTATAACCTACATTATATGTTATACAAAATATTAAACTAAGAGTAAAACAAATTGAAAGTAACGAGAAAGCAAGAAAATAAATAAATAATCAAACTAAAAACAAATTTTAAAAAGATGTTAAAAAAAGCGGGAAAAAGAATTAAGTAAATAAACAATATAACTTATATAATATATAAACTATATAATAAATAACATAATATATTAGCAATATCATAAAAAATATACACACAAAATAATAAATAATAAAACTAAAGTATAAAATTATGTTTTATGTTTATTCTTGAGCTAATTCGTCAAAAATCCCTAAAATACGAAAACTGTAAATGAGACTTTGTACTGGAAATAGAGCAAATTGTAATAAATCAGCTACGAATGAAGTGATGCCCAGAGACGCGACTTCACGACTGGCAAAAGAGTGAGCCCATTGTTTTTGGACGCACGTACCTTTCATTACAAAAGCGCATGACCCGTCATCAATGACACGCGGCCCGAGACAAAGAAAAGCAACACTCTTTCTAAACGTAAGCTGTGGAGAACCTTTTTGCATTTTGTGTACCCATTTAAGAAGCGTCTCCAAAAGAGCATGGACTAATAGCGAAAAAATGGGACTTATCTAGAGACGTGAAATGAGCCTCGTGCTGCTGGATTGGACATGTGCATTCACTCAGTTGAGAATTCGATTTCATTCACAATATAAGAGAAATCCCAGTTAATAAAATTAACTTTTACTTCTCAGAGTAATGCTTTTAATCTACTTTTAATTCCATGCACGGCTATTTTTGAAAATACATGACTGATATTTGATACGAAAGCTGTAATTTTGACTGCGGTCAGATGTCGAAGGCGATTCGACACTTTTCTCTCGAAACTTCCAATCTGGAAGAATGGAAGAAAGTTTGACTCTCAGCATTATGGAACTGGTAAATTGAGAGTGTGGAAAATCTAATTACCAACATGCCGTTTAGAGGTTGAATCTTTATTGAACTCGGAATCAAATTCTTCCAAAATTAAGACTTTTCGGCCAGGCAATCGAGGTTTTGAGCGATAATAACCAATCTTCATTTACCGGAACTGATTACGGATGAAAGTAAGTTATTCTTTAGAATTATCATACAGAAACGGGTCATTTAAATATAAAGTAATCAAAACACTAATTCAATTAAATATGACTAAAAATTTCCAAATCGAACTTCATAACGTAATGATAAAATTGATTTAAGAAAGACGGATTCCAAAGTATTTTAAAATTATGAATAATATTTTATCAGCATAATGATAAAAATTATTCTTTTACAAAAACAAGTAAAAGGCATAAAATGTTTTGGATTAAAAAAAAAAGCCCAAACGAAAAAATATAAATTTCAGAAAAATATGTATTTATTTTTTATACAAAAAAAAGTACTAAAAGCACTAAAGTAGTAAAACTTTCTGAAATAAACTTTTAAAAAACAACGATCAGTGTTACGTCACTATCAAACTCCGCGAGAAATAAGTCTCTTTTCGGAAGTGGCAAAAAAAAAAAAAAAAAAAAAAAAAGTAAATATGGCGTCGGAGAACTTTGAGATGTGCGGTGTTAGAACATCGCATATGTTTATACTACAAATCCTGTATATAATTCTGTAAATAATTTCACCTAATTAAACGTTTTAGTATATTTTCAGAACGGCTCTCTTCAATGTTGAAGACTGATTGATTTAATTTTATAATAACTTGCGTTAATGTCAATACATACGTTCGATGTGACTTCATTTCGGCGCGAAAAGAGCGATCGCAGGCGAGGTGAGAAATGCTTTTATATTTTCATTGCTCATTACATTTTCCGACTGCCACATCAATCAGAGTATTTATCTTAATCTCAGACGTATTATTCTTTTAATTTTAACTGTGCGTGTGGATGGTGGTGGCGGTGGGATTCTGTATTGTTCGCCAACGAATTCTAAAACTTTCCGCGCTTTTGTGCATGCTTTAGGGCGGCTTAAATTAGTCAAAATAGAAGTGAAAGAAAATATGAAAGATGGAGATGTTAACATTTAACAATAAAGTAATTTCGAACTATTCGTAGATTTAATTAAAATAGTACAATCAGGAACGACACGATACTGCGAATACACGTGCAAAAAAAATTAAACGAAAAAGTATTTAATATGGCAGAAATAAAGGTTAAAAAAATGATGAATTCCAGAGGTGCGCTCATCCAACCACGTCTCACAATTGGTGAGATAAAATCTTCGAATTGTGCTCGCCTCAGGAACTGAAACTAAATTTTTAGTGCATATTACAACAACATATTTTGTGAGCGAAGTGAAACGCAAATCATTTTCGTTGTTTATAACGTGCTTTTGAGATTAAAATAGTTACCTTTTTTATCATGAAGTATGGTTTGCTCACTTCAAAGAACACCTCTAAATGGACAAGTTATAATATCAACATAATTGACAGTTTTGAAAGTTAACAAAAAAGTTTTTAAAACAATCGGACTAATTTCAAAACATTGTTCGTGTGAAAGCCGCAGACCAATTTTCTATTCTAAGTTAAGCATTCACAAACTCATTATTTCATAATTAACAAAACTGCCATGTGAATCTTACATAACTTGTGTTATTTTTGACAAGAAGACCTCGCGAAGCGTAAAGCGATTTAAATAATATCCTACATTTTTTTTCTCATTATGATAAAAAGTGTTTTCCTCTTTAGTACGACTGTTAATGTGTTCATAAATAATGCATACAAAATTTAAATGAATGAATAGTTACAATTAACAGAAATCATATTAACATTAACTGATTAATATCAATTAATTAAGAGCATTCATTGCTCTTATTTTACTTTATTTTGGTCAACCAACAAAATAGGATGACAGTAGAAAACCATGAGAAATAGACCACCAGTTCAAACCATCATAGCTAATGTCTTAACCCTTTATCTATTGACGTTATTTATAAGTACTATTTAAATCTGGATTATATTTTCGTAATATGACTACTTTTGCCGATAGTATTCTAAAAAACACGGAGAAATAACTCAAATAGAAAGAAGCTAATAACGGCTAAAAGTAAGAATGAAAAATATTTAATTAATAATTAAATTAGCTAAGATATTTCTATTAATTAAAATTGCTAGGATTATTCTGTAAAGAAACTTAACTACTGGTACAAAAATGAAGTTGGAAAATTGATGGCAACATAATTCAGTAGATAAAGAGTTAAGCTACTCCTATGCATTTTGCTTTTGTCTTGCTAGACACTAGTCACCGTTATATTCTGTGCGTAACTCAAAATAATCAAACAATTCACAGTAATCATAACATCAAACAATTCACAGAAAAAATTCCAATCTAAAAGCATCAGCACGATGGTTTAACTTCAAAGTGCAGTTTAATTTTCTTTTTAATTTCAAAGGAAACAACAACAAACATTATGTTGTTGCGGTTAGAAATAAGACTTCACGGAGCATAAAAATTCATTGAATTTCACTAAAACAGTAAAAGGAGTTGTTTGAAATGCAAAGTTTTAAATTTAATAAAATTAGAGAAAAAAATTTCTCCGAAGTAAAATTGGTATAATGGAAAAGTTAATAGTCTCTTAAATTTTAAAAAGGAGAAAAACTGGGTTTTGTGAGATAACAGGCTCTGAAGTTCTAGAAGAAATATATCGAAATTTCCATTAATTCTTAATTCAAATTTCGAAAAAACATTCTGCTAGTGAGCATCTACTATGCTCTATTTACAACAAGCGGGAGTGGTCGCTTCAAATCTTTCTAATAGCGGTGTTATCAGAGAAATACTTGCTTGACATTGGCGTGCAATAGTTACGAAATATAAATCTTTGGCGCGAATTTACAATTTTAAGTAAATATATCGGATCATCTTTAGAGAATTTTTTAGTGATCTATCTCCGGCATTCAGATGAAAGCGTCCGAAAATTGAATATGTGTTTAAACGAATTTTTCAACCGATTGAAATAAAAATTTGACAAAGAATTACAGCAGTAGTAACCAAAATTGTCCAGGCTTAACTTGCAGTTATATCAAAGAAAGACAATTAGCAATAATAATAATAAATTTACCTAAACAGTAATATCTAAAAGAACATTGTATCTAGAGAGCGCCAATGCTGCTACAACTAGAACACAGATGAAATGAACTAAATTAGCAAAAATTTGAAATCAAAAGGAGAAATCATCATCATAATAATAATAATACAATGAATCCGGCCTGAAGACTTTTTCAAGGGTCACCCTCAGGCAGGGATTCAAATTAGGGATTTTCCCTAATAAGGAAAAAATCCCTAATTTGAATGAGGGTGACCCTTGAAAAAGTCTTCAGGCCGGATTCATTGTATTATTATTATTTCTCCTTTTGATTTCAAATTTTTGCTAATTTACTTAACTTACAGTCTGATTCCCACCAGACTTTCATATGGTGAGAAACGCTACCCTTTACCATTAAGAAAACTGTCACTGAACGACACCGTTACGGTAGTTCAAAATTGGTCGTTTGGGGAAGAATTATTCTGGGTTTCAGAACAGACCTGCATTTTGAAATTGGAACCTTGATAGGCCACATCTATCGGTACGTCATTCTGAAACAGCATGTACGTATGTTTCGGGGCACCATGAGCACAAAGTTCATGTTTATGGATGACAATGGCCGACCACACCGTGCAAACATCGTTAACGAATGACCCCTATCGGAGGATATCCCCCTTATGGACTGGCCAAAATTTTCATCGGACTTCAATCCAGTAGAGCATGTGTGGGGCATGCTTGGGCGACGAATTGCAGCCCGTCAGACACCTCTTACATGCCTACCAGAACTTCGCAGAGCATTGCTTGATGAGTGGTGTAATATTCACAAAGATCAAATCGATAATTTGGTGCTCAGCATTCCTAGTCATTGTAAAGAACTGTATTGTATCATCTGGGAAATACACCATGTATTAACCATCAAACCAACTACTTAATCTTGATTTTTGTAAATACGTTTTTTTTTTCCCTTTAATTTGCTCCAAAGTGCAAAAAATCACAATTTTTATTAATTATATCAAACACATAGCTTCTTTTTTGCTCTTTACCTTTTGTTTGATTAATGGGCTTCACAAATGAGTCTCATTTGTTTTGCTTCCGACACTTTCTTTTCCTGAACTTGCATTATCCTATGAACATGAGTGAAGTTGCCGCAGACAGACATATTCTAGAAATGTGCTTCTCGAACTGAGGGTGCTCTAAAACGTGAAAATTCGTCAAAATTTCGACATCAAATTTCGGGCGTTTACAATACTACAATTACAATTGAAAGTAAAAGGCCCACTGGTCTGAAAATATTACCATATTGAAAAGAAATCCCCGCCGCAGGCCATCTCTCTGACGAGCACATCTGGAAAGATGATTGTTCCGAGTGCGAACATGTGAACATAATGCAATTCTAAATAAAGAATTGCCTTTCCGGTCTGCCTGGTGCAGAGGTAAATAAACAGAAGACGAGACACACTCTTTTCTGCCGCTCCAGAAAGACACCGGGATGATGGATGCTCCGGAAATGGTGAACCGCAACGACGCGCGAGCTTGCAGGCATAACTGGCAACGGATTTTCGTAAATAGGACCGAAAGAATGATCTGAGAGCCAATAAGCATCTGTCCACTTTGGCGAGAAAAGGGCAGAACCCTTCAAGGAGTGTATCACATCTGCTGCCGTTCAACGATGAAAGTTCGCATTTCTTCCATCTGAGATTTCAAAAACTTTCAGCATGAATCAGTAATTTGACAAGATATAGCAAATTATTATTATTATTTCTTAATTAGGCAAGCGATTTTTCCAACTTTTTTATTTTTATCCATGTTATGAAGACATAACTATCAATTCAAGCCATGTTGTAGAATCTACTAGAAACGAATCTTGTTATTCTGATTCTCAATCACGCTAAGAAAGCGGCAATCACATATCGTTTCATTCATTAAATATTCAAATAATTTGAGATGTTACGAATAAGAAATTGCGCCTAACTTCAAAAGATTTTAACTACAAAAAAATCCTTAACAAATAGAATTAAAATTATTAATTACAATTCTGGTTCTTCGGTTCTTTATAGTGTATAGCTCCAACTGTCAATTTCTTAAATTACAAAAGAAAGTTCTTTTAAGATGAATGTCGGAAAGAGTTTTATTACTAAGACCTAATTTTTACCAGCAGAAATAAGAAAACTCCAGTGACAAGAAGAGAATTTGTTAAATAAATAATAGTATTATCGTGCCGCAGTAAATGATTGAGTGAGATAAAGGGCACGCTCAAAAGGATGGCAAACACCAAATGGCTTACATGGAGCAAAGATGCATTCACACGTAGAATGGATAGAGTCTCAACTGCAGTTTTGAATAAAGTTTCATCTTTAGAAACTACAAATATTCAGTAGTCATTAAAAATAGCAAATCGATAATAATAATAATGGACCATTTAAAAATTGCTAATACATTGTTATACGACAGCGAAATGAGAAGAAACTTCGGCAATTACAAAAATCTGAACCCATGAATTGCAACTAAATGAGCTGATGGGATTGTGTTAACTAGCAAATGGATCGTTTTTGCTTATTTTCAGCATAAAAGAGAGAGGGGGTCAGGGAAGGGCACCGCCCAATTGATTCAAATATGCATTCGACCCACGAACAAATGAGAGCGAGCCGACAACCTGAAACAATGTTCCGTTCTCATTCACTTCCATCAGTAGAATTCAGTGATCAAAATTAATAGCGACACTCGACTCGGGTACTTAAACGGTGGAAACCCTTCTACCCGTTTCACATAAAAAAAATTAATAAATGGCCGTTGCAGGCGGGTTAACAGAGCGTTTATGGTGTTATTATTTTTCATCCTCCGTCACGCTCGCAAGGGGGGGAGGGAACTCTGGCACAATTTAACGAAGTAATTGTTCTTTGATGAGGAGTCTCTCCCTGTTCTTTCGGTCTTATGAAGATAATTACCCAGCATTTAAGGTGTCGGCATATACAAGCAAGATGTGGGGTATTCGCCACAAAAACAGAAGAACGAGCGGCGAAAATCAATTTTGCGTATTACATGACTGGAGAATGCAAAATTATTACTGTTGGCCAGGCTGAATCAATTTCCGGAAATTTTGTTCACACTTACAAAAAAAAAAAAATTTTAATGTACGTTTCATTACAAATGGAAAATTGCGTTTACTTGAATTACAAGTAATATTAAATATATATATTTAAGTCAATTCCCACTTAGGACAAAAAAATTACTTCAGTTACTTCTTATGAAACAATTACGATTAATATAAATAATTTATCAAAAAATCTTAATGATTTTTACAAGAATTAAACTCGCATTCTTCATCTTCACGTGAAAAATACTGAAATCCTGGCATTTTACCGATTTACTGCCTGTTATTTCAATTTTCATTAAAAAAATGCTAAAACTCTGTTTAAAGTATTAAAAATTCTTTAAATTCAATTAATGAATTAATATTTGAAAAATTGTATTAGCATCAAATGTCATCCACTACAAGTTTTAAAAAATGTACTTGAATTTGATTTGATGAATAAAAAGTATTT
>JAOUZG010052945.1:817040-834453 GCA_026289955.1 Argiope argentata
TTTTTGAGATGAGGTTTTCAGTGTCCGAAAGTCCATATGCGAAAAATTTAAATTTAATTATCTGCACGAGCATCTCAAAAAATCAGCTTTCATTAACGCGTTGCTACTGTATTTACAAAAGCTCTGATTAAAACAAAATAAGTTAATGACTACAGCAATAAAACCTTTAAAAAATGTCATTTTGAGCACGTGATTATATGAAATGAAATAAATAGGAAATGTGATATTTTTTAAAAACAATAAATGCGAGACAAAGTTTTTTGGATCGTTTGCATTACTAAAGTGACTCATTCAACGAAACGATTAAAAGGAATAAAAATATAATAAATAACTTGCACGAGCACGTAGTGATTGGCCGTTCAAGAAATGATGTTCTGACATGATACATTGAAATATGCATAGCAGATTTCCTTTTAATCTTTATTTATTTATTTATTTTGGCATGCCCAATATTGCTATGCTTTCAAGACCCTTACATCAAAGAAAAAATTTTATGTTTAAGATTGTTTTAGTCAAAATAAAATTACCATTAACAAAATAATATATATATCATGAGTTAAACTGCACCTCAGTAAAAGATGTTTTGCTTCAAATGTATAATTTATTTGCATGAAATTTTTTAAAAAATCAACATAAAGTTAGATACTACTTTAACTACGAAAATTTAAGCAGGTGTTTACACAGTATAATTTTGCGAGCCGCAATAATTTTAGCAAAAAAAAAAAAAAAAAAAAAGGAAAACGGGGGGGAAAAAAATCGAAATTTCCCAGACAACACTGCTTGACAAAGCGTCAGAGTCTTCTTGTGAAGAAGGCGGTCTTTTCTTCGATTCAGAAAGATGTCTTTAAAGCAACAAAAGATTCTAGCAATGCAGAATAACTCCAGTTTAAAAGGTAGCACATTGAGAAACGGCAAGTGTGCAAGTAAGAAATCGAAAACTCTTCGGTAGAGATAGCTGTCCGAGGTGCGGGAGACCAGCTGGAGACAATTTTGGATAATGTTGAAATCTTTTAGAGTTTAATGAGTAATGCATTATAAGCAAGCAAACGAAATGAAAATTTAGTAAATAGTATGTATTTTTAAAATTTTTAATAATTTAAAATAATAATGTTAAGAAATTTAAGTTTAATTTTAGACCGGTTTAATTCCCCTGCTTTCTCAATAAGCGATAGTTTTTTTTATTTATTAAAAAAAATATTTTTTTTAATTTATTAAAAAAACTAATCTTCCAAGTGGCGGTTTGAACATGGTCTTGCAAAGACAGGCGGCATCTTCGGTCAGAAAAGCTACGCATAGTCAGAATTGATGGAAATAGTGATTGTTTAGTGCAAAACCTGTTTGATTTGAACATTAAAGAAAATCGGTAATGGTTTACAGAAAATTCAAACTAATAAACATTCGTTGTTGTTGGGTTTTTTAAGCAGTGTAGAGCATTTTTTCATAAAATAATTTCGGAAACTTGAAAATATTAGAATTTCAACGATTATCAAACAATCGTCACATCCTCTATGGGAAACATGGAAAATTTAAGAAGATGGATCTTATAAAAATATTTATTTCCAAAACAGGGTCGATTCATTGCTCAACATGCGAATGCGTCGCATCTCGAGAGCACAAATGCGCCGACAGAAGTCGCGCAAGACAAATGACTCTACTTGACAAAGTGGCTCACCTTATCTGACCCGCCGAAAAACCATAAATCCACTTGCGGCTCGGCGGAGGATGGAAGCGAAAAGGATGTCAAGAATAAAATGACACCTTCCTCAGACATCAAAAGAGCAGGAGTTCTTTCGTCTGTGGAATGTAACCTCTACTGGCACAAATATATTGCACAACATTTCATGATGTAAAACATTATTCATAATGTTGAATACAATAGTCTACAATATCGTGTTTGCTACACCTCCTAGTAGCACAAAAATATTGTACAATATGATGTAAATCCTTATTTGCAATATAGCATAATATTGCATACAAAATCGTACAATATCGTGGGTGCTACCTGGGGCGTCTGGATTTATTTACTATCTCAAGACATTTTCAAGTTGCTGAAAGTACTCAAAAAGGAAAAATGTTGACATTACAGTTCTTATTCGACTCATGACATCCGAAATGCGAAGATATTTCAGACTTTCCATTCACCAAACGTCGTTCATATTACATATAGGATCAAACTAATATCGTGAAACTATTTGTAGTCCGATTCTACGAACACTCATGACCTGGCTGGAGATACACGTCATGAATTTTTTTTTAACTCATCAGTCCGATGAAATTAACCTTCTCACCAAATTTCATACCAGTACAAAGCAACAAAGAATTAGCATTTCCCGAAATTTCTTTGAAACATAAGTAAGTAATTGGTTATAAAATTGATTAATGCAGCAGTACTCGCTAATGAGGCGGCCAAGATAATAACTCTCATCTAAAATGCATCGCTTCAGAAAAACAGTCACCCATTTCCTTTTCAGTGTCATATTTTGGGATTTATTTCACCACAAACAGAGTGATGTCCTGCCATTGCAGCACTTCGGGAAATACTCGGAAACTGCCGTCTCTTCGGGAGAGTCGACTCAGCCGAATAAAAAGGAAACAAAAAATTGTCATCCTTTAAATCCGCCATCATCTGCTCTGGTGGGAACAGAAGAAAATAAATAAAGGAAGCAGTTTCGGATTTCCGAATTCCGATTCTGAAAATTACAAATCCTGACGGATTTCTTCATAAAATGCTTCAAAAATTAGCTGAATTCTCCCTGGTTGTTGCTCTTCGAACAGAAATGAAAAATATCACAGATTTGGTTAAAATATCTCAAATTTTAGAGTTTATTCATATATATATATAAAAAAAATTTTAAGGTTATAGTCTAATAGAAACATAGAATCTATTCTACCAAAATAATTCGTAACAAAAACATATAATTAAAAAAATAATTAAGCATTTGCAGTTGTTCGACAAACTATTTCTGTATATAATTACTAAAATAGTATGTCTTAATATATATATCATTTTAATTCATTAATCATTTTCATTTTCAATTTAAAGTATTGTTACAGAGTCGCGGCCGAAATCGTCATAAAGAAAACACAGATGGTCTTTTTCATTTCGTTTTATTTCAGCAGCGCTGTACAACAAGAACAAGACATTTAAAAAAATGACTAAACATTTCTCTTTGGTCTTATATACTGATATTCTCATAAATCTCATACGTGTACTGACGTTCTACATTTCTGACAGGAATTCTGATGCATTTAACCTTGACTAGAGAAACAGGATTATTTTAAAAGAATCTATTTTATATAGGGGATTTATTATCAATTCACTGGGCACGTGGACTCAATTGCGCATTATATTTATAATACTTCATTTGATTTATTAAATAGGAAAAGTGTAATTGATCAGGAAAGAACATTTTAGAATGAAGTTACTGTGAGCAAGTTAAGACAACACTTTGGGAATTAATTACATTTAAAATTAGAGTTTAAAATATCATTACATATACGTATAAAGGGCAGTTAAATATCATGATTCGTTTAAACATTATCAGTCTCCGTTAAGTGTAGTTTCGAGATGTCAAGTAACCAGTAATAAAGACGATCCTAATTTTTTCACTTTTTGCTTAAACAAAGTTGGCTTTTTTTCTGACAGCAATGAAATATTCCTTACAGTCCGCTTTCAGGTTTTACCCCTTCACAAGTTTTAATAAAATCAGTAAGCTCAGTTCGAACCAGCGTATGAAAAACTTTAAGAAATGCTATTAAACCTTCTTAATGACATTTAGGGTGTCTATATATGAGTTCGTGTTATGTATCATAATAAATTTTAATGACAGTCATATTTTGAACTTTCGAAATAACTTTACACATTTCCACATCCCTAGCCTAGAATATTCCTGTCTAAAATTCAATTACTCTACTTTATTTCATACATTTTATCGTTCACGAAACTAAAACGCTGTCTAGATAATAAGCATATGAAATATGATAATCGATTAATCGAAATTCAAAAAGAACTAAAAACAACTTACATATTGTACGTCCCGGTCGAAACAGCTTTACTCTGCATCAGTGCATGATAAAAATATTTCAACCTTAAGTCAACCTTAAGAAGTGCATGTAATAAAATCATGATTGAGGCTTAATTAGTATAGCGAATCTCTAAAAGTCAAAAATTGCAATTCCCAAAAGGTTTGGTCAGTGAAACTTAGGGTTACGGCTATTTTGTAATTCAATAAGGAAATATAGGTTTTCACGTATAATTCGCGAATCCGACAGACAATAAAGTTGCAGAAGTTATCAACTGTGGCATCGAAGAACTTTGTTGACGAGTGGGCAATAGGGCCTTCAAAGCATTCGACTTCAAATCGCTATGGATGGTACGGTTGCGAATGAACCATGAGCCATTAGTTGTCGGTAAATGAACTTGATGAGGGCATTTGTGAGAGAGCGGGTTATTAAATTTTTTGGAAGAGCGTTCTTTCTATGGGGTGTTGAGGGGAGGGGGATAGTTGCTTGCTTCATTTTCTAGGGGTATATTGATTTATTTCAACAACAGCTTGTAACTCCATTTTCTTACTTTATTACATGTTTAAGTTTTTAAAAAATGGATACTACATTTTTGTTCGCAGTGCATTTTTTAGAAAGAAGAAAAAATTATGCCAGATGCATTTTTCTAAGAAATCTTAATTTAGTTTTTATTTATACCCCCTACTTTTTGATCACTTTATATGTAGATGACATAGAGCAAATTTTAAAAAAATTATTTAGTGAAATAAAACCTACCTTTATAAATTAGATAGAAATATTATGTTTCGAAAATGAAGTGCATACAAATTTCTACTATGCTCTGTAACGGGTCTTCAAAAAGTACAATTTTTTCATTCAGCATCTTCCAATAGGTCATTCAGAAACTGGAGTTGTTTAGAATTTAACTGTGGTTTTTCATGCCCTAAGTTTCAAAATGCCACATTCTTTAAAATCAAGAAGAAAAAAAGTACTTTTTTTATTATTAAGTAGTTCTTCGTTTTCTCATTTATTTCCCATTTTGGGGAGTACTGCCAAACATTTCTAAAAAATAAATAAGACCATGACAGGGCAAGAAAAAAAATTGATTTTATTGATTGGAACTGAATGACTTGCACAGCAGTAACTTAAAAGTATTTGCGAATACTTTTTAAAAATATGCAAACCCAATAACGGCAGTCAAAAATACAAAAAACACCTTTTGAGGAGCAATCGAAATTATGATTCCTGCTGCAGCAGGAATCATAATTTACGACAGCAGGAAATAAGGTGGATTCTCGACTATCAACGCGCGGCCGCAGGATGACAATGCAGCATTCCCATGCATATGTCACATAATAGACGGCGTGTTGCCCAATACTTTCGCACGTATATCACTTCAGCTTTTGTCGATAAACAATGGGAGGAAGACCTTTAGATAAGCTACGATTTGAAAAAAATCTTTGTTTATTAGATGGATAAAAGAAGGGGGAGAAAATGTTTGGAATGAAAACTTCAGTCTTGTCCGGTAAACAATGGCTGCTTCCAGATTGCAGTACACAATCGAAAAAACATTCCGGCCAGCGACGACACTTCAGAGGCGAAAAATAGTCACACACTAAAGATACAATATTTCTATTGAATCCGAACCATGTTCGAATCTGAAGATAAATAAGATTACTTCTGACGTTAACTGTTGCAGATTTCAATTGACGTAATCTACTAAAATCATGATTTGGTTGCTACTCAGTTTATTTATTTATAATAAAAAAGAAATTGCTATATATTGAATAAAAACTCTACATTTTTAACCACTTGCGCTATAAAGACGTGTCACGCACGTCGAGATGTTTTTATTCTAAAATCGCAAGCGACGAGTATACCACGACAAAAGGTAATTTTCGCAGAAACAAAAACGACGTGTCCTTCACGTCGGCCAACAGTTGCATCGTTCATCAATCGAGCTGGAGTTTCAGAGCGCACGGAATTGCGTAGCATAGCGTATCTTGGAGATATTTTGGAGTCGATAGGGTATGTTATATGGATTCCTTTTACTCAAAAATTCTTGTAGTCAGGCACACAACTTATTATAACGTTGAAAAATTATATGATAGATTTTTTTAAATTCTAGTCTTATCAACCCATATTTATAAAATGAATAATAACGAGAATCTTAGAAATATTGCTTCGGCAAGTACAAAGAGAAAGCGATTAGTTATTACGCCTATTCGATCGAAAAATATCGAAAGTTAAATCGTAGCTCAAGTGGTTGATAACTAAAAACAGTTTCATTAAGAAGTTTACCAAACATTTATCATTGGTAGAGTGTTATTATTTTACTTAATCCAAATTGAATATTTTTTTAATCCTACAGCAAACTGTATAAACAACATCTTGATAAATTTTTAATTCTAGTTATTTTTTTATAACTAATTTCCTACAAAGAACAGAACGACGTCGATATTCAACGTATCTGATACAGAATCTTAATTTTATACAGCTTTTATGCGCCGAATCAGACATCTGGGTTGGCACTAAACACTTTAAAAGTACAACTAATAAGGTAAGAATATTCAATTGAAAACGACACAACACTCTTTAAATGTTGATTCACAGCAAAGATAATAATTTTTAAATTTTTAACACAAAACGTATAATTCTCAATAATTTCAAATTTGATGATATTGCAAAACATTGGGGGATCGATTAGCTCAAGAAATTTCAAACTTTAAATACTTGTAAATTCGGTAACAAATGTTGGTAATAATAGAATCGTTAGTTATCCTTAACTAGAGTTGAAGCGACTGTTAATAAAATATTTAGTAGGCTAATGTGAAAAGTAAAATGTAACATAAAACAAACAAAAAGTGTATAATAGAAAATACTGGACAAAAGTAAAAAGCAAATTTATATCATCAAAAAAGAATTTTCTTTGACGACCAAGATCAATAATGGATTTTTAATAACAATAATAATAATAGTAAAATGGTTTTTTTACAGTTGAAGGAAGGATTTATGTTAAGGTTTTTTAAATAACGGTTCTTCTTAGTTTATCAAGTTGGATAATAATAACAATTTAGCTCAATAAAACTGCCTGGAAAATATAAGTAATTTATTTTTCTAAAAAAAACTGTCCGTTTCATAGAATACACTAAAAGATGATGTAGATGAAGCACTGTTCAAGGCCACCTGTTAGATGGCTTGAAGAATAAAGCAAACGTAATTTTGTCTAGTTTTATTCGGTACGTAACAGTTGTTTTTCACATTATCAATTATTCAGTTATATTTCTAAAACAATAGCTTTTCACGAAAAATTTCTTTTAAATAAACGGTCAGAAACACTGGCATGAGCAGTTCGGTGTCCCCCCCCCCCAGCTAACTCATCGTTTTATAGCGAGGAAAGAAAGACGATAAGTCAGTCTCGAATGTCGAATCATCCGCGGATGTGTTCCACGATTTCCACCCCTAATAACCTCTCGAAACAAAGTAAACGGAGCGGCTCGCCTTCACAGGGAGGTCTTTGTTCGAGCGGATCAAGAGTTCGCGTTGAAGAGGGCGCTTGACGGATCTAAGAGGGAAAAGAGTTGAAAGTCTTTTTTAGACCGAATGAGCAAATATTGCAAATGAGTCAGAGACCAAAGAAATTAATACAACTCAATAAACATAGAGCAGGTTCAGCCCAGAAGTCAGAAATTTTGATAAATCAAGTACATCTGACACTTTCTACACACTCGAGTTAAATGATCACATTTTTCAAACGCAGCCTACTCTGAAACAAGAGTTTAACCAATTTTCGCTTTATATATATAAAAAAAATCGTTGCCAGCCTTCGAAAAGTTTCGATGTATCGAAATTATGATCCTGAATAATAAATAGTTCATGATAAATTATTATACAACGAACCGACCCACACAATTAATTTGTTTTCGATTTCGTTAACGATTAGTGTTTATTATGACCTTCAAACAGAATTTTTGTTAATATTTCTGTACATACTGTCCTACTCTAATGTATAAAAATACTTGTTTCAAACGCATATTATAAATCGCAACATTCAAACACTGTTTTCGCATTGACACACTTTATTAAAGGGGTTTTAGGAGCACTATTTTTTTTAACTAGTTTTATTCAAAAGAAAACAAATATTTTTATTTCAGACTTTGAAACTTAATCGCGCTATAATAGAGTCGTTCTGATCAGTCCATATGTTAAGAGATGCCGTTTATAACTTATAATAGCTATAAATAAATAATGATGTCATGATATATCAAAAAATATCGATCTGTGTTGTGTAAATGATGAAGTTCCCTTATAGCTTAACTCATAATAAAATGTTGAGTTTATCCAAGCAAGTATAGAAAGTAGTGAGTAATAATAATTTGTATTCAGCATTTGTTTTCATAAGTTTAATACGAAATAAGGGCAATGACCGAATGAATAATAGAGGGTTTTATACGCAACATTACGTTGGATTATCAAATATTTCATCGATCTTACATTTATTGAAGTTTCAAACTTAAAGTTCTTAAAATCCTTCTTTGTATGAGGAATTCACGGTGATAAAGCTAAACGAAAAAATGAAACAATAAAATTTCAGTTGAAATTAGGAAACAATACCACAAATTCATTTTGAGATTCTGTTGTTTCTACTCAGAATTAAAGAAAAAAAATCCCGATTCGGCTAAAATTATTAGCACGGAGTCCATTTTACCTAACAAATTCTACACGAATAGAATTTACCGAACCCAAAAGACAAGAAACGGCAATAGATTCACTTATATTACTGTGCCCATATATGAGAACCAAACGAAAATCAAACAACATAGAAATCACCCAACAATCAGATGGTGGAGAGATAGAGAACTCCACAAATAGCGCAATTTTCCACTAAAGGAAGCAGAAAATTCTCCCATGCAACCGCAAAGATTTAGTGTCAGATAGCAAGATTTCGAAAACGAAAGCATTCTTTCACCCCAAGTACAAATATAAACGTTAAGAAGAAAAACAGAAAAAAGAAGCCAAATGGAACTACAAAACAGTCCACGCTTACAACCGTGACCCAATGCTCCCGGCAACCATATCCATATTGGGCAGAAACTTGAGATCATTAAGGTAACGAGAACAGTGATACTAACTGATTTCTAGAGGATGGAAAAGTTTCTTTCTTTAATTAGAATACAGACAGGGACTAAAAGCTCTTCCATAAATATAACAGAACCACAAAGAGCATTAAAGAAATTGGGGAGTGATGCAAGAGCACAAAAGACGAAATTTCAATGGAAGGAACCAGAGTGAGTCAAGCCAATTCCGATGGTGTTGCATAAGACGAAGAGGTTTGCAAATAGCGCATTACAAAATCATGCGGATGTGGTTGGATTGGATTTCGTACCAGCAGTGACTGAAGAAACAGAAAGGTAATTGAAATACCGCGGTTATCACTAGAGTTTTGAGAGTCATTGAAATATTAACGATTCACTTTCAGAAAGGAGATAGACTTAATGAGGCAGGAGTAGGTGTACAGGAAAGTAATAGATAATTAACAGATACGTGACCGTGAAGTAACAGTTCAATTATTCTTCAATGCCTAATTTGTTCAGCGACAATTCGCCTATTTTAAGCACTCCCCTCCCCCCATAAATTTGTCATTTAATATTTCTATTCGCATTAAAAATGAATGAAATAATTTCATATAAAAATTAATGAGGAAAAAATAAGCAATTGTTTCTATTTCATTATATAAATTTACCTACTTTTAATATCCATAGAAAATCTGTCATGCATGAAACGAATATTCAGACCTTTATTCATAAAAAATCATCAGTAAGTTTAGTAATATTACCCTAATTTCTTTCAATATGATCCCCTAGAAATGCACACATTTCTCCTAACAGTTCTGCCACCATCAAACACAGCACTGGAATGTCTGTTTCGGACGGCGCACCTTAGTCCTTCTGTGCAATGAATTCTCATCCTGAAAGGGATGAGAATTCATTGCACAGAAGGACGGTTGTATGACAATTGCGTGAAATTATTCAAAAATTCAAGTGTAGAATATTCTGACTTTAATCTAAAAATTTTAATTCACAAAATAAGACTTTCTCCCAAAAATAAAAGTGAATAGTATATATATGCGTCTATCTGCCTATTTAAAACATAGACATTTGAACGTAGAGATAATAAATTTAACACAAAGATGTTTTTGAGAAAGTGCAATTAATATTTGGAGAAGTGCACTTCAGTGACACATTTTTAGAATTGAATTTTGTTATTTTAGATTTTTTTTATTCATCGATTTTTATTTAAGAACTATGTTAAGTATAGTTTGACTCTGAAGGAATAATGCTGATAGTTGATATGATTTGCAAGCGTTCTTAATATATTTAGTCGTATATTTTATACTTTCCACCTTTCGCCATCCTGTTAGTAAGCTATGATTAATGATTGATGAAAATTTCAATTATCCCCACCACAAAACGTTCTTAAACTTTAAATTTTGATATACATATTAAGTATGAAAAAAATAATAGGGTAAAAAATTTGATATCATTAAATTTTTTTAATTTTAAAATATTGTAAAAATTATTTTTATTGTAAAATTTTAGAAAGGTATCATGGAAAAAAGTCAATGTTTCTATAATTTTTCATTAGTTAAAATTTCAAAACAAAAAATCTTTTTTTTTCTGGTCTTATTTGTACAGAGCCATTACATGCACACAAATACAAAAGTTTTTTCTTTGTGTTTAAGCCTCAAAATTTAGTTAAAAGGCCAATACTTTTCCGCGCCAAATACTCTTGCCAACAAATACCATAAGTTTTAACAAACCTAGACTAATTACTCCCTTCCCCCTTTTTTTCAAAGAGCTACACATGATATATTATACTTTTACGACCTGTACGCAAAGAAGTTGTACGCAATTGTCATACAACCCTATGCCCTTTCAAAGGGATTTTCCCTTTGGGGAAAAGCCAGATGTCACACAGGATTATGAGAAGAGAACAGAAAGGCTGACGAAATATAGATATGGTTAACAGAATGCATCTTTCAAAAAGAAATTCTATCGTTCAGCCGATCTTTTTCAATTTTCCACGAACTTCGTATAGATTTATTTAAAAACCATATTATTAGTTAAAATGAAATGAATGGTTCTAATGCACGTCTTTTTTAAGAGTTCCCTGATAATAAATAATTTAAGATTTCTGCATCATTCTCATCAATAATGATCTCGAGTCACTTTAACACTGTTATAAAACACTGTCTGAGATAGTTAAACACGACTTGCTACAGTAAAATCAAGAAAAGTACCTTTTCTTGATTCTTTGTCTCAGCTAGTAAAAATATTCAGCGTTTAAATAAATAACTTGAACTGTACCACTATTAATTTATAAATAAGAAAATATTTTTAAAAATTAAAATATTTTTTAAAAATTTAATCTTTTGAAAAAATTGGTTTTTGAAAAAGCAAGAATGATTTGAATAATAATAATAAAATGCAATACCGAAAAATTGCTAAACAAATTTTGGTTCGAATTTCATAAATTAGAGCAAGCCTATTTATTGAGTAGAACATATTTCTTTCCTTCCGGCAAACATGCAGCCACCTTATTTGAGGGAATAACATCAGAACAAACATGCAAACCACCTTAGTATAATTGATTAACTTAAAGTGTAGCTTCGCATAGCCACTAATGTCTGAGTGGGGAAAAGAACCTTCTCATTCCTCAGAATTCAGATAATCTGATCACTTTTCGAAACCTAAAAAAATGGCCGTCGCTGTCTTGCATAACAGAGGCGAGCAATGTGCTTTATGGTATCATTTGGCGATCAGTGTGAGTCATCAGGATCAAAGTTCACCGCTGTTTCTTTTCGCAGCTGGGAGATGTACTGACAAAAAATTTTAAAAAATAGCAGTGTGATGGAGATTTTTTTTTCTTTTTTTTTTACTTAAGAAGAAATGCCGTTTTATGCGTTGCGAGTGGCAGCTATTTATTTACAAAGGGGAGATTTTATTTATTTTCTTCTTCCTCCAGATAGTAGCTTTCTACAATTTCGTGGATGCGGCGGCAAGATCCCGAAGACAGATGCGTTGATTAATGAACACAGATTCTCGGTTTCGGGAAAATCAATGTCGAAAGCATTTCGTACAGTGTTAAGTGAAAATCACGCTGCCATTGCGTCACAACACAACTAACAGGAAAAGAAATATAAGAAACTAGTAGCAATGGAAAGCAAATTCGTCTTAACAAAAATGCTTATGAAAAAAGATGCAGGCGCATTATTACACTGCAATCAGAGCATGCAGGTATAAAAAAAAGTTCCACTTACTCGCCTTTGTACTCAATTGTTGATAAACATGTAAGAGATTGAAATATCTTATTCTTTAAATAAAGCCTTTATTTTTTAAGGTATTGTATTTTAAAAAATCTGAAGAAATTCGCATAGTTATCAAGAATTAATGGAATGGTTAGCTGAAATATATTTTTAAATTAAACAGGCACGAAAGTTCAAGCATTTACCGATTTCCGAATTAAGTCCGAGAAAGAAATGGAGGTGAATAAATATGGGTGAGAATATGACCGTGTATAATTTTTTGAATCGGCGTCTTGAGTCATAAAGGAATTGACAAATGAAATAATATATGCTCATAACATCCTAAATCCATCAAATATTCCATCATTTTTATATTTTTGTCCCTTTTTCTTCTTACCTACACTCATCATCCCCATCACTTGAATTTCCCGTTACAAAACTCTATACTTCTTCAGAAACTTCTACACTAACTTTTAGAAGAAGAAAAAAGCCTTAGGCATACGTTTTGAACACACACACACTCGTGAGCTGACCTTCAACACAAATGGTGATCGCCGTGTGTTCCCGATGTGTCATTTAGTTCCTAATTTGAGTCTGCGATCTTGTCCGCCGGGCCCTCACCAATCGCAGAAAACGAAGGAAGCATCCATAAACATGAGGCGGTGTGGCGCCCCTTTTAAGGAGGGCCCCCCGCCAACTCGAAAGGAGAAGGAAGTGCAATTACGCGATGGGTTTCGATGCTTTTTATTCAAATGACAATAATAAGCAGGCTCTTCCCCAATAAGCCTTTTAGTTCGAACAACGAATCGGCCGTTACCTCAGAAGTAAATTCTTCATCGCCATGACCCAAAATAATTATTATAATTATTACATTCACATGACAACTAGTGGAGCCATTCACATAAATTCCGCAGTTGGGGAGAAGAAAAAAAACGTTTATAAACTGTCGCATTTCATTGTAAATGCTATTAAGTTCGCCCCCCCAAAAAAATTATATTCACAGGTATATAACATATAAACTTTATATTATATATTTATAATTAATCTTCAACCAGCGTAACATCAGTAATCATTGGTTCTGATTCGTTCACAAACAATTATAAAAAAAATTTATACAAAATTTTTTATTTTTGTATAATTATACAACTAAACAATTACACAAAAAATTATAAAGATTTTATATTCATATAAAAACAAGTAGTATAAATAAATTGAAAAATCGATTCCTACTTAGGTTAACAAAAAAGGTTTTTATTTTAGTTATGTTTTATTAAATAATTACAATTGTTGTTGCCCTCGTATTTCGCTTTATAACGGAAGGTGGGGTGCAGTAGCTTCTGAGGTATGGATCCCTGAGCACCCGAGGGCAGAAGCCTGA
This sequence comes from Argiope argentata, assembly GCA_026289955.1. Lineage (NCBI taxonomy): Eukaryota > Metazoa > Arthropoda > Arachnida > Araneae > Araneidae > Argiope > Argiope argentata. The sequence goes on from JAOUZG010052945.1 coordinate 830,726, forward strand.
CTTCTAGCTCACACAAATCACAAACTTTTTTTTAGGGGGCAGACTTCATTTATGCATGTCATTCATTCATCCACAGATCGTAATTTAGATCTGGAACAGAGAATGATCACCTCTGACCCAGTACCCTCCAGTGGTATTACTCTCGACATGGAGGATTTAGTGACCACGACAGATTTAACATCCACTCCCACCAAACACACTGAAAGTCTTCGGCTGGTGGGTTCGAACTCGCAGCCCAAGGGATGCGAATCCAACGTCCTACCGACCAGGCTATCCCGACCTGACAATTACAACTACTATAAATTATTAATCAAAAAATTATTGTAATGTTGAATTTTCAACGTCAATTGAGGCAACGCAAAACGCTTGAATTTTCTACGACAGTTGGGGTAACACGATACAGATTAGAAATTTTGGATTTTCTTTATTCTATATTATTTTTATTCGAAAGTTCTTCAAAATGAATCCGAAAAATCGATTCATTAACAATGTTTTATTCTGAATGAATTAAACACGAAGAAAATAAGCAGAGTTGTTTGAAATAATCGGTCGAAAACATGTTAATTTTAACCTCATTAGCGTGGTGAAAACACAAACTGAATTCATTACTTGATTGGCGGTGGGGAAATGAAGATTTTTTGGCGAGAAAGTTAGTTTTTAATCAATTAATAAAAAACTAATGAATTAATACTTGAAAAAAACTGTATTAACATCAAGTGCCATTTACTATAAGTTTAAAAAAATTAACTTGAGAGGATGAATTAAAAGTATTTTACTAACGATTGAAAATTTTATATATATAGGAAGAGTGTGAGCTAATAGGAGGAATTGAAAAATGCAACTACCTCCTGGATAAGAAGTTAATAAATATCTTATGTGTAAAAATTTTGGTTTTAAGTATTTCTGAAAAGAAGATTTTTAATGATAAAAAGTAATGTATTAGATATTTTTTTAAAAAAAACTGAATGCGAAACTGTTTCATCTCCCGTAAACGACTGCGTCTTAGAAATGAAAATTATTATTAACACAATATTCCTTTCGAAATGGAATACCAGTATTTCTGAAAGTGTGAAGAAGAACGAAAAAATGACAGAGGCTCACATGGAAGCAAGAGACAAAAGGTGAGAAGCACGTTTTCTAGTTTTAAGTTGAAATAATGCGTTTAACCCGTCAAACATCACACCAATATTGCCTTCCTTTCAGCTTTGTCGGCAGTCTCAAGAGACGTTCTAGATGAGTAGATTGATCTCATACACAATACCCGCATTCGTATCTTATACATAAGATTTTAATTTTAAAATATTTTGATAAAATTTAAACTCATTTATTAAATTATAAATAGAACTTTATGTTTATAAATCGTATTTCATGTCGTTAGTCGCCGGCGACTGTCGCAATCTGTATAGAAAATTGAACGTGGCTTCGGGCCACCAGTGACTGACGTGGCCCGAAAGGAAAATTGAATCAGCGGCAGTTACCGATGACTACGTTAAGTGGCTTTAAGTGTCAAAGAAGAAATACACACAATTATATTTTATCGACACCGATGGCAGTACAGACCATCAACTCATAATGAACTTAAATCTATGGAAATACGATTTTACAAAAATCAAAAACAGAAATACCACAATTAAGTTTATATCGATGCCCTTTCAGAACTGAAATCGCTGATTTCGTTGCATTTCCCGCTAGTCGACACGCGTGTTCGGAACGATAAAACTAAAATCGTTTTTGCTCATTTCATAACATTCAGTTCAAATAAACAGGGTCTTTTAAAGCGTAAAGTAGAAAAAATAATCAACTGAAATTATTTTTACCGGCGCTTTTTAAGAATTTTCACTAGCTACACATTCTTACTAATGTAAAGGGGAAATTTTTTAAACGATTGCCGATTCCCTTGTATATGCTGTACATGGATGTAAATACCACAAAAATTACAATATAATCTTTGTTCAGCTGTTTTATGTGTGGATTATAATTAATTCCTGCTGCAGTAGAGGTACTACTGATTTCCACCTGTTTCCAAAAAACGCATAATCTCATCACTGAATTTACTGATCATGATAGAAAAGTGTTTAATTACCAAAATAAGAAATAGCTCATCATTTTTTTTTTTTTTTTTGAGTTTCAGTGGGCTTTAAATATAAATTAGAAAATATTCGAATTGAGACAGCGATTCAGCAGAAATTATGTGAAGAAGAAGGAATAATTGACAATCGAAAGGAAAACCCATTTCCATACAATTTTTGGAGAAGAGGAGGCGAGCGGTGAATAACAAGTTTTCGAAACGACCGATCGAACACAATAAAGCCTTCATCAAAATGGCAATAATAACTGTTATGAAAGTTAAAAACATCAAAAGTAATAAAAAGAAATTAGTATTTATGAAAGTAAATAATTATACACTAGGTTTTTCCTCTTGGTACTGAACCGAGGATCTTTTAAACAAACGTACAGTCAAACTTGGCCTAACGAATTCCTCATAGGAAGAGCAAATCAAAATGTTAAATTATAACTCGCAAAATGAATGAACGAAAAGATGGCGTGACGTCAAATGCTAGATTGGTTTGAATTGATGTGTGTTGAGCACTTGTTTGAAGAAAAACGCTATACTCCCAAGGAATTAGTTTTGATCGGATAGCGTTGTCGAACACTAATCTGAAGGGTTTTAGTAAGTGCCTAAGGGGCATTAATTGACGAGATTTTGTCTCAAGTCCAGATATCGGAACTACAGGTGGATAGCAATGACATCGAAGTGGTGAAAAAATATAGACGGAATTTCTGAAGAATTTATGAAGTTGCGGAGGAGATTTAATCAGCAGACACAGCCAACTATCTTCAATGAGATAAAAGAGATGTTGAAAGTATGGAAAGTTATTGCATAATACATTGAAAAGCTCTGATGAGACAGTAGTTGTGCGCGTTCAATTTACTGCTGAATCTCATGTTCACCATTTTTGAAAAATAACAAAAGACAAATGTCTTTAGACAATCTTCTTATTAAAAAACCCCCACATGAATTATAAGTAATAAATGACGTTATTATACATTTGTTTGAGCATTTCATTTCGAAATGGAAAGCATTGTCTGGAAAAAAACTAGTTTCATTGAACGAGTGTTTCGCATGCATTACGAGCAAGAAAGATTCGGAAATGAATTGTGCTCGTTAAGCGAGGTTCCACTGTATAAAGAAGACTATTTTAAAAATAACTCTAACATTCAACATCTGTATCAGCATATCCCGCAGCTTGGTGATTCGAAACCTGAACTTGAAAAGAGAGACAGACTGCAGAGAGGAGAAGGCCTCCTTGGGTCAGGTGAGCCGAAGCACAAACACAGATGAGCGCTGCGTCTGTATCAGTATCCGAACAGCTGCTCCGAGAAGAAAGGATAAACACAGAGCTGCCGGCTTCCGGCGGGTCTCGTCACATATCCTGTCACGGCCAAGCCCACAACTCGGGAGAAAAAACTGGTGAAATAATTAACCAAATTCCCGAGTGCCATTTTCGGTAAGCTAGTAACGGTGAAGCTCTTTACTGAGGAAAGTTTCCTACATTAATTAGGATTCGAACAAAGACCGTGACAAATATAGAGAATGACAATTCAAAATATGATTGAATATGCATATTATTAAGCCAAGTTAAATAATTTAACAATATGCTAAAAACAATCGACTTATTAAAGTGCGAGTTTAATTTTACAAAACGGTAAAATACTTTATGTGAAAT
>JAOUZG010052945.1:834853-890271 GCA_026289955.1 Argiope argentata
GGGGGGAGGAAATGAAGATTTTTGGCGGGAAAGTAAGAAAAGTGTCGTTTTAACTATTTTCCACGCAGTTTTTTTTTTCTCTCACCATAAGAACCATCTTCGTGTCTTAACGAAAATATTTTTTTAAAAAATTAGCCGAATCGGTCAAGCTGTTCTCCAGTTTTGCGCTTAGCAACGTATTTCGAGTTACATTTTTATTAATATAGATATATATATATATATACTCGTAACAATAATGAATATTTTACTTTATATGATCTGCAATTGCAGGAAATTACATTACATATTTTTTAAAAAAAGCATCTTGCTTTATAAAAATAGTTTATACAGCTCACTAAACTCATCGAGTGAAACAGTACTTAATCTCTACACGATTATAAAAATAAAAGTAATACCGAACTCGAAAAAAAAAAAAGAACTAGAGGGAGTGGTTTCCTTATTTCCTTTACATTTCTCGCATATTCTCTGATGAAGATGAATCTGCGTTTTAGATGCAGTTTTTTTCCAACCGACTGAAACCAAAACTTGACACAAAACTACAATTGCAGTCTTAAAATCACATTTCAAATCTGGTATCCCGCCTCAACAGGTTTCTGAAAGTGCAGATCGACAGGCGTTCAATCTCTAGTTGGATTGGGTTTAAAATTTGATGCGTCTATCCAATGGATTTAAAATCTATGTACCGAAATTTATCCAACTAGTTCATTTTGCCTTTCTATCATGTTAACTTATATTCAAACAGCCGACAGACAGACTTCCTCTGAGTGAAATTTACTCAAAATTTGAAAGATATCTTACACATTTGGTGTAAAGATCTGACATTGAATTTCAGCCTTCCGGTTCAGAATGCTTTAGAGTTATATTTATCGCAGACATACGTAATTCCAAAAATGAGAGGGTGTCTAAAACGCAAAAATTCGTCCAAATATGTCTACATTTTTTTACGATTATGATGGTTTCTTTCAATGTCGTAAATGAGAAAGTAAAAAATTGATTGTAGTTTCAAATGATGACATTCATAACATATTTAAAATCCTATCTGCATAAATTCCATACATAGAATTCATCGCTTCTTTTAGAAACTATCTTTAAGTATGAGTTACGTTACAACTTTAAGTCCATCACGCAGAAATTCACGTCACTTTTTCCTTCCTGCACCAACTGAACAACTTCTTATGTCATCGTCAAAAGCATCTTGCCGTGACACGACAGAAAATAAAGAATGAAATATGCCTTCATCACAAGCCGACAGACAGAATTCTTAACGAGTACTTTCTAGTAGAATCCGAGGCTTGTTTAGTCGCCAAATGAAAAATAAAAGAGAGAGAGAGAGAGAATGCTTTATTTGCACGACTAGAAACTGCTCAAAACAGGGATAACTGTAGGCCAATCAATAAACACGCAACTATTAAAATTCAGTGTCTGAAATTTAAAACATTTTGTTATGCAGGAATGTTAATGAAATTCATATAGAAATGCATCGAACTAAATATTATATCATATACAATATAATATTTAAGGGCTTTATTGCTCGGGCATTCCTTCTAGCATTGAGATTTTGTGAAAATAAGGAATATAAGATATGAATACTGAGTATTAATATTCAGTATCGTTATTATAGCCAGGTAGATAAAGATTACTGACACTGAGTTTGCGACTTTGGGCAAGCGAAAACAGTCTCATTTCATAAAAATCTCCTTCTGCAAGCCGTACAAAACGAATTTAAATATAAGAGATCTAGAGGCGGTATAATTTCTTTGAGAACAACAGATTATGAATTCAAAAGCCAAATTCTTTCTCTCCTTATGTACGGAACTGCACAAGTAAACTCTGTCATATATGAAAGCACAGAAAGAGAAATGCTGGTTGAGATATCGTCCTCGACATCTGATCACGATTTATAATTGAAGAGTTGGTTACAATATATACTAGATATTGTTACGTTTTTAGCGTAGCGGGTTCGGATTGAATGGACTTTATTGGAGGACAGCACAAACAAATTTATATACAGCTATTTACAGGTATTTACAGGATTACTTGAAAAAGTAAGACTCCAGAAAGCACAATCCAGCAATAATCAGTCACTTACAGCGTAAATGCAAGTCTTACGCACAATAAACACGGTTTGCAAAACAGCTATAGTATAGCACAGCAACAGTCAATCACAGCGAGCTCAATAACACAGCGTTAACAGCAAACGCAAACACCGCTCACTAATAACAAGCGAAAACCCGCCTGTCCAGCAAACCGCTTCTCTTCCCAAAGAGAGATCATCCGCAGGAAGAGGCAACCCGCCTCTTATATAGTCGGGTGAAAGCACCGAGAGGCTTCCGCAATAAGGGAGAAAAACCGAGGCGCAGCCAGAATTCTCTCGGGGTTACCAGAATATTCCTCCCGCCAAGTCAACTCGGCTGGCGCAGAGCGCCTTGTGACGCGCCGCCAACGTTTTCACCTTTGGCGAGCGTTCGCCCGCTTGTAACAATATTAATCCAACAAATAAAAGCATTTCAACGTGATATGGGGGTCGCCCCGAATAACTGACTACGGTGAAGAATGAAGGAATTCCTTCTAAAATAACCCTCGTGTAGCTTTGAAATTACACACTCATCCTACAAAGTTAAAAATATTACATTTCTATATCTGTTTGAGTATCAAAAGAAGAAAACTTATATCATTACTAAGACAGAACAAAACGCAAACATGATTTTAAACATTTTATAACCAAAGCTATATTATATCCATTTTGACAAATTTGACGGACGGTGAATGCATGCACTACTGAATGCCTGCAGTGAAAAGGCAGTTTCGTTTTCCAACACTGCATTCGTCGCATGAAAAGTTAAATGGTTCCACTGACAATCACAAACGAGAATGACAAACGTTGCGTGACATCCAAAAAATAGACAAAAATTTTATCCGGAGAGGGTAGAAGCTACCAGAATCAAAAGAAAATTAAAACAGACATTTCAGATTAGGTTTGGGTCCAGTTTTCGAAATTTTAATCGGACCAATTCTAATAATTTGTTGAATGTTATCCTCCACTTTAATAAATTCTAGAATTTAAAAAAATTAAGATCCCCCCAAGAACAAAAAAAAACTTTTGTTTTGCTTAATGTTCATATTTTTTAATAAATTTTCAATATATTTTGTGTGCTGGTTTCAAATATGAAAACAATTTACAAGATCTGTTTTAAAATTCAAAGTAAGTCAATTATGAAGTACTTAAAAGTTTTAAAAAACAAGTCATTCTTTGAACATGCGTAATTTGTGAGGGAGAGGAGAGGATATTAGAATCTCTTCTTCCACAGGAAATCGTGCGATGATTCAAAGTAAATTATATGACATACATAAAATATTGGCGATTTATTTTTTTTAATCTTTACCTTTTATCAAGCTAGAATATCTAATGATTAGTTAAAATTTTTAGTAGCATTAAACATGTCATTTTTTACTGAGTTTTCAATGTTTTAACCTTCCTACAAAAAAAGCTTTATAAGATACTTTTTCTTGCAAAGTTTTTACATTTTACATGCTACTTATTATTTTCTATTTAGAAAGATAAAAGAAAGAAACATTTAAATTGAACAGATGAAAAAATTTTTTGACTTTCTTTTGCTTGGCATGGACGTAAAACAGTTACGAAATATTCTCCAACGGAATGAGTATTCGCTATATCTATCGTGTAATCCATAGAAGTATTTTTTCCCGGTTTATTTCTGACATTCAATTAATAATGTCCAAATATTCAAATTGTGGTTGAGGTATGTTTTTATCAAACGACTGAAACCAAAGTTTGACACATAACTACAATTATAGTCACAAAATCAGATACAAAAATTAAATATCTTTAAATCATAGCACTTTTAAGCTATCGCTTTAACATGTCTCTGAAAGCATAGACCATCAACTCCTCGTTGCATTTGGTTGAAATATTGAAAGGAGTCAACACCCACGGTGCTAGATCTGTATATAAAATTTTATACTTAAATTAAATTTCTTGAATAAAGTGGCCACCATTTTTTTCAATTTACTTATTTATTTTCACTGTAGTTTGCAGCAGCTTTTGAAAATCATGGATGAATTAATGGAACATAAATTACGCAGTACTTCTTTAAGCGACGACGAAGAGAAATATGGATTAGTTGTTACTTCCCACCTTTAACAATCAAAACGGTTCATTGAAATCTCGATTATGCGTCGTTTGGCACCAATCGCTTCAAAACTTGATTGCATTTCATTTCACATTGATCTTAAGGACACATTCAAAATCACTTCAAATGAACAGCATGAAATTTCCATGCACAAACGATTTTTTCATTATTAATCAAAGAGGAGAACTTCAAAATGTGCATTCAATCGAACAAAAAGAAAAAGAAAAATATCTGTCAAAGAAAGAGAGTGCGGAAATACGAAATAATTAAACAAATCTGAGTGAATTAGTAACCAATGATCAGTTTTCCTAAAAGAGACTGATTTGCCTAATGCAACAGGTGAGGCAGACCAACACTTACGCTCCCTATAACTATTCTCTGGGTGCAAAAAAGAAAAGGCACTAACAAATTAAAGCAAAAGCACTTTTTTTTTCAGAGGAAATGCTCTACAGCGGAAGAAGAAAAAAGGAAGTGCCCAGATCCGTCTTGTCAATGATGGGCGGGTTTTGACGGAGCAAATTGAAAACGCCAAAACTTTCCGCTATGCTGATGGTTTAGATCATTAGACTCACTTTAGATATGAGTAGTTTTGGTGATGTCACAAATTAAATTATTTATAAAAATATTTACAAAACATTTGTAAAAAAATTACCTTCAGATTAGTTTTTTAGTTAATAAATGACATTCATGCACAAAAATTAAAGATAATTCAGAGTCACGTGGAAATCGAACTCTAAAATACATATATCAGCCATAAAATGACTACACACATCTTCAAATATCATATGCAAACCTCAGGATATAGCAGCATATATTTTCAACTTTAGTTTCTCAACAGAAAAAAGTTTGAAAAAATAATTTCAAAAAATTTTCTTACAAGGGAAGGACGAGGTTGAAATCTGAGATCGGGATGGGATTTAGTACGATAGTACATATTTAGAATGTTCATTCATGAAAATATTAAAACGAGATGTCCCGACAGTTTCGAGAAAATGGTCCTCAAACAGTTGGTAAAGTTTATTATATGCTGATAGCATGACTGGTCCCAATGGCGGCGTTGTCTAGGTAACCGTTTCGAATGCAAAACGTCAGGGTTCGAAACTGGCTAGATTTTTTTAAATAATTTTTTTTCAATTAAAACATTGCAGTTTATTTTAATTAATAATTTTTTAATTTTTTTATCCCAAAATAAATATTTTTTTATCGAAATACATAATAAAATTAAAATTTTAAAAGAGAAAAATTATAAATAACAGTTGCACTTTTTAAAATTATTTAAATTTAATTAACGATTTACATTAATTACATTCATCCGAATTTAATTCATTCATCCATTCGACGCGCGTAGTTTAACAAGCACTTTTTATGCACTTTTTTTTTCGCACTTTTTTATGTGTGAAACAACTGTTAGCAAATTTCACTCGGTTACCTCACACCTCTTCGATTGGAATGCTTTTTTCCCTCGTCGGTCCTTCAGAGAAGCTCCGTAGGAGAACTTAATCCGATGGCCGCTTGCCCGCCTCTTCTTAACTACCCACTTTGACCTCTTGTGTCACATTTGTTGAAATCGGCATTTTGTATCCTTGATTCCCAAAACACTCGACGCTAATTCCATTTAGGATTACTCAGGTTAAAAACAGCCCCGTCTATTTCTTAACTTTTTGTACAGGCATTTTTTTTTTAAAACATTCCTCACAAAAATTTAAAATTACTTAATAAAAGTAATATAAAAAACAATTCTTTAAAATCAATTCTTACTTTTGATATTAGGATAAATTTAGGAAGTAAGGAAAGATTTTATTTTAGTTACTTTTTATTAAATAATTACAATTGTTTTTGTTGTTCTCGTGTTCCGCTTTACAACGGAAGGAGGGGTACAGCAGCTTCTGAGGGTATGGAACCCTGAGGACCCGAATAACGATCTCCATGGACTCAGTTCCCCCCAGAAGTATAACTCTTCGGCATGGAGAACTTTATGACCAGGTTCGAACTCGCAGCCCAAGGGATGCGAATCCAACGCCCTACCAACCTGGTTGTCCCAATCGAACAATTACAACTACTATAAAGGCGAGAAAGTTAATTTTTAATTAATTAATAAAAAATTAATTAATTAATATTAGAAAAAACTGTGTTAACAACAAATGTCATTAACTACAATTTTTTAAAAAGTTACTTGCATTTGATTGGATAAATAGAAAGTATAATATATATATATATATATATATATATATATATATATATATATATATATATACAGGAAACGTGTCAGCTAATATTATTGTGTCAGAGTATTAGAGTATCAGCTATATTTATTGAAATTTTGAGTAATGTTGCAAATTTGTTAAATGATTTCTATTTTTATGCTAACAAGGAGAGAGCATGGGGTTGAAGTCTCAAATTGGAATGAGACTAAGATAATGATAATATACATTTAGAATGTTCATTCGTGAAAATACTAAAACGCAATGACCTGTCAATTTCAAGAAAATGGTCTTCAAGCCTTTTTTAAAAGCATATTTACTGATAACTTGACACCCATTCGGCTGGGTAACCGTCTCGCATGGGGAAAGAGTCAGGGTTCGAAACTGGTAAGATTTTTTTTTCTTTTTTAATTAATTATCGTTCAACTAAAAATTTACAATTAATTTTAATTAATATATTCTTAATTCTTTATCCCAAAATAAGTATTTGTTATAGAAATATATAATAATAAAATAAAAATTTTAAAAGAATAAAATTATAAATACAACTGTACTTTTTAAAAAAAATATTTAAATTTAATCAACGATTTACTGATAGTTTCAATTAATATGCTATTTATTTTTATGAAAGTATTTTGTTGTTGTTGTTTGTTTGTTTGTTTTAATACGACGAAAAAATAGAAGTTTTCGCGGATAGTACATTATGGCGAAAGAGTTTTAAAAAAATTAATTATCCGTGCAACCGATTAATTTCTGGGAACTTACGGGTTTAGTTGGTGTGCGCTGTTTAGGTTAGCCTACATAATGTAGCTTTTTGGAAATGCGTACTAAATTATCAGTATTTAAAAAATAAAACTCTAATACAGAAAACAGTGGGAGAATTTTAAGAAATGAAAATATGTGAAATTCCATAAAGAACAAACACTATTTCGATATAATGCATTAAGTTGTTAATTTTAATATCCACAATTTTGCAATAAGAAAACTCTAAAATCATTATATCTGGACACGGTCTATTTCCTTACAAATTAGCATGAAATAATTCTTTCACTAAATAATATTTGCACTGATTTTATGAATGTTTATTTATTTTTACAATCAACCAACTTGAAAGATGTCGCGATTTCATGAAAATTTCTAGTTCTTTAATAAATGTAGAACTCTTCATTAATAAAAAAAGGAAAAAGCATAAAACTATTAAAAATCCTATAACAAATAAATCAACCTAATCAAAATTATTCAAATAATTTTTCACTGAAATGGCACAAATTAACCTTTGAAGCTTCCTTTATTTAAATGACATATTATATGTACGCAAGACATACAGATTAATTTCTTTTTCCAAACTCTAAAGTGTGTGATCCTTTTATTAACTGCTTGATTCAAAATAAGTTGCATGGCATTATTCGTTCACTCACAAGAAAAAAAAATCTTTTGATTTTTTTTATTTATAATATCTATAAACGTATAGCAACATGTCTTTAGTAGCCGTTTATTAATAATGTTTAATGACATAAAATATTATTAAGAAACAAATTTCTCTATATGACTGTTAAAAACTCATTTCAAACCAAAAAAGGGAAATGAAGAACTTTATCAATACCAATTGCATAATTGAATATAAGATGTTCCCATTTAAAAACGAAAATTTAAGAATAGTAAGGCGAATCATTCAGGAAGGCAGATCAATCATCTTCTTAGTTTGTTATAATTCTTTTACTGGCAATATGGAGCGACTACAAACTACAGGATATCAGAACGGATTCCCGATTCCAATGATTAATAAAAGCCTATTTTAACGCAGCGAAATGATACAACGGTAGATAAATGTTTCATATTTCTCAAAAACACACGAAAACACTCCTCGGAACAAAGAAAAAAGTTCGTCATTACGAATAAAAACTGATATCGCTTATTTATTCTGAAAATTGCTTTTGTAATAGCGATATAAATGTCACAGGAAAACGAAAAGAAAAACGTCAACCTATTGAAAAACCATCAAATAGATTTATTTATCAATCAATATCACTCCTCACCAGAAGAGGGCGGAGCGCGATATGAGACTGAAAACAATGGTCGGCATCCGATGCGACAGAGGGTGAAAAAAAAAAAAAAGACCGAAGGAGGAGGGGGAGAGAGACAGAAACGTGCGATAAACGGCAAATTTTCTACTTTTGATCCTGTGCCCTGGGTCTAAAGGCCAATTGTTGCTCGGAAGGCCGCTGAGCCAGCAAAACACAAGGCGAAGGACAACTCGCTAACTCGGTTGAACCCAGTGTCAGTGAACTAACCGGGGTGCTTCTGAACCATCTTGAGAATTAATCGGTCAAGTCACGGCTAGGAGAATGCAGGTTCCATGACTCAAATCAACGGAATTGTTAGGGTGTTTTTAAAAATGACCTCAATTTTGGATTCCATTTACCGAATGCGCAATATGAATAAAGCAAGTCGGCATCCGATATAGGATGGAAGGGTACGAGTAATGATCATTACCAAAAGTTCCTCGTCCCCTTCCTCCCTCGTCAGAAAGCAAAACTATTTCCTATATCGCATTTAAAAAAATTAGTTTCTAAAAGATTCTTCTTCTCAACTTTTATTATGCTTTGAACTATGTCATTTCTTAGAATATTTTTTCCTTAAGTTCGTGCAATTATTAGTATTAACAATGAGGTGAATTTGTACACCGCTTCCTGATATCTTTCCTATTTTCCCTCCCCCGCAATAACAAGATCCTTCAAGGTTAAATATATGAAGAAAAAAACTGGTTCTTTTAGTTTTGAATAGAATTTAAAAATGACAAATTAGTATTATTGCTAGTCTCTTTTTATGAATAACGAAAAAGAAAATTGGAGCAATTGTTAAAGGTATTTTAACACTTTAAATTTTTACCCCCTCCCCCTCACACGCATGTAGTTATCCCACTGTCAAGTGCTTGAAACAATTCATCAATATGAAATACTAGCCCACTTCCTTCAAAATATGAGCTTTGTTGCACAGACCAAATCAGAAAATATAACCCAAATGACTTAACATTGTTTATTTTAATATCGAAATATGAATGAAAGAACATCTAACAGAGAAATATGATGACCAATAAGAATTGTTCAGACATACACAATATAATAAAAAGATCACTTTCGCCAATGTTGTATGGCAACCAAAATTCGAATTTACAAATATACATGCGAATATGACTGGTTTGAACAATACTCAAAATAATCAGATGAAGTCAATTCAATATGGTGTTACAGTTGTAATTGTAAATTTCACCATTCCATTTTTTACTCTATAATACAACATCAAGTCGTTTTCTATTCCTACTATTAGCTCACACTCTTCCTATATTGTATGTATCTTGTTCAAATTTTCAATCGTTAATAAAGTACTTTTTATTCATCCACTCCAGTTCAAGTAATTTTTTAAACTTGTAGCGAATAACATTTTATGTTAATACAGTTTTTTCAAATATCAATTCATATTTTTTAATTGATTAAATAAAAACTTATTTCCTTGCCTTTATAGTAGTTGTAATGGTTAGTCGGGATGGCCTGGTTGGTAGAGCGATGGATTCGCATCCCTTGGGCAGCGAGTTCGAACCTGGTCACAAAGTTTTCCAAGACGAGAGTTATGCCACTAAGGGGTACTGAGTCAAAGGTGATCGTTATTTGGGTGCTCAGAGGTACTTACCTCAGAAGCTCTACTCTATAATACATTCTTTCCATTGTAAAGCGGAAAATGAGAGCAACAACTGTAACTATTTAATAAAAAGTAAATGAAATAAAAAATTTCCTAATATCTAAAGTAGGAATTGATTTTTAAAAAATGTTTTTTTATATTACTTGTTTTCTTCTGAAAGAAACATAGTAAATCCAAAAATGTATATTGAAGTGAGAATAATTTGATCAACGTAGACAATCACATTATTTTGGGCTTGAAAAAGTATGCCTTATTGAAAACATTCTGTGACCGTTAAAAAAAATGTTTTTTTAAAAAAAGGTAGTGTGTAACACAGTAGCCTAAGAATTAGAATTCACTGAAATCCTCGGCCTAAGTCCAGAGTTCATTGCACAAAACATCCAATCACATTGACACGCTGGTTGTAGCTTCTAATTTTTCATTGACCATAGTTCACACCAAGATTAGTGTAGGCGTCGTGTATTGTGCTAACGATAGTTTCCCCGAAGGTGCGCATTTAGATGCTTCACGTACAACACGAAGTAAAAAACGACAGTGGCCTTGCGAGGTCGTTCCGGGTGCTAACGGGACGGACCTTGACATCGCAACACTCAAAACGGTGAGCAACTTCGAGTGAAATCCTTGGCATAGCAGCAGATTCATAAACCGTGAATGATTTAACAATGGCCTTTAAAAGGAAAAACAGAAAACACTCACTTCTGCGTTGTAGGAATATCAATGCTGTCAGGGGGGGGGGATTGTTTGCAATAATACTGACCATCGACGTGAAAATATTTCGAAATTTTAATTCCATTATAAGGCACTTCACAGAAGTAAAATCGGTGTTAATAAAAAAAGGTAAGTAAATAGTTTATATGTTACATAAATACAAATTTTTCAACAGATTTAATCACAATTTTGGTTCTCAGTTATTATGGACCATACAGAAAGTTTCACAACTATTGATTAAACAGCTATTTTTTCATTAATATATATATATAAATGATGCCCATGTATTAAAATTATTATCTTTCGCATTGCCCTTTCTGCCGATTGATATTACAGAAATTTTAAATCGTTTTATTTATCTGTCTTATTTACTACTTGTTTTGCAATGTTTAACTAAACCTATATTATTTACTAAAAATGAATACCTTTTGGTGAAAAAATTAATATCAGCAGTTTTTAAAGGTTTTTTAATGCAATTGATTTGTAATTTCGAAGCTGGGGGGGGGGGAAGCATTTTAGACGATGAGTTGATTTATAATGTTTCATGCCAATATAATTGGACGCGAAAGTATTTTCGATTCGAATAAAGCATGAAATGTTTTATTCGTTATTGAATACAACTATTAGGTGCTTGCATGCATTTTGATTTTTTTTTTTCATTTTAAAAAGGCATTTATTTAGAAAACTTAGAACAATATATATCAATCAAAATATTTTCCATAATTTTCAACAACTTTCTTCCATTTTCGTACAATAAGAGGTTCTTAGGAACTGGACCGTCGATCTTTATCGCCAAATTTGAAGGTGTTACCAATGAGTTGCTAAACCGCCAATAATGACAAAAAAAAAAACCCGCCATTATTTAAAAAATTGTTCAAACTTTAACTGTCGCCCGCCATTTTGTTGGTTTCGTTGGAGTCGACGATTTATCACCACAATTGAATCCGTCGCCAATGAGTTACTAAGCCGTTGGTGACTGTTGGCGTCGACGGTCTAATACGTAAATACCCAATAAGACTTTCATTGATTGCCTTCAAACTGCTTTGGTCCTCCAAACTTTATTTATTGATATTGAAATCAGTCCTCTTAAATCGTAGAAACCAAAACCGAGAATTGGGGTATGACGGAGTAGCCTCAACAGAAGTTTCTAAAAATTTCTGAAGGGCTTCGGCAGCAGATTTCTTCAAATCAAACAAACAAAAAAAATTAAAATCGAAAATTTTATTGGGAATGTTCCATAATAGGCTCCTTGCTACACTCATTAATACTAAACGGAAAACTTTGAAAATGATAACAGTAAAATAATAGTAGTTAAAATCAAAAACCATTGTAGTTTATACAGATACTTCGCTTATCTACCAATAAAAATACATGCAGGCACCTAATAATCTTGGACTAATCATCTGCATGATCATAGAATAGCGATTTGAATAGGAGCAAAGATTCAAAATCACCCGAGACATATTGTTTGACCCCCTCATCATATCCGACTTTGGGGAAAATGAAATAAAAAGGCTAACATCTAACATTCTTGGAATTCCCCCCCCTCTCCCACCTAGACAAACCCAACCCAATCAAACTCCAAATTTCGATGCGACGCCAGTTAACGCTACCCTCTCTTCACTACACCACTGAAATTACCAATCCGAGTTGTTTGAAAATAATGTTAGGAGCCCCTCCTCATAATCAAGGTCGTCGGCAGCCGATCCTTTTCTGCAAGAATAAGCACAACGTGTTAGCGCACATAAATTTCTGCTGCTCCGACCCGAAGAGCTCGCAGGCCAGGACATGAATAACAGTGTTCAGGTGAGCGCCTAAAAACAAAAGGCCTCTCCGAGATCCCGGCGATTGATTAACGGCGCAATTGAGAAGAGAACTCACCTTCTTCAGATGCTTGTTGACCCATTTGGTGAAGGTTTTCTTCTGAATCGCGTCTCGCTCGTCTATAAAAGGAAAGAAAAGGTAACAGTCAGTGATGTGGAATGAGACACGCATCTGCAAATGTAAGAAATCAACTGTCCAGAATGATCCAAACAATTAATAACTTAACCTTAAATGTGACATACTAACAAGATATTAAAAGAAAACATACTAAAAAGAAAGAAATTTCAATTTTTTTTACTAAAATTTATTGCATACAAAATATAAAAAAATACATAAAATCCTTCTTTTGCAATATGTGTTCAGTTATATTTTATATTATTATGTATAAATAAAATTTGTACTTTACTTAAATTAAGTAATAAAAAACTGATTTAAATTAGCGCATCTCGTTAAGACTATTTCACTATTAAATTAACAGGTAGGTCGAATGATTGAGCTCTCAGTTAATTTTTCTATCAGCATGTTGAGCATACTCAACTGCCCCCGCACCAATTTAATGTAAGAATAAGTTGTACATGCGAAATAAAAAAGCAAAATTATACGAGTCCATAAGAAAACACGCAACTAGATGTCAGGTAATTAAAGTTTTTCTATATAACACAACTTCATTAAGAATCTGGCTTCTCTTCATCAGCTTCATTAAGACAAACTTCAGCTTCAATAATGGTACTCAAAATTATATCCCATTCTGTACTTTCTAACTACGCTAATGTCAATGAATTAAGGATGGTGCAAGTTCAGGAAAAGAAAGAATCAGAAGTAAAACAAATGTTTCTTATTTTTAAAGCCTATTTTTTAAACAAAAGGTAAAGAGAAAAAAATGCAATATGTTTGATATCATTCAACAGAGCATCAGAAGATAATTTCCTTACAGTTTGAGAATATTAAGTAAATTCCATTGAATTAGGAGAAAAATCATATGAGATGTCCCACATCTGAGATGAATTTCTCATCTTTTTTTAAAAGAAGGAACTTAGGACGGAAAAAAAATGACCACGAAATATTTTTATTAGACAAATAAGCTGACAGATCTACATTTCTAGATAGAAATTTCTATTTTCTATTAAAATTTCTAACGAAAACTTAAGTTTTTAAGTATTACTTTTGACTTTAGAATACTTCCTTTGCAGTTATATACAAGTTATAAATTATATATAACACAATCGTACAGATTCAAATTCAAATGAAATACATTTATTTTAACTTTTAAACCCGGCATCGTGCGCATGGAAAAGCACAAAACTAACCTAAGCACAATTTATTTACAGTGCGTACCTGAATTAAAGCAAAAACCGAGAATTAATTCCGTATTTCTTTAAAATCAAATCAAGTCCATTTTATTTATAGATCGAGATAGCTACAACAGTATTATGCACATACTTTTTTTAAACTTACATTTAAAATAAAAATACAATAGTCAACAATTACAATACACTGCACTTGCATGATTTTTCAAAGCCAATTGGTGTAACACAAATGCGAGAATTTTCTACGCCAGTTGGGGTAACGCGACACAGATTAGAAATTTTTAATTTCCTTTATTCTGTTTTGTTTTAATTCAAAAGTATTTCAAAATGGATTAATTAACAATGTTTAAATGTTAAATTTCCAGATGAGACTCCATCCTTTCTTCCATCAAAGAGAATTATTTGACAAGTCCCCACCCCTATTTATTTTTGAGTATCACGGACTTCACACAAATTTAATGCATGCATTATTAGACCCTAAAAATGAATTTGAATAAGAAAATGATTTTTAAATATTTCCAAAAACTTAATTTATTATTTAAGCATATTACATGCTTTGTATTTTTATTTTATTTCAATCATTAATTTCACAAGACTCTTTTATATAAAATTCTCACATAAACTTGCGACTGTAACATAGTTCCCTGCAACCCTTAAAATTTGATTTGTCTTATTCCAATAAGTCTCAGAAATTCGTTGATAAACTTTTTACTATTTCACAACAAATATGTCTTCGTATACATTCACATCACTTTCAGTCATCCATCTTAAAAAATAAAAAAATCGTTGTTAATAGCTCACATCTGGTATGCAGTCTAATAGAGTCAGTTAAGAAGGCAAAGTACTTTAATTTTTTTTTTTCAAGCCTTTCTTTAGTTAGCAAAGAAATAAATTCAGCTAGTATTTTATAAGACAAATAGTAAATGATATTTCAAATATAATTCCTGGAATAATTTCTGCAAATAATTCTAAGAGACTTAAGGTGAATCAATTATGAAATACGATTATCAGTAAATAATAATTAATATAATATATTAAAACCTGTTTTCCTTTTGAACAGGAATATTTGATATATTTTCACGTCTGGCGAAAAAACACTGAGTCAACCGTTACAATATAAGCACAGTGCAACACATGGTTTTAACTTTCCTGACTACTAACTCAGATGACGCTAATTACCAGCGAATCTTGAAAGACTCGCTGAGTCCAATCTTGGATTGGTGGGAGGCAGGCATGTTTAAAAAGCGACATGTGTTTCAAATTTATAATGTTAAGATTGAAGAAAATGCGTTTTCATTTTGAAAAATCAATCCGAGGCGTAAATCTTCTTTAAAAAAGGACCCTTAACCCTTGTATGTAATCCCCCCCTCCACTTCCAGCTCTGGTCATTCAAATTTAAAACAATTCAAGAGATTAGAACCAATGAAGAAAGGTTCAATCTATGTTACACGAATCGATTCATAAAAAACGGCGGCATTCGGACTGACACTCTTCATAGCATCGCTTGTCTGTTTTTGAATGGATTACAGTCTCCTCAATTTTATTCGGCTGGTCAAGGGGCAACTAGAAATAATGAATACGAAATCCATCCTAATGACAGAAAAGCTTCCAATTATGAATAATTTAAGCTCTATTTTAATGCAATAGTATATAGCTTCATATATAAATGTCTACTTTCTATAGTCCGGTTTAGTACGAATTTTTTTATTTATTTATGAAGTTCGTAGTAAAAACCAACCTTTCATCGTCTCTATTAATCCAAACTGCAAAGTAACTTGTAAGTCTAAATGATCTAAAGGATATTTGATCGTATCTTATTGATCGCAACAACTCAGAAATGAATCCTTAAATAAACAGGAGGGAGAAGGAAGACTTATAACGAATTTCCAAAATTCATAATAACTTTAAATGAAAAAAAAACCTGTAAACTTTTTAATACTCTTTTAGAATATATTCTATGGCTTTCAATTAAAAATTATCCATCCGTTGAACTTCGTCAAGCCAGAAAGCAGACAATTAAATTCGTCGGTTACAACACAAACGCTGTATAATCCAAGCATGCGATTATCCATTAACTTCTTTTTTACCCGGACGTATTCAAAACACACGAGGAAATTAACTTCTTCCTCGATTACATTTAGTTGAGGCGAGTCTTCCCACTTGCATAGCTATCCTCCTACGGCAGGTCGGAATGGTGAAAATGTTTTCACCTAAAACGTATTTTGAATTGGCCTTGTCCTTGCTCAAGCCTCTGTGCGCTAAGGACAAGAAACAAAAAGGGAGTAAAACAGAGTATAACGTTGGAACTGCTTCTTAATCTGTGCTCTGGGCTCCAACGCCTCTTAAAAAAAGAGGCAGGAACTTTTTTTCCCCCTTCAGTTTTCAAGGCACTCGCCACTCACACATTTTCAACCTGTGGATCCACTGAGGATTCAAGCGTACCATCCGAAAAGAGGAACCGATTTGATTGCTGGTGAGGCGGCAAAACGACCAAAAGAACCGCCGATAATTATTTATTCGAAATACCGGAAAAGCCTCGTTGCACACTAATTATGTAACGCGTTTCAGAGGTGTATTTAGTAGTTTTTGGTTGACAAAATAATAAATATGACAGATGAAATGTTTGGAAATTTACAAGAAATCAGTAGAAAGAGAGCGTAATTCATAATGAAATATCTACGAAATTATTTTTTTTAAAGAATCAAGCATATCAAATTCTAAAAGACTACTATCCACTTTTAAAAACGAGAACTCTGCGCTTTTATGCGTGCGTCGATGGACTTAAATTTTATCAAAATACAGGTGAGATAAAAAGAGGGAGGAACTTTTATTAAGTTATTAATTATTCTTCTTAATAATTACATGTTACTTAATTTCCTCATTAGCGAAAGGGGGGGTCGTGTTCCAATCCCAGTGATCTAAGTTTAATATAATATCACCATACTAGAAGAAACTAATTTTCTGACAAACGCTTAAAAATGTAGTACAGGAGGGTTTTATAAAAGATGGATAAGTCTATGCGTGAAAAATGTTGCGGAGCATTTCCAATTTTGGAAGATGAGTGATGGCCAAATTCAGGTACCCACATTTCAATGAATTATCCATTTGAATTTGCAGTAAATTCTCGATTATCTACATCTACAGTGCGATTAGGCGCAGTTGCTTGGTTTAGCATAATGACCGGTCAGAAAGAATGCTTGACTTTTACCGACATGAGGAATAGATTAACTCATTTTGTACCGAATATACAATAATCAGACATCTAACTACACATACGGTATAACTTAACGCATTTTTCTCTACCTGACTACTAAAAAACTTTTCAAATCAGGAATTATTTTAAGGTAACCACCTTAAGGCCTACATTGAAGGCAACATTTTTCGACAATGTACAGTAAAAAAGTTTTTGAAAAAATCTTTTAATTCAAACATTTTTCTTTCCAAAACCTTTTTTTCTTTTCATTGTATGCCATTCTGAAGGCGAGACATAGCTATTTAAAAAATTGATGCCCCGGTTGTCCCAGTCTACAACCGGTAATAGCAGTAAAATGCAGTTTTTAGCTTATTTGTAACCATTTCTCTTAATTTTAATTCACAGATAATATTTTCATTATATTTTAACTAGACAGCTATAACTTTTTAGAACTATTTTCCTAACTTATGGATATTAATTGACAACAGCTTCATTCTCGAGACAATCTGTTCACATTGTAGTTTTTATTTTGATTTCATGTGATTTTCCTTCCAAATTTTTTTTTTTTAAATCAACAAAAGGGACTAGGAAGAAAAAGCAAGTTAAAGATAATCTCAAAGATAAATTGCAAAAATATAATGGGATTTCAATTCTAAAAGTCCTGATAACCTTAAAAGTATACAATCTGGAGTCCAGTGGCGGATTTGGAGTTTCAGAGGCCCGAGGCGCAATTCAATTTGAGGCCCCCTCCCCTCCAGTTATATTTACAGTATGCACTCTTTATACACATTTTTCACCCTGTTAAGCTCTGTATCTGATTTTTTGTGTTAAAAATAGAGCGAGGAGAGACCTAGGTACATAAAATTGAAAATTAAAATAATTTTTCCTTTCTACTTGGCAGTATTTAAAAGGATGATGAAGTTTAGGATGTGTTAAGGTTGTTCTTAAAAAAATAGGTGCTATTTTGAATCTTAGTTGAGCAATATTTTTCAGAGATACATTCCTAAAATTTCATTATACACTAAATCAATTATTATAGAAGGGAGCTGTTTTTTCTTATCTTTTGGGAATAAAAATATGTTGGTTTTGTTTTAAAACGTTATCAGAATCAGCTGATATTTTATTTTGCTGTTTAAAATTATAAGTTGTTGACTCTTCTGTTTAATTTTCAGATCGCTCATTAATTTCTTCGCATTTCGCTTCGGCTCAATAATCGGCATTTTCTTGTGCTTATTCCGTTTTAATTTGTTCATCTGTCTTTTTAGGTTTGCATACAATTCCACATCTCTCGCCAATTTCTTTGATATCATTTTCACCTTCTGCTTGTTCAATGATTTTTCTTGCGCACATTTTGTTGCAGTACGCTCATTTATCTGACGCGATTGCAGGTCGCGGTATGAACCTGTGACGCTAGGGTCGGTAGCCGAGTAACATGACCACTACACCAAAAGTCGACTTCGGTAAAGTAGATGTTATCTGGCTTATAAGGCTAGCGCCACATATCTTTTCAAATATACATTCTTATTCAACTAGCTCATTAATTTGTTGGAATTCATATTCTACTTCAGCTTGCACAGGTTTTTTTCATGTAAATATTCAAATTGCTCATATTCTTTTAGGTACACATGCTGTATCAAGTTGCTCAACTGCTCTTTCTGTCTCATTTTCATTTTAGCTCATTTTTGAAATGTTATTATACATTTATTGAATACATTTTTATGTCGTTCTGCATATTCTTTTTTGTTTGTTTGTTTGCCTTTTGCAGCCTCCGATTCAAACTTTCTTTTCTGTAACATGGCTAAAACATTAAAAAAAATTAGTCGTATAAAAATATTAGCTGGACTTTTGACGATTTTTCCGAGTTGAAAAATTTTCCCCTTCAGTTCAAAGGAGAAAGTAATCTGTTTATTTTATCTTTTTGAGAAGTGCCAATGCCTCACGATTCGTATTGTAAATGAGCCATGTTTTTAACCTTCAAATGTGCCAAAAAATATAAAGCCGCGATTACAATATTTTCAAAAGTACGAAAATTTATTAAAAAATTATATGCTTACCAATCTTCACATTGGTCAAAGGTCAAACACAGAAATGAATTATTTTCCACAACACAAATCAAAGTCAATATTTTTCAAATGTGAAACGCTAAATCACTAACAGGATGTTTTGGTGAAACTAACCTTTTTAAGCAAAGATTTTCTAACCAAGTTCTATAACTAAAATGCTTTTTATGTCCTACTATACAAACACGTTCATTGCCTTGAGACCTTGAGAGTCATTCCTGTACTTCATAGGTTCCGAGTGCCCAGGAGGGTGTAATATGAGATCTATCTCTTTAGTTTCATACAAGACAAAAGAGGTAAAATCTCATCCCCCCCTCCTGGCTGACTTTTTACTCTCTCATTCTAAAAATAGTTGGTTTTTCAAGGGTACTATTGCATGATTCTTTGATTGAGATAGCTGAACCGGGAGTGGTAATAGTAGAGTGTAAAAAGGAAAGGTTTTATTTAAAAAAATATCCTCTTTTTCAAAATTTAAATTATTATTATTTTAGAACTAAATTTTGAGTCCCCCATAATTTATGAGGCCCGAGGCGCGCGCCTCATGCGCCTGTTTGGAAATCCGCCTCTGCTGGAGTCAATGTAGTTTTTTTTTGTTGTTGTTTTTTGTGTGTGTGTTGTTCAAGCATTAAATATTTCATGATTAGGCAATGCCCAGCAGTAGCAAATAGCTGGTGCAAATATCAAAAGGCAAAAGAACAGGATAAAACAATTGTTAGAAAAGCCATTGGATTTATTCAAAATATTATAACGCAAATATACATGAAACTCACATAAAAAGTTGGTACAGACTCCGCCCCTTGATATAAATGACGCAAAATCCCAACTGTTTCATTGCAATAGAATCTCACTTTAGAGCAACAATCAGGCTTTTTAGGATGGACCGCGTGATTTTGAACTTCGATCAGTTAACGAAGAACGATACCTGAACTGACGACCTGCCACAACACACTACACCAAAGGGAGAAGATTTGGTTCCAACGAATTTCGCGTGCACCAGATCCATTATTCAACATTTATTTAGTCTGGAATGTGGAGCTCTCCGAATCTAAATCTGAAAAACTTACCAGGAACCCATTAAAACAAGCCAGCTTCTTCTGAAAGCTTTAAAGACTTTTGCTTTGAAATACAGAATTCCGCAGGGCTGTTTTTCAGTTTAATGAACGTGAGGTTGGCATATTGAATGTACAAAATAAACTGTTAGTAAATATTAGCAGTTATGCACAAAAGAGTATGAAGTGTTTTAATTACAAGCATATTTACAAAATTCAAAAAGAAATTTATTATCAACTAAAAAAATCTACAGAAATAAAATGCGAGCTCAGATAAAGAAAAGAATATTCAAAATGTGATGAAAAAGAAAGTCTAATTATATAAGTGGAAAAGAATTTTAGATTACTTTCTTTCTAAAGATGAAATATTTTTTTATAGTAAATAAAAACTAAAAGGCACTTTTTTTTCCAAAATAATCTTTCTAAAATAAACATCCAACAATGAACTTATTTCCAAAATCAATTTAACTTTTTGATTCAAATTTTCAGGTAATGTTTTGTACGCTTTTTTTAAAAATCAATTAAAATTTTTTATCTACTCTGCCTTTTTTTAATTTATAACCTTTTTTTATTAGAAAATGAATGGAAAATTCAGAATATATTATAACATACAACTTTTTATGACATTTTTATATTATAATTCATATCTTATCTGTAATTAATTCTATATCTTAGATTTATGTCATTTTGAAGGCAATTGTATTATGTGCCACGTTTGTAAAGAACATTAGGTTTATCCTCATACAATTTTGTAAGTCAAATTTTGTTCAGATTTACATAAAATATGTAAAATAAAAAAGAACTTTTAAAGAATTTTTATTATGTTTATATGCTGTTTAATTAGAAAACACTAAACAAAATTTTCAAAAAATTGTTTAAAAAAACAGCCTTGAACGTAGGCATTTACTTTTAAGGAGAATTGCAAACATTTCAAAGCAATCATATGGAGAGTAGGTAGCGTTGTGGCCTTCACAAGAAACCGAAAGAAAGTTGGCTTCCACAACGGACACTGTTTACTGTCAGTTCGGTTTTGCTACAATTCGATAATAATTCCTTGCAGGAAAAAATTCAGTATTGATTCTTTTGCCATTATTTAAAAAAAAAAGATTTTTTTTTATTTAAAATAAATAAAAGAATTTTTTTAAAAAAAATTTAAATGTCCGCTTATAAGTTCTATACAACTTTCAAGCTATAATAATGGGGGGGGATACAATTACAGAGTTACAGACATCATTAACAGCCTAATAATAGTCCCAAATCTCACTTTTTCAATAGCTCTGTGTGCAAAATGTTGTGGAATGAACGAAAATCAATATGATTAGAGCGGTTTAGGTAATAAGGCATGTTGGATCAATTCGGACATAACCGGAACTACCATGAGCACAAAAACTAGTTCCTTGTGGCCTTCAGAGGCCTCCGATATCTACGAAAGTTGACAGAATTCCACGGTTCCGAAGGGCCCTAAATCTAGCATTCGGGAGTTCAAAATTTGATGGGAGTCGGGCTATTCTAGGAAGATTCGAAAACAAATTCTTCGAGAAAGTACGATTATTGCTTAACATAATGTAACTGGCATCGTATTTTCTTGCCTTCACGTTGAATCCAGATCAATACGATTAAGAGAGTAAATGACGATCAACTGTCCGTTCAATCCCAAATAAACCGACTCCGTCGCTTTTAATGCGGGGCAACGTCGACCTTGGGAGACGAGAAAGTAAAACGACATAAAACACAGGACTCAGCGGAATGCGGTTCGACGAGCGAACTCCCCGAGGCCCCAAGGGCCCGATGTTAATCACCTGATTAATGAAAGGGCGCTCCTGTCTCGTTGCAGAGCGACCACCAGATCACTCATTCCAAGAAAGAATTCTTCGGGTGCGGTCAGTGCTAAGTAGGGTGACCAACAGAAAACATCAAGTTCAATCGGCGCATGAAACTTATTTCAATCAAATTATTTCTAAAAAGTGTCTACGAATTTTCAAAAGAATCGTTCACCGTCATTATCTACGCGTGAACAAGCCAATCCGAGTTTAAAAGGAAAGAAATGCATTTTTCGTTACAAAAATCAAGTGTAAGCTTTTATTTTGGGAAACACCATATAAGTTTAATTGTAATAACGACCCGTCTTTAAAAGCAACACTAGTCCCATTTTGGGATGGACTTCGTCCCGTTTGAAAGTAACGATACCGCTACCTTTGTGCGAACCTCCTAATTTTGATCCGCGGTCAGATGGCGAGGACGTCTAAGCTGGTACGCCTGGCCCAAATTTCCACACTTCACCAGTGGGAAGACGTTTGGACCCGACGTCTTACACGACAGTTCTTCGGCGAAATCAGGTCTCGAAAATTAAATCCCCCGGTTTCCAGGGCCTGATTATGGTAGGGGCATACGGGGCGGTTAACTCAGGCCCCCAAATAAATAGGGGGGGGGGCAAATTGAATAGAAAATTTATTTAAAGTTTCCTTTTTTAATAAATGTTTTTCATAACTAAAGTAGTGAAGCAGAGACGGTCCCAGAGAAGTTTTTGCCCCGGACCCCAACCAAGCTAAGTCGGCCCCTGCCGGTTCCGAAACCCAGTCGTTACCACCAAGCCTCAGTGGACAATTCAGTTGAATCGTCACTCGTAAAACAAGGATTATTTAGAAATTTTAATTTCAAAATAACGAAAATTCATTTCATTTGTGGAACGAACTTTCGCACATATTACTAATGCAAAATGAATTCATACTCATTTCAGCGGATATAACAGTTTACTAAATGTTAGAAATTTATTTCGTAACAACTGATAATAGTTTAATTAATTCTAAAGAAATGATTAATAATGAGTAATTTAGTAATAGCGTGCCAAGGACCAGTATGAACTGCCAGGTTTAAATTGCTTCTAATGATATGTTTTAAGGCAATGCAAAAAGGATTAACTGAAAATTTCCGAAGAGACGAGACATTGGCTCGGCGGCTCTCTGTTGTTTAATTCCGTCTAGACGACACCAGAAGAAATAGGCAGATTTTATGTAAAATCTCGGGAAAGTGAACTTCATTACGATTTCATAAAATCTTTTACAGAATCTTTTATTCTCTAGAAAGAGTTCTGTTTTCCAAATACATCAAAATCAACAACTTCTCTAAGAGACAACTAATTATCACATCTATTTAGAGCTAGTACAATTTAATCATGAATTTAAAATACAAATGATTTTTGTTTTTTATGCAGCAATAGGCTTTATTATTAAACAGCTAGCTTTTAGCCGCGACTTTGTACACATGGAAAAGCACACAACTAACCTAAAAACAAATTATTTACAATGCTTACCTGAAATAAAGCAAAATCGCAAATCAAGTTCGTATTTCTTTAAAATTAAGTCGAAGTGTATTTTATTTATCGATCGATATTGAGATAGCTACAACAGTATTATTCACATATTTTTTAAACTTTTAATTAAAATGAAAACACAGTTATCAACAATTACAACACACTGTTCATGCGTGAATTTTCAACGCTCATTGGGAGAATGCAAATTCGTGAATTTTCTACACCAGTTGGGTACACGATACAGATTAGAAATTTTTAATTAGTTTTATTTTAATTCAAAAGTACTTCAAAAGAAATCTGAAAAATCGATTAATTAACAATTTTTAATTTTAAATGCATCAAAAACTAAGAAAATAAACAGAATCGCTTCAAATAATCGGCCGAAAACATGTTAAGCCTAACCTCATTAGTGTGGGCAAAAAACAAACTGAAGTCTTACTCATTTGACAATGGGGAAATGAAGATTCTTGTCGGGAATTTAAGGTGCGTGTCGTTTTTACTATTTTCCTCGCAATTTTTCCGTTTTCACTCGTGTCTTAACGAAAATATATAAATAAATAAAATAACTAGCGGAATTCATCGGGTGTTTTTGAGTTTTGCGGTAAACCACACGTTTATCGATTCATTTTTATTTATAAAGACAATAATTTGGAGATTTGCCTGTACAAAATTTAAAGAATTTAAAAACAATTAGCGTATAAACAATTATTGCTGATATGTAACTAAAATTAATAAAAAAGAAAAAATCTAATGATATTGTTGATGATCGATAAGCAGAATGCTTTGGTAATTACTCGCTGTTTATGAGAATATCCCCTCACTGACTTTTTATTTCGTTGCTTTCCCTTCCTCTAGTAACAATTTAATTACAGTTTGATTACATTAATCTTCATAGGTTAATTAAGAAAATTAACACAATAGCATTATAAAAAGATTTTCTTTCCCTTATAAATGCTTTTAAATTCTATTATCCGAAACGAGAGTTTTTACCAGTCACTTGCAAAATAAGTTCAATTATAAATGAAAGTGAATGCGATTTTAATCCGCTTATAAGGCAATAATAATAAATAAATAAAAGTAAAAACTGCTCTGATCCCATGACTGGTCTATCCGTCAAGATAAACTAAGGTTGTTTTTTCCTTTCCATAGAGAAATATAAAAGCATAAGATACCAGCAATTGAAAAATTACTCGAGAAAACAAAAAGGTTGCATTGATTTTCACTTTCCGAAAAAGGTAAAAAAGAAACGTGCGTGAAACTGAGCGAGAAGTGAGTCACGACATGACGTCACTGACCTAGTCTCATTACATCACGCCAAGCAACACTCACTGCGAAAACAAACTCACACGTTTGCACATTACTGGAATTGCAAAAATTTTGTGTGAGATGTTATTATTTGCAAAAAGGATACTAATCTGGTTTAACATTCCACATTACACCTGTATTTCATGAATATAGTCTTAATATATAAAATATACAGACAACAGGATTTGGAGAATTGTAAAAAGCATAACATTTTTTCAAGGACGGAGAATTACAAAAATTTCCGATCAACATGCAGTAAAGTGTGTGGTTTTTAGAGAAAATATAACGTTGAGAAGACAGACATTTGTTTGAAAACCTACGCATAACAAATGTTAAGCAAATTTTAACTACTTAGACGCTTTGAAGGCTAACAAAGAAGTCCAAAACAACATCTCATTAGAGGAATTATTCTAAATGTGGATTACAGAATATTACGTCGACATAAAAAATAATCATACGTCTACGTTTTTGACTATCTCTCATTTCACCTTAGCCTTATTTAAAACGCCCATTTTGAAGTAAAGAAGTCCAATTATTTTCAATCGCAATGCGTTTCTTTCAATATTAACGTTACGTAAAATCGATCAATATAAAAAGACGAATAAAATGTATAGGTCAACTATTTTTTTAAAAAAACGATGAGAAAATCGATACTTTATGCCAGATCCTAAAATCGGAACAGATCGAAAATTACACTTAACAAAATAAATCAGATATTTTGCAAATTTCATAAATGATATAACTCTGGTCTTTTAGTTTATTTGAATAAGCGAAGTGAATCAAACATTTGAACGCCTGGCATGCAATGATACGGCCATATAGGAAAGGTATTTTACCTTTATTATATATCAAAATTTAATTATTATTTATTATATAATTATTATTATATTATTATTTATTATATTATTTATTATATATTAGTCCCTTATTTTATAAGGGACAAATATACTTATACATGTCTATATTTGTTATAAGGGACAAATGTATATTTGTCCCTTATGTTAAAATTAAATGAATTTTTGCCAAAATCATTAAAAAACTATTTTATTTCCGTTTACAATTGTAGAGAAGTTCTTTTCGGTGTAGTATAAATACTTGATTTATGGGGAAATGAGTTTTATTCAAGACTTAATAAAGATATAGACAGAAACTAATAACTTATATCCATTTTAATTGTTACAAACGAAGTGAACTTTGTAAATGATTTTATAATTAGTTCTATTTGGTTAATTCATTTAAAGATTAAAAAGTTTATCATTTAGAAGGTGCAACAATGGTGTTGTGAGAGGTAAAGGATTGGATTGGATTCATGACTTTTAATGGCGCAAGAGCCAGTTATGACTAAATTGCGCCAGACATATGGTTTGAATATATATATAAAATATTATGCATGTAAAAATGGAATTAAAGTCAAAATGTAATAAAATATGAATAAAATGTTTAAAGAGAAACAAAATATTTAGATTACAACATGATAAAATATTTGATAAAATGCTAAATATCAATAGCTTTTTTAAAAAACTTTAAAATGTTTAAATTTTTAAGTTTTGTGATATGAGCTATCCATAAATTTTAAGATAATATGAGATATAAAAGCAACTGCACTCCATGTAATAAAATTGGTTATGAATAATGAATAGCAAATATAGAAATTAAAATTTTTTCCAGTAATGTCTTTCCAAAATTAATGATTTATTAAAAGTAGATCAAAATTGTTTCTTCATCAAACCTCATTTTGATAAATGCGTAGAGCTGATTAATTTCCTTAATTGATCGACAATTGAAAAATCAATGTCCAAGAGAACATCTTTTTAAAAAAATGCAATGGAAATAAAAATAAATGGCTCAAGAATAGATTTCAAACAATCTTTGTGTTGAAGTTACTTCATCCTCAAATCCATTCGTAGCAAGTAATATATTTCCATCCATGCCGTCTTCGATGTTGAAAGTCGATCAATAAACGATTGAGTGCGATTTTCTAAGAATCATAAATAGTTGCGATTACAAGCAAATGTAATGGATAAATCAAAAAACATTCTTTTTCTGATGCAATTCAGACAAGGTGACATTCAATTGAATTGAAGCAACTAACATAAGTATAACTAGCCAATACTTCAAGGTCGCAAACAGCGATAATTGTGCGAGTGCTCCTTTAACAACACCCATAACACTAAAAGTAATGATCAGCGAATGAATGCGTTAAAGGCGCGTTCATCCAATCATCGAAATTAGACGTCTATTCGCAAGGTAAGTAGTGAACATGATAAATAACGTCGGGATTAAAGCAGATGAATTCTTATAAATAGGAACTCCATCATCGGAAAGAAAAACAAATACAGAAAATCGGAAGATTTCGCGTAAATATAAATGCGACAACATATTTTTAATAGACTGGTTCAAAAGCAATGGTATAAATTTTAAGCAGGTAGCTATAAAATTGCAGAACAGGAGTTATTGTGATCAGTACAATGAACACACAATTCAGTAGACAGGTGATTCGTATGTAAATGCCAGGAACAAAAAAGGTTATAGGCGAAGCGAGTGTACGCAAAACGCGTACAATCGGCGGTGCAACTCAAGACTACAAGGAAAGGGAGATCGGAAGCCCAATTGAAGACATTTTCGCTGCAAGTGAGTTTTTTTCGTCAAATATGGCAAGAAGAAATCATCCGGACGACTTTAAACATGAAAGAATGGTCGGAGGAGGGGCACAGTTTGACCAGTGTAGCTAAAGAATTCGGAATCAACAAAAGTGTCGTATCGCGTGTTTTGAAAGCCTTCCAAATCATAGGTATAAAGCTAAAAAGGTTAGTGGTGGCCGCTCTAGGGAAACAACTGCAACGGATGACCGATATATCGTCCTGCAGGCGAAAAGAGACAGATATCAGCAGAAGCGTTGCTGATCAACAACAGGGCGACAATGCCGCGATTTACAGCGGCCAGATGCCTTCACAAAGGTGGCCTATTAGCCTATAGTTCTGAATACTGCCCCCCTTTGAAAGTTGTCGTCAATGGCTTCGTTTAGAATGGTGTAAAGAACACAAAAACTGAACATCTCGTCAATGAAGTCGTGTCTATTTGCAGATGAGAGTCGTTTCAGTGCCACCAGTTATTTTCAATGCCAACTGATTTAGAAACAGATAGCGGCGCAATTTCATCTCAGTGACATCATGGAAAGAGATCCGCTAGAGTGGTCCTGGAGTTATCATTGAGAAGGGATTATACTAAACGGTGGAATGAGTCCCACGTTTTCGGCAGAGGATCTGTAACTGGAGATCGCTATTGTAAGGAGGTGATCCTTCCACGGCCACAGGTGACTGCTGATGTTCAGCAGCTACTGGAAAGTGAAGAAATCACTCGAATGGATTGGCCAGCATTCTCTCCTGATTGAAATCCCATAGAACATGTGTGGGATGCTTTGGGGAGACGCCTTGTGGCCCGATGACGCCCTCCGGAGAACAAACTGAAACAGATGCTGATTGGGAAATGGGCACCCTTACTCAAGAACTGTTGGGCAATCTGGTACTGAGTATGGGGAGACGGTGCGAAGCAATCATTGCAAGTAAGGGGAGGACTATTTTATACTAAGGTAACATCCGCTTGTTGTTCTTCCTCTTAGACAGACAATCATGAACTGCATTTATTTTTGTGCAAATATGCTTTTACCACCCTTTAAGTATAAAATACTGTCTCTCGTTTCTGAATTTCTTATATCTAAGACAATTTCTCGTGGAGTTATGGCAAAAAAAAAAGAAAAAAAAACACCTGTTGCCGAAGTTTTGAACACCAGTCTAGTAATATAATTACACATATAACACCTAATAAATTCTGTTTCAAAATAATGAAACCTTTCTTTTCTTTTCTCATATTTTACTAGAAATAAAAATGCGAAGAGAATTATATTTCATATTACATATGTCACTCCCGACGCGCAAGAAATAGAGTTTGATGCTTATAAACTTAGAGGAGAAAAATTTGGGATGCGGGATTCTTTTAAAAGTAATGCCTTAAAATCACACTTTTAAATGCGAGTTGTTCAATTCAATAAAATAGAAGATCATCTGTGGTATTTTTTCAAGCCCGAACAAAGAATCAAAAATCAGATTGCCCCGGAAATCTAGGCATTAACATTTATAAAAAAAAATAAGCAGATCAATATTTCAAATGTATACATTTCAAACTGTCATATTGACAAAAATACCTACACTTGGAAATGAACTAGATTAGAAACAGTATGATGATTCTAGATAATAGAAATAGTAATAAATGGTAGATTAGATTAATACAACTGTTATAGAAGGTTTCGTAGCAATAAATTAAAATGATTAAAATGAAATCTGCTATGCATATTTCAATGTATCATGTCAGAACATCATTTCTTGAACGGCCAAGCACCACGTGCTCGAGCAAGTTACATTTTTTGGTTTCATTTCATTTTCTTGGTTTCATTGAATGAGTTACTTTATTATTGCAAACGATTCAAAAAACTTTGTCTCGTATTTATTGTTTTTTAAAAAATATCACATTTCCTATTTATTTCATTTCATATCATCATGTGCCCAAAATGACATTTGTCTAGGATTAATTTACTGTAGTCATTAACTTATTTTTTTAATAATCTGAGCTATTGTAAATGCATTGGCAACAGGTTATTAAAAGCTGATTTTTTTCGAGACGCTCGTGCAGATAATAAATTTTTTATTTTTCACCTACGGGTTTTTGTTGACGCCAAAAACAACATCATGTTCCGACATGGCAATAATAAATTTTTAATTAATTAAAAATTACGCCTCTCCGTGTTGATGCAATTATTTTAATACTTCTTCTCATGAATGGAAGTATAGATATTTCATTAGTTTTATTATTTATTTCGTAGTCACTCGAAATGTTTATTTAAAATCTTCATCATTTTTGAAGATTATTCTTAGTTTGGAGAGAGGGAGGAGAGGAAATTAACTTTCGGCAGTCTTTAAAAATTGTCTGACACTGTCTTCATTTGTTTCCAAGAAACTAAACTACTTAAAAATAATTTTGTGTTAGTGATATCTTTAAAGAAAAATAAAGTCTTTGAGGCATATTTATAGGTATGCACGTTCATACTTCTCCCTAACACAGCAGAGTCGAATTCAACCAGATTTTGCGCTCACTTTTATTAAGCAAAAGTAAGAATACTATGATCTTTCCAAAACGAAGGAATTATTGAAATTTTCAATGATTTAAAAATCAGCCCACATTCTGTCGTGTTACCACAACTTAAAATAATTTTATACGGAGCTAAAATTAAAATTTAACTTCCCAATTACAACAATTTTGTTTTAGCGCATATTTTTCCTATAATTTTTCAAAATTTATTAAATATTTCCATAAATGCAGATGAAAAAATTAAGCAAGCTTTTAGCGTTTTCCAGCGATATCTCACAAAAAATAATTTACAAAAATTATTTCAATACTACAACAAGATTTAAAAAATCATCTCTGTAATACGTTTCATTTATGTACAATTGAAAGTAATTTTATATAAAATTTGTAACACCATTATCGTTGTAGTTTTGGAGCAAAAATATATTCAGTGAACTGTTGCCACAACACATTAGAAGAATTCTAGAAAAACACTAAAAAGAAATTTAAAACAAAAATTGTGACAATTTATATCAAGAACAATAATTT
The DNA here is from genome assembly GCA_026289955.1 of Argiope argentata. NCBI lineage: Eukaryota > Metazoa > Arthropoda > Arachnida > Araneae > Araneidae > Argiope > Argiope argentata. The sequence goes on from JAOUZG010052945.1 coordinate 865,325, forward strand.
ATTTGGCTTCATTACAAGTCTTTTTTGTGGAAAAATTGGTTATTTAATTAAATGTCAGCAAATGTTCATTAAAATCTTTCTTGTCATTTAGCATTCAGACATAAAATTCGGAACATGTATTAATAATTTATGGAGAAAAAATTAGCTATTAGCATTTTTAAAAAAATCATCTATTTTAATTCATAATCTCATTTTAATTTTAAAACTTTCAGACGATAAAATGATTTCGTACTTTATAATATTTTGTACAAAATTAGTTTTTGCATGAAAAATATGAGACATACTTCAACTCCATGCGACCGAGTATTTAAGCCAGGTTTAATTAAAAAGAAAATTAAAGACGGTAAGAGAAATCTCTGCATTATATTTATCCAAAAGCATATTTCGAAATTAAAATTGTTCCGCATTGTTAAATTGTTTCTGTTCAATGTTTAAAAAGTCTTTAAATTTAATAAAACGCAGTCATATATATCTGCAACTGACATTCTGTCTAGAATTAAACTATCCTATTTTTAGCTATCACAGGACATTTACCTAACGTAGTAGTTGCCATCGATTTCATATACAATAACGTTAAGATTAATTATAAGTTCGTTTAAATAATTTGATTATTAAAAAAATTGGAAAACGTTTCTACCATAAGCAATGCAGGGTGCATTAACATTTAATAAACGGTAAAAAAGTCAATTCATTATAAAGATCATCTAATGAGTACAGTTAATTTAATTTAGGTGCTGAAGAGCATTAGCCAAATCTGCATCACGAGGAACGAAAGGCCCGAATCGAATTCCAGGGTGTCTGGCAATGAGAAGTAACTTCCTTCTGGGGCTGTTCTCTTATCCGCCCGTCCATCTTTGGAAGGAGATACTTCTTTTTCCTTGTTTCCTCCTCACTGTCTAATGAGTCATAGGGGACGTCAAAACGTTGTGCGAAGTCGCGACGACTCGAAAATGGCTGCTCAGGCAGACAGACAGACCGAGCATCCTGAACGGTTTAGGAACAAGGGTTTCAAGCGGATAACTTTATTCATTCAATGGGTTTATGATTTTAAAAAAATTCGAATGAGATTAATGAAAAGTGAATGAAATTTAACCAAAGATAGTATTTTCTAAGATGTAATATTGGGATTTGATAAATAAACTCTCCTAATGAAGCAATTAATAATGCCGACACTCATACCGATATTTAAACAGTAAAAAGAGAAAATAGTACAGAAGATTCGCAATACATTGCGCAATTAAATTGGCGCAACACATTTGACTAACATCACATGATCATCTACCGCCTTCATTAAGCTGCGAATTGCTAATAGAATGCGTCTAATTTGACATGATTTTATTTCAATCACTCAAAAAAAAGTATGATTAATTAATTCTGATGTATTAATTCATGAGACATTCGATAAGATAAAGAATTTCAGACATTCGCTTAACGTTCCTCAATTTATCAAGAGGAGGAAATACAAATGTGTTGAAGGTTAGAGATGATGTTGTTGTCGTTGTGATGTTTCTTGGCGCAAAGGCCATATTTGACCACGCTGTGCCAAGCAAATGGTAAAACATAAGAGCAGAAGTAAAATATATCAGTTTATGGTAGTTTCGACTGGTTGATTACAATATAAAAGCAGATAAAAATAATATGTATGGAATAATAATGCAATATTGTTAGATAAAAAAAATTCTGAATGATTGCTAGGTGAATGATACGAAACAAATGACCAAAAAGATACAACTAATGTTTACACTACTAAATACAAGTATAAAAGTCACCGGACTTAAACTTAAAAATATTCGGGTGGTATCTCTCACCCCACCAAGTCGCGCAAGGCTAATGACGTTGTTTTAAAAAAACGAGCAAGGTTTAGAATAAAAAGCAAGGCATTCAATTAAAATAATATTTACAGTAAAATCTACATGACATGTTGACATCTCACCAAAAATGAGATGACGCGTATGACCTATACGGAGACGAGTCACTTTCACGTCAGTCTCGCGTATAGGGAGAACAGACCACAATCCAAGAGTTGGTTTGATGGAATGGAATTTATTTTGTGTTCGCAGGTCCCACGTTAGAAACGATGAATATGTTGAACAACGCTATTTTCTTATCATCAAAATTATTTTGAATTTCCTTTCTGGCTTATTAAAAAAAAGCACAGAATCGAATTATCGAATTGATAAGCAGAATCTCGTTGAAATTTGAAAAACATGATTAGCTATCTTTGTGACTGTTGGTTAGACAATACTGATGCGATAAAGTTTATAAATATACTGCGAACAAAATCATCACGGCAATGTGCAAGTTTTGCGACAAAATTCCCTGCAACTTATTCATGTCAAATAATCCTTTGTTTTGAAATTATTATCAACCTTGAGATTGCGAGCGCCATTTAAATAGTTTCTCTGCTTGGTCACAGGGCACAATCGAAGAAACAATATCGCACTTGAAATCTAATTACACCACGATATATATGCAGCCATCCCAATCATGCATTGATGTTTTTTAAGCTTAGATAAAAATTTTAATTGCACAGTGACCGTCAACTGCCTTCTTTTAAAAACGAGAATCGGAATTTTATCGCACAAATTCAGAGATTACTGCGAATCTTTTTTTATAAATACAATACTATTGAACAAATAAAGTAATCGATTGTTTTAAAACGAAATGGAACTTAATAGCAAAGGATGCAAAGGAGAGAAGGGCAATTCCGGGCACAGCCGTTTTTGAAAGTAAAAAGCGAGAAATGGACTCGAATCCTCACTTTACGTACACGAGTTGGAATTAGCTACCTCAAGTTCTGCATATTTTTTTTTTCGTGCTTGTATATTTTTAAGAGCGTTATCGGATAGTGAAAAAAGTTACTGTCCTTATGATTTCGCGCCTCCATTTTTTTTGGAAAAATTCTTTTTTCAGAGTAATGAAGACTCTTTACTATTTGAATAGATCATTTTATGAATCAACTTATTCATTGCTATCATGTCAGAACATGATGTTTTGGTGGGAGGTTTTTCGCCCCAACAAAACTCCGTAGGCGAAAAATAAAAATTTTATTCTCGACAAAAAATCGGCTTTTAATAACGCGTTGCCCTTGCATTTACAAAAGCTCTGATTTTAAAAAAAATAAGTGAATGACTACAGGCAATAAAACCTAGAAAAATGTCATTTTGAGCACGTGATTACATGAAATGAAATAACTAAGAAATGGGATATTTTTTAAAACAATAAATGAAAGACAAAGATTTTGGATCGTTTACAATACTACGGTAAACAATTAAAATGTATAAAAATATATAATAAAAATAAAAATGAATAAAAATATAATTTAATTTGCACGAGCACGTGGTGCTCGGCCGTTCAAGAAATGATGTTCCGACATGTTACATTGAAATATGCATAACGGAATATGCATAACAAAATTGAAATATGAATAACGGATTTTTTTTTTTTACTAAAATGGGATGTGTTAAACGAATGCCATGCAGCATAGAAATTATTTCGTACAAAAAAATGCGATATCTAACAGGTATTTTGTAAATTTTACAGTTATCTCGACATTATACGAAACATATTTAAAAAAGATTTTCCATTAGGGATCCGCATCATTGAAAAAAAAAAGAAGAAAAAAACTCTCAGATGGGCAATTAAACATTGTAGTGGTAGATAAACGCTGTAAATAGATCAATATAAATCATTTAAAGATGGAGAAAATGAAAACTCATTAAAATAATTTCATGCAATTTTTGAAAAATATAGATTGATCGAAAAATGAATCTAGAATTTAGAAGAAACCAAATAACAAAGATGCAAAAAACAGCTAAAATTTCCGGGCTGATAGGGACGAAACAATTTTGCACCTCAGAACTTTGGGAAACTGTTAAATAACATGACAAAATTTTGTTATCTCATTATCACCAAAATCTAAATTTTGGATATTGATAATGAGTTTCGTTGCTCACTTTGTTCCGATCGAATTTACTGCAGGTAAGAAAACTATATTACTTTTAATTTTATACACTTAAATACGATTAATAATTATTTTAATTTATTCTTTATTTTAGTAAAATATGAGAAAAATCAAATTGGATAAATATTACGCTTACAGAGTTAATACAGTATAGAATATTTACTCCTAATTCGCGAAACAAGCACGTGTAGTGGTTGTTGTTTTGCGAACTGCACTTGTATTTCAAGTACTTCTACAAGCACAGTATAGTACTTTTACCCATCTCAAAACATGTTCGAAATTCCCGCGGTCTATTAGTGCGTGAATTTCCCCACCATAGAGGTTAATGTTGCACAAATATATTTTTTTCGCAAAATTTACTATTTTGGAAAAGCAAACTTATTAGATAAAAAAGAGCTTTTCTTTCTTCACGCTTAAGGAATAATTGGTTAGCGTGGAATCATTTCTGAATTAAATATTACAAAGATCCTTTAGAAGTGCAAATTTTCCCCACTTTCTCTTACCTAGAATGGAAAATAATACAGAAAAAATTGTGAAAATAAAATCGATTAAAATTAAAATTGTTTGAGTTTGTGGATCTTTAAATGAATGAAATGTCCTTTCTCCTTTTTTTTTCCTTCTAATAAAAATTCCAAATTTTAATGGTTTTACTTTTAAAGGAAGTAGTTTTATTTAGAAAACTGCATTTTAGTTGCACATATCATTCACATGGTATTTCTTTACTTTTTTCACCCTCACTTCCGCTGAAAGCATCATCTGACCGAATTTTATGCTCGCAATGCTGATAGATAAGTAAACCTAGACAGTCGATGAAATGCTGGGTTGCCTCACTTTCGGATAATATACATCTTTAAACGAAGGCCGTTCTAAATTGAAGTTGTTCATCAGCAAGATAAATTCACTTTGTTACAACTACTCATTGTTTGTCACAATCAACAGAATTATTTTATCAACTCGGCAACTGTCAAATGGGTAGTTCTTTGATAAGATGGTAGTTGTTATATACTTCACATTGTATGCGTGAATTTTTGAATTTAAAATTCAATTAAGGTTTTGCTGAAAAATAATTTTTAATTTTAATTAATTCTTTTTTTTTCTGAATTCTTTTTTTTATTTTATTCTTTTTATTCATTATAAGAAGAATAGAATGTAATTAAAATCTTCCGATCCTACCCTTAAGAATGATATAAAAAAAGGGGAAAAGGAAGCTGCATGCATTTGAATATTTTAAACAAAATTCCTGTAAATCGGAAAGAAATTTATAAAAATATATTAAATGGGGGAAAAAAATAAAAAGTTTTTCAAAGACAAAACTTTTATGCCATAAAAACTAACGTTTATTTATACTTTTTAAAAAATATAATTCATATTTACTCACTGTAACTTCGCTATTTTTGCTATTCATTTATTTATTTATTATGATATTCATTTTTTATTTAAAGATTACACCCCTAGTAGCACACAAATATTGTACAATATTGATCAATATTAGCTATATTGTTTAATATTATAGAATATTATTTAATATCACATAATATTGTACAATAGTATGCTACAGAATGTGCTACCTGGAATATACATTTATTACTGGAGAAACTATACATGCGAAATTTTCCTTTAAAGGGTTAAATATCATTAAATACAATAAGAATTAAATTTTTCTATCAAATTCTTAATTTATAAATGCACTTTTAGAATTAACCATATTGTCAACATTAAAACTTTCATCTCTTTTTATATCTACGAATGCATTCTTTCTTTTGACTGCTTTAAAAGCAATCTATCCAAATGCCTAAATGAAAGCAGAATTTTGCAGCATTCTGAATTAAAAACAAGGAGAATGAAATATTTTTCTAAATTATATGTTGTTTCAGAAATGTTATCCCTCCTTTTATAATCCCCTTTATCCCTCCTTTTAACCGCAGTAAAAGGTGTTAGTAAACAATACAATACTAGAATTGTTTACTAACGCCTACAGTAAATCATAGAAGTATTTTTAATTTTTAATATGAAATATATTATTGAAATATAAATTAATATATTAATAAATTATAAAATAAAGCAAATAATTAACGATACTGAAAGCCTCTTTTTAACATATGGTTCATTAAGGACAGAAAAAGTGCAAAAAGTGGCAAAAACACCGAATTAAATACGTTAAATAAAATAAATAAAACTTAAGTTTAAAAATAAAACGTAATTCTAAAGATCAGAAACAAAATCGAACGTTTAAAAATGCAAGAAAATCCTATGTATTTTTAACAAAGTTATTTCATAAAAAATATAAAAAATCTTATCTTTAAAATTCAATAATTTAATTCAGTTATGTTTTAAAGAATGATTCGGGCAAAATCAGCCTTTATAAAAATTAATAAAAGAAGTTTTGGTAAAACAATAACGAGTAAATTTAGAATAAATTCTGCTAGTAAAAATGAAGAAAATAAGAAGTAAATATTCATGCAGCGAACCACAACCCACCATAAAAAGGTAAACAAAAAAAATGTCATCAATCGTTTCGTTTAAATATTTAATATAATGAATTTTTCCGATAATCGTAACAGTCTTTAATAAAGCTTGTTGTGCTTTTGCAAGTGTACCAATAAACTCGTCAGTTAAAATGAAGTAAACAAAGGAAATCCAAAACGTAAACAACTGCTTACCTTTAAATTTGTGTAAACTCGATTCATACTGTATGAGACTGGGATCTTGCTCTCCATTAGTCCCATTCGTATGATGATTCTCCATTATTAGCTCCATGAAGAAGCCAATAAGGAATCGGCTTCGAAAAAAGAATTCGGTTTTCAAACAGTTAACTTTCCGATCGAACGGATAGAAAGAGTGCTTGTCAAGCGGCAATCACTGCGTCTGGAGACCGCGAGCAAAGAATTCGACTTCCGTCTACGTGTACAGGTGGTCGGGAGTCAATCCCACTTACTGAATGGGAGTCTCTTTAGGCCACTGAAATCAAAAGTGACAGAACAAAAAAGAAAAAAGGGACATAAGAATCACAAACACGGGAGTAGGCGAAGGAAGCCTTGATCAAAGAATCGTTCGTGTCGTGAACACCCTTTTTTGGAAAGCCGGCATGGCCCACGCACCACTAGGCCTAATCTGGATTTTCTGCAAAAAATCGAGACATCCGGAGTTCAAAATAACTGACCGCTCGACATTTTCAAGATGGGCTTCGAGTTGACCACAAAATCTGACGCATGCACTTGACCGGAAAGCGTTCTCGGAGCCCTTCTCTGCACAGCTGATTATTTCGGTTACGATTACTTGCATTAACAACCCTCCTCCGAGGAAAAAGTTTCTTTGCGTTCGCTTTTTCCCGAGCGAGTTGGACGAATTGCCCACTCAACGCTGACGAAGACGCCATCTGCAGCCTTTCAACCAATGAGAACGCCGGAGATATTTTCTCCCCCCCCTCCCTTCCTTGTTCTGCTTGTTCGGTTGTTCGAATACGGAGTTCATTTTCACCTGACTACTGTTCGAAGCATTTCGTGAATGGAGAATGCAGCGCAGTGAAAGTCCTGCAGAGTAGTAGTAAAAAGAATTGGGTTGGCATAACACAAACATGTGTTATTCCGTCCACGCAGCATTTTTCGGTCGCTAAAATCATTTCCAATCAAATTTATTCATAAGAAGGTTTAAAAAATGGAAGGATGATAAATGGTGTTTAATAGCTGTTTTACATTTGACCACGCCGGGATAAAATTGCCCATTGCATCAAACGAGCATTATGTAAGGAAAACTGTAAAAGTAGGTACTTTTACAGTTAGCATCGGCTGAAATTTTAATGAAGATGTTAATACAATAAAGTTATATTTTTGATTAAAATAAAGAAACAACAACGATGACGGAGTGCATCTTATTTAGATCGACATGTAAAATAATAAATTAGTGATTAATCGATTAAAAATAAGTTTATTAAATGAATCAAAAGTTAATTAATTAATGAAAGGGAGTAAGACAATTTATATTCATTCATACAATTAGAAAGTTATTTTCGAGATATTCATGCTTTTATCCATTTGGCTTGCTATCTCGCTGCAACTGCTATTTGTTTGGTATCAAAAGTGTGTTGGCATTAAATATTTCGCTTACACTCTGGAAGAAATCAGTCAACAGGAAATCAATTTGCTCGTCCGTTCTTCTTCATGTAAACGCGATAATTCAAAAATGCAAAAAGCTAGATGTGTGAAATTTATCAAGTAATTTTATGATCCGAATTCTAGACCCATATAAAATTTTATGCCCAAAGTGTTAACCGATCGTCATTGGCTTGGAAATAAACACGGTAACGTGAAAATACGGCAATAAATCAAATTTGGCTCAGGGTAGCCTAAAATGCAGATCTTCGTCAAAATCTGGAGTCAATTACTGGAAAAAAAAGCAATCAAAATGCTCATTTTAATCGCAAAACATACTGGGTCATCTCAATATACAGAAATTCAAGAAAAGGTTTTCATTGTTTTGATTAGAAGCCTTAACCTCTAAAGCGAGGTGTAATTTTGGAATAAAACAAAACTTGAAATGAAATTTTAACCATTTCAGTTTTTAAGCATCAATTAACCATTACGTTAGTGCGAAATAATAAAAAAGAAAGGCGAAATTTTTCATGTAAAACGATAGAGAGAGCATTGCATTGCACGAAAAAAACCCCTTCAAATATGAATTGCTTATAAATGTAAGAATTCTTCATTGAAAACCAGTTTTCAAAAATAAATTCACTACATAAAAAATGATTTTCTTTTAACTATTGTGATTTTGAGTAATTTTTAGCTTACCTATAAATACGATGAATTGTGAATAAATTTCAAAATTAAGGAAATTACTTGCTTAGGCTAAACAAACATAATTTTCCTTGGAAAATTATTTTTCTCAGATGTCAATATTTAATACTCATGTTGATTTTTTTTATTTAATACTCAGATGAGTTTTTTTCTTCAATACTAAATCTTCTTTACTAGCAAAATCTTATTTTCTTATCATGTCAGAACATGATATTGTTTTTGGGATAAGATGTTTGGCATCAAGAAAAATCCACAGGAACAAAATAAAAATTTTATTATCTGTACGAACATCTCAAAAAATCAGCTTTTAATAACGTGTTACCATTGTATTTACAAAAGATCTTATTTTTTTAAAAAGTTAATTTCTACAGTCAATAAAACCTAGAAAATTTTCATTTTGAGTGCGAGATTATATGAAAAGAAATAAATAGGAAATGTGATATTTTTTTAAACAATAAATGCGAGCCAAAGTTTTTTGGATCGTTTGCAATGCTAAAGTGACTCATTCGATGAAACAATTAAAATGAATATAAAAATAATTTAACTTGCACGAAGTCATTAAAGAAATTATTTTCTGACATGGTATATTGAAATATGCATAGTAGATTTTTTAAAAATCTTTATTTATATTTAATCTTATTATTTTGTTATTTTTATATCTAAGTCTTGTCTTTTATTGTAATCAGAGTTCTATAATATACTCCGTACACCAAAATGGAATAAAGTTTTATTTAATATTTCTTAAATTTCTGAGAATTAAAGATCAAACCTTCTGACAGCTCAACGGGTTTTTTCTGCGTGCTAATGCGAACGAAACAATCTTTTTAGAAACTGGAAATAAAATTTCAAAAAAGTAGAAAAAAATAGTACGACTAAATTTTTATCATACGCATAGTATACATATTTTACATTTTAAAAGCATATTCGTACAATATCTTTCTATTATATTTATTTTGGCATAATTTCCAAGTCATATTATCTACAGGGCCCTCACATTTTAGGAATTTTATTCCGTCGATTATTTATGTGGTAAATTAATTCCACGAGAAGGCGCTCATCACTTCCGGTGTGAATCAGCAGTCAAAGGGGAGAGGGTAGAGAGAGCCCCGACACCAAGGAATTCGGACCGTTTTTCCGCTACCGTCGGCCGAGAAAAGGTCACGACCGGAAACCGTTGGGACATTCCTTTGAAAATGCTCCAAGTGCCACACGTAGGTGGAAAAGAGCAACTGTTTATCTCCATGCCATTTCAATCAATTCTTCATCATTAAAACTTCATTGTAAAAATCACCATTTTTAATCCTTCAATAAACCAATAGTAATCTTAACCAGTGGACTGATGAATTCCACTGGTTAAGGACAATACTATAAGGACAATATTAAGGACAATACTCCTTTGAGCACATATCATATTGATTTCATTGGTCCCTTACCATCTACAAGCAAAAGATATCAACACATATTTACAGTGGTAGATGCATTGACCAAATTCGTTTGGTTTTATCCTGTTAAATCAACATTAACAGCAAAAGCATTGCAAAAACTCAGGATACAACAAGCAGTCTTCGGAAACCCTGCGAGAATTATTTCCGACAGAGGTTCTGCTTTTACTTCTAAAGAATTTGAAGACTACTGCAAAAACGAAGGTATTCAACATGTACAAATCACCACAGGAGTGCCAAGAGCAAATGGCCAGATAGAAAGAATGCATGGAACTCTTATTCCAGTGCTTGCAAAACTGTCTATAGACGATCCTGCAAAGTGGTTCAAGTTTGTACCAGATGTTCAACGAATCATTAACAGTACTCTCAGCAGATCCACCAAATTCACTCCTTTTGAACTGATGATAGGTGTGAAGATGAGAAACAAAACGGATCTAAGAATCAAAGAAATTCTGGACGAAGAATTCTTGCACGCCATGATTCAAGAGAAGGAAACTATGCGTGAGGCGGGGAAAGCAAACATCTTCAAAGTGCAAGAAGAGAACCGACGTCAGTATAATAAAAAGCGTAGAATTGCTCCACTCTATAAAATAAATGACTAGGTAGCAATTAAAAGAACCCAGTTAGGAGGAGGTCTGAGGCTAAGACCCAAGTTCCTAGGACCTTACAATGTGGTCAAAATAAAGCTACATGATCGCTACGACGTAGCAAAAGTAGGATCTCATGAAGGACCTGATGCAACTTCCACTTCCGCTGATTACATGAAGCCCTGGACTGATGCAGTTGCAACTTGAGATCAACGAATTTCTTTTTCTCCATCAAACCTTTTTGTTTTTATTTTTTATCATTTTCTCTTCAATACCTCTCTTATTTTTTTTTTTTTTTCTTCCTTCATTTGTGTGTTTCAGAGTTCGGAGGACCTCACCTGTCGATGGCCGAGCGATGTGGTAAATTAATTCCACGAGAGGGCGCTCATCAATTCCGGTGTGAATCAGCAGTCAAAGGGGAGAGGGTAGAGAGAGCCCCGACACCAAGGAATTCGGACCGTTTTTCCGCTACCGTCGGCCGAGAAAAGGTCACGACCGGAAACCGTTGGGACATTCCTTTGAAAATGCTCCAAGTGCCACACGTAGGTGGAAAAGAGCTACTGTTCATCTCCATGCCATTTCAATCAATTCTTCATCATTAAAACTTCATTGTAAAAATCACCATTTTTAATCCTTCAATAAACCAATAGTAATCTTAACCAGTGGACTGATGAATTCAAACCCATCACACCCACATTTATACAAAATATTTTATATTCACATTAACCTCATAATATAAAAAATGGAGCCATATTTTATTAATAAAGCACTTCTCATGCGTCGCTCGTCAGTTCGTTTGTGACCATCGTAACTATGAAATATTTCTTTTACAACCCAAAACTTTTCTAAAATTTGAAGATTAGAATTCAAAATCCGAAAACCCTTTTTCTCGATTTTATGCTTCCGGATTTTTCGCAATTGATGCATAAGTATCAGAATAATAATCGAGATCTGATTTAAATGATGACGGGCTTTCAAAGCGCAGTTTTCTCTCACTTTTATAAATAAAAATTTAAATCTGAAATTTAATTATTTTTTTTGAACTATACAGTAATATTTTAGAATTTTTTTAAAAATTATTATTTGTAAATGAATTTACGTTCCTAGTATTAAACTTTTTTTATTAAGATTCCGATTACACGTTTTTTGCATTCGTACATCGTTCTGCATCTGTTCTTTAAAAGACAAAAATAGTGCTTAATTGAACTTTATTTTCAATTTTTTTAATGAAAGAATGAAGATATTTTTTAGAAATTGTTCCTGTCGATAACTATTATTATTTAACGCATTTATTATTTCCTCTTTCGCATTTATTATTTTCTTTTCGGTTAAAAAAAACAATTTCAACAATGAACTCTAATACTTAGGGGATGAAATAAAAATGTCCCATTTATACTTGTCAACATTTATAGATATTTTTTTGGCTTTTTGAAGCAAAACTATTTCTTAGATACCAAGATATTTTTTCTGGATCCAGAAGGAGAATTCATTTTGAAGCCCTGCGTCTTTTTCAATTAATTCATTTTAATCATTATCACAATTATACGTAATTTTAGAGAAAAAAAATGCGTGACTCAGAAAATGCTTTAAATAATAAAATTTGTATAATCAAGTTTATATTAATAAAATTATTAAAATTGCATTATTTTATATCAATAAAATAATTATTATTTAAGCATATTCAATTATTTTTTCTATTTATACATTCAAAAAAAATTAGTCCAAGTTTAAATTAAATTAATTATTTTAAAAATATTTAAAAATTGAAAACATTCTAGAGCAATCATCAGTTGAACAAAGGTTTCAAATTCAACGATTTTTTTAACACATTTCAACCAATGCGGAAATTCTGCTCCAATTCTGCATAGTGCAATCAATAGAACAGCCTAAGTCTTCTGTAATAGAATGCATTACACGACTATAAAACCAAAGTGAAATTAGAAATATTCCACAGAGAAAGCTATTAAGAAGCCAAGTTGCGTAAGGGTTTTAGTTCAAAAAATTTAACGGGCATTTATTCTGATAAGCCAATGGGTCGACAAAACCGGCAATAAAATAATATATCGTTTCAATCCTGGATAGAAAAAAAATGAAGAAGAGAAGTCCTTAAGCACACAAACGCATAAACAGCAGTTTAGCTTTCACATCACTTACCAAAGCAGGACAGATAAACTAGGAGGGAGGGGGGGGAAGAAGAATGGTGTCTAACAAATTAATTTTCTTAAAGCATTAGTATATTTAAAAAAAAATCTCCAAATAAACATCATACAAAAGAAAGTATGAGTTTTACCCACAAGAATAGATGATAAAGAGAACAAACGTTTTCAAGTGAAACTTCCAGTATTCTACTTGTTTGTTCCACCTACCCCCCCCCCTCCGCCTCAAAATTCTAGAGTATTCAGAAAATCTGGTTATTTTTATCAGAAAAATCGTTTCATCAACCTTTTAACTAGATTAGTTTACCGTATATATGTGTTTTTCTCAGAAACTCTTGTCGTCCACTTTTGAAGAATTTTTTCCATTCCACCTCTTGGAACAAAAACCCAAAAACAAACCAAAAAATCCTGGATCGGAAGAATGCATGTGGGCGTAGCAGATAACATCACGAAATTTCGAAACTGCTTTTCGAAAACGAACGCAAAACAAATCCCTGCATCGGAAAAACAAATAAATGAGCGAAGTGAAATTCCTAATTGGCCCTTTCTGTGAGTGAGACACCTCCCGACAAAAGGTCCTCAGTTCGGATCCGGCGCCTGGGCCCTTATCTCTGAGAAATAAACAGTCTTCGTAGAAATGCCTCAGTGTGGAGGGCCCTTGTGGTCGGCTCAGACGCACGGAAAGGGACAAAAAAGGAGTCCTTGACTGCACTGCCTTTCGTCTGTTTGCAGAAATTCACATTCGTGACTCACAATTGAAAATATTCCACAAATAAACATCAGTTTTCAATGCTGGATCGTAATTTATGATTTTACTTTAAAAAAAATATTCTACCGTGTTTTAATTCGTTATTGAAAATATACTGTTAAAAATCATTAAAAAAAATCTATTTAGTGTGCAGTTGAGTTTTCAGCAAATAAATGCTTAATTAACATAAAAATATAACCCTTTAAAATAAATAATTTTAACGGGATAAATAAAATTTAGAGACGGGGAGTCTACTCTAATAGTAATAGGTAACAGAAATTGGGAAATTTTTTAAGGTAATGCAGTGCTTTAAATCAAGCAAAGAATGATGTTTAATGTTGTTTTCGTATCACTAAAGGCAGTATTGAAAAAATTACGCGATTAAAATTTTTATGCCGTTCTATATCATATCAGCCATATTTAGAAAAAACAACAACAGCGATACGATTATCATACATTATTGGTTCTCAACAGAGACATCAGAAATTGTTGTTTCTTTATGATTAAATTTAAGTAGTTAGCTGTGTAAAGTAAATGGATGTCATCTACAATTTGATTCCAAGGAAAAATTATGAGTTTTTGAAAAATTAAAATTAAAAATGTCATTCAATTTTTTATAAGTTAAATATTCAAAAAAAAAAAAGAACAACAGATATGTAGCCTGTACAAAAAAAAGCGTAATAAAATGCATAATAAAAAGAAGTAAATTAATATTATATAAGAACTAAATGAAATATCGTCTGAAACTCGATTATAATAGGTTATTTCATAAAACTTTATTGTCAGATCTTCGGTGGAAATACAGAAACTCACCAGAGAAATAAATTTTCCTTTCACATTCATTTCCCTTGAGAAATCGATATTGCTGCAAAAAAATATCTTTTAATTTAAAAAGAGAGAGAAATTTTGTCCACATCTAGACAATACTTCTTAATTTCAAATCCACGGATGGCATTTTTTTTTTGAATTTCAAACTAATTAAATAATAAGTATATGATATCATTTCCTAACAAGCTTCCTCCTTATAATTTTGTCCACAGAAAATAATGTGCATTTTGAAGTGATAATTCAATAGATAGAAGTTCTATCTATGTCCATTCGGTTCTAATTAACTACGTATTTTAGTTCGAAGAATAATCTCTAAGAAAAGAGAATGAATATTTAGTCATGCGAATGATTTTTATCTTGGTAACAGGAATCGAAACTAAAGAGCCATTAACAACTAGTGGATGAAAGCAAAAATCCTACAAGCGGCAAACTTTAGATGAAAGTTAGAGGGGGGGACTGAGTTCAATGCTGTAATTACTTTATTTGCAGTTCAACGCCTTTAAATTCGAAGCGAGAAAAAAAAATATTGTTTTTTGCTTGAAATCAATCAATTAGTTCTGTGTGCAGTGGGCTGTTTGACGAATCTCCCTGGCCAGTGTTTTTTCTTGCTAGTTAACACTAAATAGTTTTCAGATTTTTCTTTATTATTATCGTGCCAGAACATGAGATTTTGGGAATGAGGTTTGTGGCGTTACCAAAAATCCGTAAGTGAAAAATTAAAGTTTTATTATCTGCACGAGCATCTCAAAAAATCAGCTTTTAATAACGCGTTGTCATTACATTCGCAGAATCTCTAATTAAAAACAAATAAGTTAATGACTACAGTCAACAAAACCTAGAAAATGTCATTTTGAGCACGTGATTATATAAAATGAAGTAAATAGGAAATGTGATATTATTTTAAATAATAAATGCGAGACATTGGCAATAATAAAGTGACTCATTCAATGAAACGATTAAAATGAATAAAAATATAATTTAACTTGGTGCTTGGACGTTCAAGAAACGATGTTCTAACATGATACATTGAAATATGAATAGCAGATTTCATTTTAATTTTTATTTTTTAATTACTTTTTTGAAAAATCTGATTGCATGGTTAATAACTTCAAAATGATCAAATGGCAGTCCAGATGAATAGTCCTAGATGAATAGCGCATTTAGTGTAAGTGAAATCATCACGAAAAAATAATGACTCGATTAAAGTATTCTTCTGTGTTTACACATTAGTAGAGCAACAAAATTAGTGTCTATTTGTTATGATGATTTTCAAGCGTCTGGAAGTGATTACTGTTCCTCTTTTTATTTCAACTCATAAAATTTTTAGGATGGAAAAAAGTTGGTTTCTTTTATTTGAATTATTTTTACTCTTATTTTCAATATTTTGAGTGAAATGCATTATTTTAAATTCAATTTTAATTTCAGGAAAGTACTTAAAGTAAAATTACTCAAATATAGTTCATACAATAAATTTTTCTCGATATCTTCCTAATGATAATCTTAAGCATACTGTACCTTAATTAAAATGTGCTGAACATTTGAAGCTTGTAGTTTTTGGTTTTCTTATTTATTTCTCAATAAAATAAAAGGATAAGTCGTTATTAATTAAATTATAATGAGTTTTTAAAATTCAATCTGTCGAATAATCAATCATAGCATTAGGTAGATAAAATAATACAGATTTTAGTTAAAACCTTTAATAATAATTTTTTAAAAAAATTTCTCTGTTTGGCTCTATGAAACGACTACGATTTGTTCTAATTTGTTTAAATTTAAATGGTAAGTGTGCTTAGTAGTGAAGAGTGCAAAACGGGGAGATACTTCCCCCTTACGTCGTTATATAAGAATATTCCGGTCTCATAATGTTACTAAATTAAAAATGGAATGGAGAAAGATATCTTATCAGAATAAGTGTAGTTGCTTTCAACAAGAATATTCGTTAAAGAATATTTAAGAACTGATTTTTTTATTTTTATTTTCTGTCTCCACATGATTTAAATGTCTATTTCAGTTCTATCAGAACAATTTACGAAGATTTTTAAAAATATATTTGTTTATCAAAAATAAGAAAATACATGAGAAATATTAAGTAAATGCAAATAAAAAATGAAATGATAATATGAAGTTTAGGTATAAAGTAATACTATACGAAATAAATTAGAATAAAATAATATATGGTTAACACAACAGGTGGCAAAATTTTGAAATTTTTTTTAATAGAATGTGCTAAGCAGCCAGTTAACCAGGAAGTAATGTTCGTCTAAAGCATGTTGCTACTGATTTCATTATATGTTAATTTTATTTTGCATTTGATTACAAAGCAACCATTCTTTTTTAGACTTTGTTCCGTAAATAAGGCTGCACTTATAAAGCACTGGTTGTATCCGAGATAAAAGAAAATGCGTTGCTCCCCCCCCCCCCATTCTTTTTTGTTGCTCAGTAACGGATAAGACTGGCACTGCGCCGATTATGATATAGGCTCAAAATCACCAGTTACAATTTTATCTGTAATGAATCGTTTCCTTTCTTTCTTCATGAGTGACTCACTGAAATCATTCAATAAATAAATACATTTTCTAAACGACAGGTGCGACTCCTTTCAGATAGCCTGCTGCCCGTTTCATTTCTACATAAATATTTCCAGTTTATGTTAGATTAGATGCATTTCTAAATAAATATAAATAGATTGACGGAGATTTTTCATATTTCAAAAATATTATGCAAAAAGGATTTTATGTACGTTTGATCAAATTTTATTAAACAATCGCAGAGCCAATAAGCAGAAAATGTGACAAAATTTTCAACTTTTCTAACAAAAATTCGTCCTTTCTGCTAAATTTTTTTTAAATTCAATTTCTTTTCTTTTTTTTCTTTTGAAAAACACTAATCTCTACTGTCAAGAACGTCCTTCCTTTTCCTCAGCTTCGCTAAACAAGAAATCTCTCTCCCCCTCCTTTTAAATTTCGCACTGAAGATATGAAAAGGCTCAGTAATTATACTAGTGTCTTGTTATGTAAGCATTTTGTAGGAGCGGGGCTCACAATACTGCAACCTGTTTCAACTATTAGGACTCGTTGTGCTTATTAACATTTTTCTCTACAAAATAATCCACTGTCATGTAGGCTGAAATAATACCATTCTTAAAAAACAAACTAAATTAACTTTGAACAACTCTCAATTACCGTTTTTTTAATTAACTATTTTGGCATCCAACGAGAAATTTAGATCAAAACTTCTTAACAAAAGGTGTGTGTGTGTGTGTGGGTTGTCAAAAATAATTCTTTTCAAAATACAAAAAATAAGGAAAAAAGAAATTTAAAGAATAGATTTAGAATCAATTCACGGCAATTTCCAGTTCGATCCATCATTTTCGAATAAAATAGTGAAAAGTTAAATATAAACTGTGAAAGTATATTAAAATTGTGAAAAAAAATAGCAGTATCGTAGATTTGCTACAAATGTTCAAATACTGAAATAATATCAAATGTGATAATATTGAAGATGGGGGAGTAACTATATATACAGGGTGAAAATTTACTTTCAGGATTTACCTACTACAAGAGTACTGTAAAATAACAGTGATTAAATTAACGACCAAAAAACGCACGCGGATCATTCGTTAGCAATTGAAGCAGTAACAAAATATTTTTAAAAAAGTTATTTATTGAATGAAACATCTTCAACATTTAAGCTGAACAAATATTCTTAGATTTCCGATGACTGATATATTTTTTTTACATGATTATTAAATGTTGGTCTTTTAAACAATTAAACAAGATATTCGAAATGAGAATCGATCGCAGAACTTTTTTTCTTCCGAAAAATTATTTCGAAACCAAGAAAAGTGTTTAATTGACATAAGAAATGTGGGCCAAAAGGGATATAGATGGCCCGATTCTTATTCTAAGCAAAAGTCACGTAGACAAAACATTAGCGCTTTTAAGTCAGTTTTTAAAATGGAATATAATGAGGGGGGAGGATCATACCATGCTCTTAATCTTGGAGACTCTGATTTAGAGAAATAAAGCGGAACCTGTGATATAATGTGATTTCTCCACCTAATTTTGTATCATTGATGGCTGACTAACTAATTTGATACAAATTAATTTATAAAACTTCAGGCACAACTCTTTAACCATTTTGGTATTAAACCACTGTTTCCTAAGACCATTTGAATAGTGGAACGTTCAGGTTCCTATGTCAAATATTCCCTAACGCCCACCACATACCACACAGACAGCTAGTATTCTTAATACGAGCTCAGATATTCAAATATGCAAGTGTGCGTGGCAGGGTTGTCGCTTTCCTGAGGACGCAGAAGGGTGGTATTATCTGTGCCGAGTGCATCCGAATAATGAAATACTTCTATGGCTTTCTTCCGATGGTCCGTTCCTTTGCGGTCCTAAATCTGCCATTTGACCCACTGAAGGATCACTCCGTCAGTGAATGTCGATCGGAAACTTCCCGTAAATTGTTGGCAAAATGAACGGGTATCAAAGATCCCAAGAAAACCGCAAGAGATGGGGGAAAATCAAACTGTGTCTGTCTCAAGGTTCACCCGGGCCGTCGGAACGAGCTGACGAGACGAATTGATAGACGGGGGCGATGAGGCATACTTTGTCAGTGATCATCAATCTGATCTTTATCAGCGGAGACTTGTCATTCGGATGCACGGGCAGCTGCATGCCAGGTCGGGAGGATTTTGTTTCAAATAACGAACGGATCGCATTCTTCAATCAATTGCGATGAGGGGAGAGATTTCATTAAGGCATTTCAAGCGTCCGCCGTTTCTGTATGAACGGTGGTTGAGGCCTTTCATTAATAAAAGAGCGAAGAGATTCATATAAGCACAAACAGACAAGTACAATAATATCAGACAGTTAACTAGAAGAATTTGCTTCAAAATTTTATATAGATATAGAATTTTAGAAGTAAAACCATTCGCATCCATTTACATATTGAGCTTTGGAATTAGCGAGTTCATGTCCATATGGGCAAGGGAAACACCGCTTTCTTTTTATTCGATTTCTAATCAAATTTGACTCAGAACATTGTGCAAAAACTCTTTGCCAAGTTTGATTTGTCAATTTTGATTAACTCACCGCAAACCAATCAATTCCAAAAAATAAGTTTTAAGGTTTCATAGAAATTTAGAAAATGGAGACAAGAGAAAATCTAGAAATAAATTGTAAATTGTTTCCTTTCTTTTGTAAAAAAAAGAGAGAGAGATTTGTAGAGAAAACAGAAATAATCCAACTTAAAAAGAATGATACATTTCGATCTAAAAATCACAAATAAATTCTCCATTTTTTAAAACTTTTCTATCCAAATTTAGAAGCTTGACCGAAACCAAGGGGGAAAATTTTCAAAAGCCTTGGGTTAAAACCATTTTTCTGCAGTTTCAATTTTCTCGCTCCTTATCCCTTCCCTTCCTTGACATTTCTAACAAGCAGCTATTTAGTCGACATCGTTAGCTAAACCCTCTGGTCGCTTCCAGAGTGGCTGCGATTGGCGAAAAGGTAAGAACAGTCGCACGCACGGACTCTTCATTCTTCCAGTTTTGTTCTTTAGTCTCTCCCCTGGTTACGGCCAGACAACGACATCAACACAAACCGCGCTTCATCGATTCAAAGCTTTGAACTTCGGTTCAGCATCGGTCGAAAGCGCCCGCTCGTGGACTATGTATTTCGATGAAGGCGTTGGAAATTATAGACACCGCGCTGGTGGCCTGCCGTTAAGATCTCTCAGCAGCCAGATTCACATTACACACCGGATCGGGAAAAAAAATCTGTAGAGTTTCAGGATTTGTGGTGTACTGAATATCCCGTGAAAGATATTACGTCTTCTCGTCCATTTGCTAGCTGAAAATCTTCTCCTAAGCATCTGACCAACTGCGACCCGTCATCCCAACCAATGTTAGAGTTTGAAACATAGTGTTCCTTTTCCCAAACGTCTCCCCTTTTTCCTAAACATGGTAATTGGCATTCCAACCAGATGTAACGTCTCCCGTTTTCCCACACATAGTTAAGTGCATACAGACCTCCAGGCGTAAAAAAATAGGGATTTGTAGAGAAAACATAAATAATCCAACTTAAAAAGAATGTTAAATTTCAATCTAAAAATCCTTTTTACTAGGAGAGTCATTGTCTGGTAAATTGTAATAATATTTAGGTGTGAGAAAAAAGGCGTGTAGCGCGTCGTTTCAAATGAATTTATCATGTCTTCAAGGGAGAGGAACGTAAAAAACACTCAGATGCTAAACCTTTTTCCCTTTTGAAGAGACTCCATGATTCATCAGGAATCAACCAATCATCAGCAACCGTCGTCATTAAGTGTTAAAACTAAATACTCTTCATTCAGTGTTAGTTGCAAATTGATTATATGATTGGCATGTGCTCAAGAAGTAGACACAAAGAGTTGATCTGATTTTTTGAGAAGCTCCATGTGATTCGGGCCTCTGTGTTAAGATCCCCCCGATAAAGATTGGGAGATTTCTGAAGCGGCCTTGGAATAGATTTTCAGAGTTAATAATCTGTTAACGGATTTTTTGGTTGCTTATTCACTGTTTGGTTGAGGAACTATTTCGTTATTGAACTGTTACTTGATATTTGTAAATAATATTAACCTAGATGAGAACAAGTTGTTAGCAGAGCCTCACTAAGACAGGGGCATACGGGGCAGTTGCCTAGGGCCTCCATAATAGATGGGGCTCTCAAATGGAATCTAAAGTTTTTTTTTACGTTTCCTTTTTTAATGAACGTATTTCATTACTAAAATGGTAAAGCAGAGGGGTCCCCAAAGAAATTTTTGCCCCGGGCCCCAATTAGGCTAATTCAGGCCCTGGTTATTAGTTAGAAATATATAAGGCTATAAATAAAAGAATTATTTTGCTACGCTACTCTCTTATTTGGTCGGTCTTGGCCTACACACAGTACACAAAGATGAATCATAATTATTTATTAAAGTAGAAAAATGTCTAATTATTTTTTTTCTTAATATTAGTTAAATTAATCTACTCTTTGAAACTACAAAAGAGTAGGTCTGGAAAAGGTCTCATAAATTCGGAATGATGAGAACAATAAGTGAACTGCCACATGATTTTCAAATTTTCGAATAATCCTATGACTAAAAGAACGATCCTGTGATTCGTAATGGATTGAACCAAACCGAAAACTCTTACCTGGATGTTTCCATCACTTCCAAATTACAAATATTTTGTACCCAGAGCTTCCTATTTCGCAGCCCATACCTGTGCAGACATTCACCAATTTTTGATATTTTCAGCACCGCGAACACACAAATCGAGCGAAATGAGTCCCAAAGATTCAAGGGATGAGGATGAGGAGTAGGGACAAGTTAAATGTAATGCTTTGTGTTCTTTATAACTTCATGGATGAAATCAAAAAATTTTCAAATTTCTTTGTCAAAACGATGACGCGAGCAGAACGGCGAAACGAGTAGGGAACGAGAAAGAATTGAAGAGCGAGCGTGAGAAAGAATTTAAATCTTGTACAGTCAGTTCCAGTAGGAATTTGCAAATCTCAGCATTTTGATTCCGTGGGAAAATTAATTGATCGCTTAACATCAAAATTGTAGTTAGAGTGAAAACGGACTTCGAACGATGAAGTTACTGTTACAGTATTACCTCCGTAAATCTCTTATTACAGCTTGCTTTGACTATCATGTGGGTGTGCAAATAATGGAGCGATCTAATAAATAAATTTCAATGACTGTAAAACTTGATTGGTCATTCTCATTGAACTATATGCAAAAATACAACAAAATACTTACAAATGAGCAAAAATTCAAATATAATAAAAGAATATCATGAAGAAATAATTTATCATCATAATACTCAAGGAAATGTTTTAAAATAACGATAATTGCACGATTAAATGAAGTATTACTTTACGCTATAGCTTGGTCAAAGAGTCAGGTGTATACTTTCAAAAGTTATTTCAAAACAATGTTTTATTTTTAAAATTAAGTAAAAAAAAAAAAAACCCTTTTTTCAAGTTTATTTTTTTAAAAAAATAATTTATATTGATTTTTTGGCGTTAATATGGGGTAATGGTTAAATACAAGAAATTAATAATGGTGGAACATTTTCTTTTGAGAAAAATACACTACAGAGTCGGAAAAACTGGTATAGCACGTCATAAATAAATAATAGAAGTATTCAACCAATCAGCGGTCGGCCGCTCGTATAAAAGATTACAAGTGTCTGAGGAGACTATTTCATCGATTATCGCTGTTATAATGGCAGTTTATCAAGATTTAAGCAATTTTTTACAGTGACTGATCGATGGCGTACGAGACGGAGCATACCATTTCCGAAGTAGGGATGCATTTTGGATTTTTGCGCGCGACCATTCCTAGGATTGTACCGCGAATACCAGGTCTCCGACAGTGGTGCGACTTGTAAAAGGCCTTGATAGAACGGGATCATCGACGCATGAAAAGAATCGTTACACGAGATTGACGTTCAACACTTCCTCAAGTTGTTGAAGATTTGAATGCAGGCCCATCAAAAGTGTCAATATACGCACTATGCAACGGCACCTAATTGATACGGTCTTTCTCAGCCACAAACCGTTTCGTGTACCATTGCTGATTCAGAGGCACAAAGCTCTGCACCTTACCTGGGCTCACCATCGCCAACACTGGACTCTTAATGATTGAAAAACGTTGTCTTGTCTCAGGAGTGACGTTTACAAGTATATCGGATGGATGGCTGTAAACGAGTGTGGTGAAAACTCCACGAATCTAAGGATTTATCATGCCTATTGTTCAATCTGGTGGAGAATCAGTGAGGATAAGGGGCATGTGAAGTAGACATGAAATGGGATGTTTGACGTGTATAGATTCTACCAAAACAGGTCAGCGGTACTTTTAACATCCTTTCTGACTCTCTGCATACATTCATGTTTTGTGTTCATTCTGACAGACGTGGGCAATTCCAACCGGATAATGCGCCAACCCCACTTCTACAGTAGATACAGTGTGGCTTGAGGAGCACTCGTCTGATTTTCTTTCTCTCTCTTGGCCACCTAATTCTCCTGACATGGACATTATCGACAACATCTAAAATGTTTTGCAATGTACTGTCCTTAGGAAATCTCCACCACCTCTCACTCCTATGGTTTTGTGAACTGTCCTGCAAGAGTCATGGCATGAACTGCCCACAGAATATCTTCAAAAGTTAGTTAAATCCCTGTCACGTCGTGGTGTGCCCTTCTGCGTGCTCGTGGGGGCTCTACACAGTATTAGATAGGCACTTCAGTGTAACACGTCGGAATATTATCGTTTAAAGAAATGAGCCTATTTGCACTTTTTTTAGTAGTCAGTTATGGACTAACTCACATTATATCTCCTGAGATGCTAAACTTTTTTTTCTCGTAAATTAGCAGGGAAAAAATGTTAGGAAGTGATTTCCTTCCCCCCAGAGTTGATTACGATTTCAATAAAACATTAAAGCGTTATTCATAGCGGCTTGTATCGTTTAATTCCATATATTGAAAACAATAATTCCACTTTTATTGGAAAGGGAGAAATATTTGTTAAAAAAAGTATTTTTTTAAGCATTTTTATGAAGGTTTTAAGTACTAAGTTTGACGTGTTTCTGCGTTTGAATTTTCAGATTCTTCAACTTGAAACAGACATTCCAATAATGTTTAGGCGTAAAGGATAATTTGAGGATATTTTTTTACATAGATTTGTCTGACATATGCTGCGAAATATTATTCCAAATGATCTGTCTTGATTCATTGACTTTATCGACAAATTGATTATCCAACAAAAGGCACACCAGGAAGTCTGCGGTGGACAGACAACAAACCAACTTATAGAAAATTAGAAACATTTAATGATCTACGACCAGATGAACGCAGCAGTACAGGTAAAAATAATATGTGCTTGTCGATCGGATTGATATCGATTTTCTCGGCATACTTTTTTTTTTTTTTGTCAAGCAGAAACACAAACGACCTTGGATTCGAAAATGCGTCTCTTCGTTTAATAGCTAAAATGATGGAGCGCCTGTTTCACTCACGAGAAGGGAAAAAAAATTTGCAGAAGAAACTTTTCCTCCGTGAAAATTGTGAAGGAAAAAATTAAGGGCATGTAGCAAGTTCCTGATTATGTATTTCTAGATTTCCGAAGAAATGAAGCAAAATGAAGCATTTTTTTTTCGGGAATCACATACTTTATCCAATGTTATCCGCAAGTAACATCAACTGTCTCATTGCCTTTTAAAGATAAGGAAGAGGTCAATTCATTCTTAATGAAGGAAATATTCAAAACTGATGAGATGGGTTAGTATGTAAAAGCTATTGAAAATTATTCTTCCCAATTTAACTTTCAATCGTTGGCAACTGATAAGGTAATGCTGATAAGCATGAAGCAAAAACTCAAGTCTTATGAATTTTTC
>JAOUZG010052945.1:905222-932350 GCA_026289955.1 Argiope argentata
TTCAAGCCTTCAATGAAACAAGAAATTGGTGGAGTTCAGAACTGTTCTAAGAAAACTCAAAGTAGACATCAGCATTCCATTTGCTATTTAAAATTCAATTACATCCATCAACACATCTGACGAAAGCCTTGATTTTTGTATTTTCATATATAGTACTTCATAATCCAAACTAAATGAAGTAATCGATAAAGGGTGTCTCTCTCTCAGACTGTTTTTAACCCCGATTGCAGCTGCAGGGGTGAGTGAACCGCCGGTGAATGAGTTCTCGCATAAAAAATAATCGTGCTCTTGACGGGGCCATAAAGAAAGACCCGTTTGCGAATCTGCACTACTGATAAGTTCTTTGGGAAACTTGTGGTGTCTTATTAGGAGATGATGATTATCGAACTCGGATTCCAAGCCGCAGTGGGAAGGCAATTGATTATTATAAGAAATTAATGCCCTTTCCATCGTTTTATGACGAAAGAAGAAAAAAGGGAGGACCAGCCGACAGAACAATGATTTTCCCCTGAAGGCAGCAGAAGATTTCCCGCTCTTAATTGAATTAATTGTTCGTGCTCAGGGAATGGAGCGGCCCGTCATTTCTCAGGGCGTAATGGGAGGCGAGACCTTCTGCATTTCGTTTGATTAATTTCGCGAATCTCGGAGCCATTTGTGCAGTAATCGAACACAAAAAAGTCCAGAAATTAAAAACTTTGACCGATCATTCTAGCTGAGAATATTTATGAAGCATTAAAACCAATTTTCGATTGTTCTTTTCCATAATTAACGGCGCTGGACAGTTTATAACTCCAATGTGAACTGTGTTCATTACGATCAAGGCTGTGACGGCAACGGAACGGCGGGATGTTCCAGCTAATATTAATTCGATGCCCCCCCCCGTGAGAAATAATTAAGGTTTAAATTTTCATGGACATTCTTTTAGATATTTCTAAATTTATAAACAAAAAAAATCTTGTCTTGGGAGATTTATTTTAAAGTTTTCTAATTGATTCTTTTGAATATTATTTTATTATTAATCATCAGGAGTGCTTGAAATTAAAAAAAAATAATAATCGCCCGACCTATTTTATTGGGTTGAGGTGGGAAGGGGAATGACATTTTGGTGACAATCCAAAAAAAGAGATCAACTGCGAGGGGAGAAAGAAAGGTAAAATGTTCTCTTTCCATGAAAGATGGATAATTGGTTTCATTCGAATTTTGAACAATTTTCTATTTGGAATACTTTTTCAATTCCTACTATTAGCTCACTCTCACCATATATATATCTTGCTCAAATTTTCAATCGTTAACAAAATACTTTTTTTATTTATCCAATCAAGTTCAAGTTAATTTTTTAAAACTTGTAGTGGATGACACTTGATGTTAATACAGTTTTTTCAAATATTAATTCATTAATTTTTTATTAATTGATTAAAAACTAACTTTCTTGCCAAAATTCTTCATTTCCCCGCTGCCAAATAAGTAACAAATTCAGTTTGTTTTTCCCCACACTAATGAGGTTAGACTTAACATGTTTTCAACCGATTATTTTAAAAGATTCCGTTTATTGTCATAATGATTCATGAATTTAAAACTAAACATTTTTAATTAATAGATTTATACGATTCATTTTGAAGTTTTTTAGAATTAGCATAATATAGAATAAAGAAAAATAGAAATTTCTAATCTGTATAGCATTACCTCAACTGGTGTAGAAAATTCACGAACTTTACGTTTCCAAAATTGGTTTTGAAAATTCAATTCAAGTATATTTTTTTGATCAATTATTTATAGCAATTGCAACAGTTAGGCCGGGATAGCCTGGTTGTTAGAGCGTTGGATTCGCATCCCTTGAGCTACGAGTTCGAACCTGGCAGCCGAGAACTGTCCGTGTGTAGTGAGCGTTAAAAGTGCCGTAGTCACAATGTTGTCCATGTGGAGAGAGTAACACCACTGGGGAAACTGGGTTTGGATCGTTCTCTGTTTCAGATCTAAATTACAATCTGTACATGAATGAATGAACGGCATGAATGAAGGTTTGTGACGTATGCGAGTTAGAAGTCTGACTTCTGTCTCGGTTGCGTCTCTCAGAAGCTACTGCATTCTTCTTTCCGTTGCAAAGCAGAACAGGAGAACAACAGCAACAATTGTAATTATTTAATAAAAAGTAACAAAAATAAAATTTACATATTTCCTAATAACCTAAGTAGGAATTTATTTTTAAAAAATTGTTATATTACTTGTTTTCCAAAAACTCTTTTTGCCATGAATTCCAAACTTAAAAAAAAGAATACGAAAATGACATTTTAATAAACAGTAAATAAAATAAAATGCTATTTGAAATAGTTCTTCATGAAACTTTAATCAAGTGTTTAGAATCAAAAAACGATATGGTAAGAGTAAGCGGTGTGCAAGGTAATGCGAGGACAACGACTTCGGCGACAACATTATAAATATGTACATTTCCATCGGAAACACCACAAGTACATTATTAGTAAGCAGGTTCTCGCTTCCCTGGTATTTCTAGCATTGTTATATTCTTCACTCCAAACATGAAAAGCACAGACTATGAATAGGCCGTGATTAGTGATATCCTTATATCTTTAACCAAACTCAGTTACATGTCACTGATTAGACTTCAATTCGTATTTGTCATTTCATTCAATCAGAAAAAATGGATAATCAAAGCTCTTACCTGTCAGAAAGGATCAGGAGGCAACTAGTGGATTTTTCGCATTTTATTTTAAACACAGCAAACATTTACACAGGAAGGACGAAAACACACACACATACATCACCACGTAAAGAAACAGACTAACAAAACCGTAGTAGGACAGATGCGTACACTTGTTGTGCGTAGCAGTCGTAAAACTGTCAATCAACGGTCTTGTTTCCAAGGCGGTTTTGTTACTGTTAAAGGATCACTTCAAGAAGAGGTTGCAACATTTTAAACGTTATCTTAAAAGTGTCAGATTTTGCGAAAGTTAGCATGATGTTAAACTTAATTTGGAATACTTAATGACTTATTGTTTAATACAGTATAGTGCATTTTAAAATTCATTAAACAAAGTTTCCACTTTGTTTCCGATGAAACATGAATTGCTTTTAGATGAATTTAGTCAAAAATGTATGATAAAAATCAATGAATTTCTTCTCATATAAATACTGCATCCCCTTCGAAAAAATAATCTAGATTTTAAAAATTTACTTTACTTTACATAAATTCCACGATTTGCATTAAACTAAAGAGTTTCGTTTTCATTAGTTTTGATTGTGTTTCTTTTTGATTCATTTGTTTAATTTAATGAGTTCGGACACTGAAATCTATGTTATTTAAATATAAGTTGTTTATTAAGTTGGAAGTATAAATAAATGAGGTTAATATTATTGAAATGATTTGTAAGACGGAATTAAATACAAAGGCTATTCTTGATATGCCGTAAGTAGTAAAAAAAGCTTTCATCCACGGATTTTAATTTTCCATGTCATATAAGTTTTTAAAAACCCAGCTTCACAGTGGAAGTACCATGACAAATTTAAAATTTTCTGTTTATCATCGTAAAATAAAAAAAAATATTAAAAAAACATTTTACCGAAATAAATTTTAAAATTTTAATTTACACATCATAGTAAGAATTTTTTTTTCTGCATTTCCAAATTTTTCAGATTATTCTTTCTGTTCTCCCAGATTTATTCGATTTCTTTTTCAATTTTTAATTTGAGGAGTACATTTCTTTGTTACATTTTTTGACTAATCACTTTCTTTTGAGGTTTGTCATATTTAAATACTTCTTAATCTAACTAGAATATTATGTTTACTTATCTGCATATGCATATAGTGATTAATAGTTATTATAAGTAGTTATTATTCTTCATATGCTTCCTAAACATTCTACTTTCACAGCATCAATGGAATATCAAGAGAATACAGGATTTTCAATTAAATATCATGAAAGACAAAAGAAATCTCACTCAGAATATTTTAAAATAATATTCAGTACAGTGCCATGCTATAAAAATGAAATAAATAGTTAATGGATAAAATTTTAAAAAAGTAGTAAAAAAGAGCTTTTTACCATATTATTACACAATTTTCTTGTAATGTCACAATTAAAATATCTCAAATTTCAATTTTAATTCATAAAATAACATAAAAACTGCTTCAGGAACTTAATAAACTTCCAGATAACACACACGCACGCACGCACACACAGAGAGAGAGAGAGAGAGAGAGAGAGAAATGAATTTCTAACACAGGAGCTGATGCTTTAAATTTTACAGGAATCTTCAAATTTTTCGTTTAAAATTATTCAAAAATTCAAGAGTAGAATATTCTGACTTTAATTTAAAAATTTTAATTCACAAAATAAGACTTTCTTCCATAAATAAAAGTGAATAGTATATATATGCGTCTATCTGCCTATTTAAAACATAGACATTTGAAAGTAGAGATAATAAATTTAACACAAAGATATTTATGAGAAAGTGCAATTAATATTTGGAGAAGTGCATTTCAGTGACACATTTTTAGAATAGAATTTTGTTATTTTAGATTTTTTTTATTCATAGATTTTTATTTAAGAACTATGTTAAGTATAGTTTGACACTGAAGGAATAATGCTGATAGTTGATATGATTTGCAAGCGTTCTTAATATATTTAGTCGCATATTTTATACTTTCCACCTTTGGCCATCCCGTTTGTCAGCTTTGATTAATGATTGATGAAAATTTCAATTGTCCCCACCCCAGAGCGTTCTTAAACTTAAAATTTTGATATACATATTAAGTATGAAAAAAATAATACGGTAAAAAATTTGATATCATTAAATTTTTTTAATTTTAAAACGTTGTAAAAATTATTTTTATTGTAAAATTTTAGAAAGGTATCATGGAAAAAAGTCAATGTTTCTGTTAATTTTTTGTTAGTTAAAATTTCAAAAAAAAAAAATCTTTTTTCTGGTCTTATTTGTACAGAGCCATTACATGCATACAAATACAAAAGTTTTTTTCTTTGTGTTTAAGCCTCAAAATTTAGTTAAAAGGCCAATACTTTTCCGCGCCAAATACTCTTGCCAACAAATACCATAAGTTTTAACAAACCTAGACTAATTACTCCCTTTCCCCTTTTTTTCAAAGAGCTACGCATGATTTATTACACTTTTACGACCTGTACGCAAAGAAGTTGTACGCATTTGTCATACAACCAACAAAACAACCAAAACCCAGAGGGGGATACAGCGCCCTCGGGCGGAAAACCTTGAACCTCGAGGGGTGGAAATAAAGTTTCAACACACTCCCCCCCCGAATGATCAAGGGGTTCATTCAAATTAAACATTCAAAAATCTTCCACATTGCAACATTTCTTATGACCTTACATATCTAATTTTAACACGAAGTCCAATTTCTATAAATTCACATTATTAGTCAATATTTCTGTTGCAATGTTATGGAAATTTCACTTTAAATAATATTTAAATATTTTTAACATTTTACATTTAACACATCAGGCATGAATTCAACTTTTACATAATATCAATGGCACAAATTCAATATTTCACAACAATAGTTTACATACTCACCAACTCATCATAATACAGTTAAATACAAGCTTAGTATAATATCTTCACATTGCATTTAAATTCCAAATCTCAATATGGGTTCCTAAAAAACATAATGACATTAATTTACTACTCAAACTATTCGTTCATCAATTTCAAGGTTGTATAACAATTGAACAGGCCTTTTAATAACCGATGTATTCGTTTTAATTTGACAAGATCTAATTTTACCATCTCTGCCAGGAAATACAGCTACTACTTTTCCTAATTTCCAAAAATGCCTGGGAAGTTTATCATCATTAATTAGTACAATATCATCAACTTTAAATTCTCTAATTTTGCTTGTTGGCTTCACATATTGAGTAGATCTTAACATTAAAAGATATTCTTTAAGCCATTTTTTCCAAAAGTGATTAATTAACCTTTCACGATAATTAAACCTTTTAATTAAAATTTTCCTATTACTTAAATTAGTATCAATAGTAAGTCTGGCAGGAGGTAAATTATTGACTCTTCTTCCTAACAGCAAATGAGCTGGAGTAAGAGGCGCAGGTTCTTGAAAATCTGAAAACACATAAGTTAAAGGACGAGAATTAAGAACACCTTCAATTTCAATAATTAAAGTCTCTAATTCTTTTCGAGACAAAGTAGTTCGACCTAAAGTTTTTCGAAGAGCCAGTTTCACCGATCTAATGAGTCTTTCGTAGAAGCCACCCCACCATGCAGCTTTCTCAACGATAAAGCGCCACTGGATTTTGTGGGAGGCATAAAAGTCTTTCACCTCTGGATGACTGATAACGCTCCACAAATGTTTTAGCTCTAGTTCAGTTCTTTTGAAAGTTTGAGCATTATCCGACCAAATCTCAGAACACAGTCCACGACGAGCGATAAACCGTCTAAGTGCTAAGAGAAAAGTTTCAGTTGTCAGATTGTCAACAAGTTCTAAGTGGACAGATCGGGTTACACCGCACGTAAACAAAACGATGTAGATGTAGAGTTTGTTGTCACAGTTCTTAGCGTAGAGGGGTCCACCAAAATCAACTCCCACTATAGAAAAGGGAGGTGACTGTTCCATTCGCGCAGCTGGCAAAGGTGCAGTAACTTGGAGACCAGGAGAAGAGTTGAATCTTTTACACAACACACATCTTTTTAAAAGATTCTTTGTCGTTTGTCTTCCTCTAACTACCCAGTATTTATCGCGGATTTCAGTCAGAGTTTCAGAAATCCCTCCGTGGAACACCCTTTTAGTCGAGTTTAAAACTAACAAACTCACGAAACGATGCTTTGCAGGCATAACAATGGGATGTTTTTGTAGGTAAGTAAGTTTCGATTTCTGGAGTCTCTCACCAGCGTGAATTATCCCATCAGAATCAAGAAAAGGATTCAATTCCAAATCTTGGAATTTTTCATCACTGATTTTCCTTGCTTTAAATAAGCAATTTCTTCGACAAAAACTTCTTCTTGTACTGATTTTATCCAGTATTTTTCGGCACCATCAAGTTCTTCTGCACTTATTTCGTCATATCTTCTAATATTATTTCTAACATTGTGTATGAAGCGAAGTATCCAACTTGTAACTCTAAGTAACTTATTCAAACAGCTGTATTTGTTGATATCAAGTAAAGGCACAGCTTTCGTATGAGCTTCACACTCAAATGTCAATATTTCGTTTTGGTTCATTTTTTTCTCGCATGATTCAATAGAGAAATTGTTGAAATCAGAACCTCTCGGCCAAATTTCTTTTCCTTGACGAAGCCACTTTGGACCGTGAGTCCAAATCTCACTTTTTATAAACTTCTCTGCACTCGCTCCTCGAGAGATGAAATCAGCAGGATTTTCTTTCCCACTGCAGTGATGCCAATCCGCAGGATCAGTGTTGGACTGGATTTCTATCACACGGTTGGAAACAAAGGGTTTCCATTTAGAAGCTGCTCCTTTGATCCAATGGAGAGAAATTAATGAATCACTCCACAAAAATACCCTAGATATGGGAAATTTAAAATTTTCTTTTAAATATCTCAGGATTCTAGCAGCAATCACAGCTCCCATTAATTCCAATCTAGGGAGGGTTAATTTTTTAAGTGGTGCTACGCGCGATTTGGCTGTAATAAAACTTGTAGATACACATCCATCGGTTGTTTCAAGGCGAAAATAGCTCACTGCTCCAAATGCTCTAGGGCTAGCATCTGAAAAAATGTGTAGTTCTAATTCCTTCGCTTGACTCAAAGGAGAGGAGAAATATTTCCTTTCGAATGTCAAATCCTTCAAAGAATAAATTTGCGAGCACCAGTTTTCCCATTTTTTCTTTAATTCAGTTGGCAGTTCATCATCCCATCTTAAACCACATTCCCATATTTCTTGCAATAGGCACTTAATGATTACAATAAATGGAGAAACAAATCCAACTGGGTCATAGATCTTTGCAGCCGTCTGAAGAACGCTGCGCATAGTGCTCCTCAAATTGTCGATGATCTTGAGAATAGGTTGCACGTCTAATTTAAACGTGTCGTCGTTAATGTTCTATATGATTCCTAAAACCTTTAAAGGACGCATGCTGGACTCTTCAATATCCTCCATACCTCTTTCGCACCACAATTTTCTCAATTCTTCGGAATTAGTTTTAAATTTTCTTAAATTCATGTTCGCGTCTTTAAGAATTTCTATGGCAGTAATGGAGAGGTCTAAAGCTTCATTTATTGTATTAGCTCCGTGAAACAAATCATCTACGTAAAGTGATGAGTTAAGCATTTCATAAGCTTTGCATTGTTCTTGTTCATATTTTCGAATATGATATTTAATGGTTGCAGCAAGCACAAATGGACTAGATGTTACACCGAATGGTACTCGTGTCATTCTGAGAGTTTTATGAGACTTCGAATCCTGGTCATCTGGAAACCAGAAAAATCTCAAATAATCTCTATTCTCCTTAGCTATTCCAATTGTTAAAAATGTTCCTTGTATAACACTACAAAATGCATGCTTGAATTCGCAAAATCTCAATAACACATCAAGGATTCTAGGATTCAATGACGGATCAGGAGTGAGACAGTCATTCAAAGATTTACAACCTTTATCTTTCGAAGAAGCGTCAAAACTCATTCTAACTTTCGTCGTTTCCTTGTCGGTCCTTACAACTGCAGAATGCGGCATATAATATGTGTTATTTTGAATTTTCGAACAGCATTTCTCAACAATATTCAGATTTAATTGATCTGCAATAATATTCTTATATTCATTCAAAAGCCAGTTATTTCCCTTCATTCTCACACATAAATTTTCAAATCTGCGTTTAGCTATCTTCAAGTTATTAGGTAATTTGTCAGGACTTTTATCCCAAAAGAGCTTAGTTTCATATCTCCCATTTTTGAATTTTAAGTTGTTTTCAAAGCATGTAATTAAATCCTTATCGCAATCGGAGATATTTTCCTTGTCCATTATTCCCATCGCATCTAATTCCCAAAATAATTTTAAATTCTCATTTAACGCTGAGCAACATTTTGTTTTTAAAACAGAAACGTTCTTGTCGTAGTTTAAATCAACTGGTGAGATTCGACCTTGGACAACTTTACCAAAAATTGTATCAATTACAAATAAAGTTTTAGTTAAATTTTCCCTTTTGCCTGAATGTATTTCCCAAAAATATTGCGCTCCAATTAAAAGAGAAAATTCATTTCCGAAAGACTCGCAAGCATTTGAAAGCTTTATATTTTTCTTACTAAGCATCTTTTCTAGTTTATTCGACGATACTTTAAAAGGAGAACTAGAAATGACATCGCAAAGCAAGGCTTCAATTTCAATTCTTTTTTCAGGGTCACGAGAATTGCAAAGTGTAAACTTCACTACTTCGTACGTTTTTTCTATCGGGTCTCTCGAACCAAATGTATAAACTAACA
Source organism: Argiope argentata (assembly GCA_026289955.1). Taxonomy (NCBI): domain Eukaryota; kingdom Metazoa; phylum Arthropoda; class Arachnida; order Araneae; family Araneidae; genus Argiope; species Argiope argentata. The sequence continues at coordinate 914,657 of JAOUZG010052945.1, forward strand.
GTTTTTCTCTTCTCATTATGGGTAATTTCATCGCGTCAGCTATTTCCTTTTTCAAAAAGCATCGCTGAGAAGCGTTATCTAACAGAATATTTACCATTTTTCTCCTTTCTCCCCACTTAATTAAGGCCGAACAGGTTTCTAAAAGTATTTCACCCTCACTGATATTTATGTTCGAACAAGTGACAATTTCGTCCCTCTCTACATCCGGTCTTTCACCCCTCTCGGGCTCAGGGGGTGTTGTCGCGTCGCAAATCAGCTCAGAATGTCTACGTTGACATTTACCACATGTCCGTTTCGAAGGGCAGTTTCTGTAAATATGTCCTGCTTTCGTGAGGTACAGGAAACATAACCCGTTTCTTCTTAAAAGAGCCTTTCTTTCCACAACCGGCAAAGGGCAAGATGAAGAATCATGATCGGGTTTAGGATTTTTATAAAATAAACATTTTTTCACGTCGATTACAAAGGCGGATGCATGCGGAGTATTCTCGCTTCTTTGGTTTTTTCGGTTACATGACTCAAATTTATTCTTATTGAATTTTCCATATTTATGGTTAGGCCTTTCATAAGTGCTAACTCTAGATTCTGTGCGTGCATCTGTGTCAAATTCTTTGATTAAATGTTCGTTTCGTTCTCGACATTGAATTTCGATTTTTAAGAATTCTAATAAATCTGAAATAGTACTTTCTTTTTTAGAATAAATTTTATGGGAAAATTCCAAGGATAATTCCCTAGGGATAGATTTTAACAATATGGGATGTAGTAAAGAACTATAACTGTTTGGATTAACACCATTATTTTCTAACCCACGCATGTGCGTTTCGCATACAGAATATAATTTGCGTAGCGACTTAACATCATTTGCTTTACGTACCGGATTTAAATTTAAAAGTTGTGACATATGCGCATCAATAATCATTTCATTTCTACCGAATCTTTCTTTTAGAATATTTATGGCGACATAATAATTTTCTGCTTTTAAAGCCAAGCCCCGCACAGCAATTTCAGCATCGTTAATTAAATACGATTTTAAATAGTTAAATTTTTCAACATCGCTAAGACTTAAATTTTTATGTAGGGCAGTTTCGAATTGAGAATAAAAGTCATTAAATTTTAGCATATCTCCGTCAAATTGAGGTATTTGTAATCTCGGAAGTTTGTTTGAACATTGTTGAGAATTGCTGTTAATAATTTTATCATTAGCAATTTCGCTTTCATTTTTTCGTAAAATTTTCTCAGCTCGCATTTTCCACGTTATCATTTGATCTCTGTATTCTTGCTGACGTTCCACTTCGTTAGTCAGATCTTGCGATTTACACAAATTCAATATATCCGAGTCAAGTTTCTTTAGCTGATCATCTTTATCTAATAGTTTCGCTAAAAGTTCTTCAATCACGTCTAAAGATTTTTCATCCGCTTTATAAATTTCCTGCTCTACCTGTTTAAAATATTCTGTTGCAGCCTTTCTGACAGGGGTTCTAACTTTTTTCAAAGATTCCAGATCCATTTTAGCTAATTCGCAAATGATTTCAGTTTCGCATCTAAAGGTCCCTGGTTCCCGGGTTTCGGCACCAAAAATGATTAGACTTCAATTCGTATTTGTCATTTCATTCAATCAGAAAAAATGGATAATCAAAGCTCTTACCTGTCAGAAAGGATCAGGAGGCAACTAGTGGATTTTTCGCATTTTATTTTAAACACAGCAAACATTTACACAGGAAGGACGAAAACACACACACATACATCACCACGTAAAGAAACAGACTAACAAAACAACCAAAACCCAGAGGGGGATACAGCGCCCTCGGGCGGAAAACCTTGAACCTCGAGGGGTGGAAATAAAGTTTCAACAGTCACAATGGATGCCGGATAATTCCGCTATGATTATAGATCACGCAGACATTCGAAAAGATATGCCATCACTCCAAGAATAATGCAGCTTTGTGTGTAATATGTATGATAATTTAAAAGTGTTACTTAATATTAATTCTCTAAAACATAGAATTACGTATAACTATTAATTACAAATATTCTATTAATATAATTAATTACAAATAGCCAGTTAAATACTTGTTATTTTTGTAATTAATTCTTTTATTTCAAAAATAACAAAATAATAAATGAACCACAAATTTGTAATTATTTTATTAAATAATTACACATTCGTGGTATGATTTATTTAATTCTGATAGAGTGAAAAACGCCGCTCTCTCTTGCCATTTCTGTAAATGGCGATGATAAAATCTTTACAAAGTAATACTAGAAACATGTATTTAATTTATCGGAAAAAATTCCCATCCGGCGACGACGAGGTCTTGATTGAGCATGCAATTCGACTGCCAGAATTTTTACTAAAAGTAAAATAAATAATTCTCCTTGATTCAGGAAATTTCATTAAAACTGACCAGATAAGCACTTAGGTAAGTTTGGTTACATTTTCTGAGAATTAAATCTCCATTTTTTTTCTTATTTCAATATTCACATTGAAGATCGTGAGCGCGAAATCTTCGTTCTTCTTGGATTGCTGATTTATAGAATCACGTGTCGCCATCTAGTGAACTAAATGAGAAACACACGAGATTATTTTCAGATTAGAGGGACAAGAGAAGCGAAGAGATTTTGAACTAAAACCATTCTCATTACGTGAATTTCAGGTCTTATGATGTGAAAAGTATAAGTAATAATAGGAAAAAGGAAAAAAAGTGTATTAATGCTTTGTTTTACGGTCGTATTAAAAACAAAACAAAACATTAATACTATTTCTTTTTCCTTCATGATTTTAAGTTTTAAAAAAATGTTATGCTTTCGGTGCAAGGACTTATTTACTTTATCTACGTCGCAGTTTAAATGTGTATAGACTGTTTTTATAAATTGTAGAAATTCTAATTCATACTTATAAACACCATAAAATAACTGAACAAAAAGGAAAACATACGATTTTCCCCCATAAGTTTTCCCCCCGAGAGAAAATATATTTTTAAATGTCTATTTTGAAGATTGATATAGTATGATTGCATCCAAATCAACCAAAAGGCATAAAAATAAAGACATCTATTTTTAATATTAAATTGAATCGAATTGTCGGAAAAATCCATTATTATGCATGGTCTAGTTGACCGTAGTCGTGTGTGCATTTTGAAGTGGGAAGAAATATCCTTATATTCATTCAAAAATCAGTAGATTAAGAACTATGACAAAAAAATGAGTCTGACCCAAACAGATCTGTCTGATGAAATACATTCATATTTATAACAAGAGCATACTTCTGGATTCAGATTGGATAATATCTGGATCAGTTTAGTAAAGTCTAATTAAAAAAAAAAGGTTATTTTTAATCCAGAAAGTTGATGTTTCTGAAAATTTATTGATTTAATACTTTGATTCATAATTTAAATTGAATTTTAGTTCAATTTGATTTAAAAACAATCTAAATTAAGCTGCCCCGTAAAACATGTTAATGTTATGTTTCCATTATTGTATTGGGTCGTTCGAAAAGTAATTTCGTTTTTTCTCGACAAAGGATTTAATTGTATTTTTTTATTCCAACTTCACACTTAAGACGTATAATCATTGTATGTTTTGAGAGGTGATATAGCAATACTTGTTTGTGAAAACGTTCAATTGATTTTGCGCAGTAGTTTTTGGTAGATGCCCTTTTAAATAGGGAAAGCAATAAGCAGCAATTTCGTCATATTTCACTTTTTTCCTGTAGGAAAGGTAAAAATGCTGTTCAAGCCAGAAAGAAATTAACCGATGTGTATGGAGAAGATGCGTTGACAATACGACAGTGTCATAACTGGTTTACAAAATTTCAATCCGGCAATTTTGATGTCGAAGATGCACCACGTTCCGGATGGCCGGTTGAAGCTGATAAAGACACGATAAAGGTAATAGTTGATGCAAACCGGCGAACAACAACACGTGAGATCGGTGAGAGTTTAAATTTATTGAATTCAACTGTTTATGACCACCTGAAAGGCCTGGGTTTAACCTCGAAGCTCGATATTTGAGTTCTCCATGTCCTCACGGAGAGAAATTTGTGTTGTCGCATTGAAGTCTGTGATTCGCTCCTCAAATGTCACAAAAATGATCCACTCCACCATATTATCCAGATCTGGTTCCTTCAGATTATTATTTGTTCCGGTCAATGCAAAATTTTTTGGACGGTAAAACCTTAGTCTCAAATGAAGACGTCAAAAATCACCTTGGATTAGTTTTTTGCCAGCAAATACCAAAAATTTTATGAGCGTGGAATCATGCCTGTACCAGAAAGATGGCAAAAGGTTTTGGATCAGAATGGGCGATATATAATTTAATAAAATAATTATTCATTATACGCGGAACGTCTTTCATCTTCACCAAAAAAAACGAAATGACTTTTCGAACAACCCAATAGATTGCTCTCATTGCACTACTCATTTCCAAATAAAAACAATCGCCATAATAAATTATAAGAATTCTGAAAAGACTGTGTGATCTCTCTTATAACCCTTTATCCACTGACGGTACTTAAAAGTACTATTTAAATCTGGATTATATTTTCGTAGTATGACTGTTTTTGCCGATGGTATTGTAAAAAACACGGAGAACGTAACCTAAATAGCAAGAAGTTAGTATAAGCTAAAAGTAGAAATGAACATTTATTAATTAATAGTTAAATTAATTGAGATATTTTTATTAATTAAAATTTTTCTCTTGGGTTCTGTGGGATTATTTTGTAAGGAAACTTACATAACACTTAATTACAAAAATGAAGATGTAAAATTGATGGCAATATAATTCAGTAGATAAAGGGATAAAGCCTGTCATCTGCTTCTAATAAAAGCTGTGGTACAGCAGAATTTTCACGTTCGAAAGAAAAAATATGCAATAAAACAAGCCTAATTCATTCAACATGGCGCAAAGATACTTGAGGCTCATTTAAAGAAAAAATGTTATTTATTCGAAGTGTTTTTTTAATTAATTACCTTGGAATTTCTCAAGTTTTTTAATGATAATTTTTATTCTAACCAATTTGTCGGTGGCAGTAGGGGGGAGTAAGCAGTATTTTCTTATTTTAATTTCAACGTCTGTAACACCACTGCGTAGTGATTTCAATTTGATACTGTTTCGAAACTGAAAGTAATTTTGAAATCTTTTCTGGGCAGGGAAAAATGGCTAAAGCTTCATAGACTTCCTATACCTTAACCCCCATTCCAACAATCAGGGTCTTTTCTGTTATGGTCATAAATCTACCAGCTGACCCGCTGTAGGACCACCCTACCTGTGGACGTTGGTCGGGAGCTTCCTGCAAATTATCGATAAAATGAACGGACATCAGAGAACCCCCAGAAGGCCACAAGTGGAAGGAAAGAGGGCAAAATGTACCGGACCCAAGACTGGTTTAAGTCGTTCGAACAGGGCTTTAGAGGGAAGAAGACCATAGCCATCAAGAAAATTTCCATCGCTCTGGAACATATAAATAAACCAAAATAGTTTCGATTGTAACTGTAAATTCTTCCTGAAGCTTTTGCTAGACGTCACAAAAGATTTTCAAAATGCACCTTTTTCTTCAATGATTTTTATCTACGGTCTTCCGCATTGGAAGATTCGGGAATTCTTTCCGCTTTGACGCGAATCTTGTCTGCTCAGGTCGCAATTGCAGCTGGCTCATCTCTGCACGCAAGAACAAGAGAGGACTTCGATTTGATTTCTGGTGTTGTTTCCGAATAAATGTACTTTCAGTTTTCGGCATTTCTTTCCCAATCGTCGGAAGTAGTCTCCTCACAATTTTCTGGTACACTCTTCAATAATCAAAAAAGCATATGTGGACGTTGAGAAGGAAGCTTTTACGAAGGGGTATTCACATCGAATATTTTACTGCATACGATGAAATGATTTTTATTTACTCGAATGCGAATATTCACGTTTTAGATATCTCTTGAGTTCAAAAAACACATTTTTGGAAAATGTCCGTCTGCCTGTCAGTCCATAACAAAATAACTCAAAAACCCTTGAAGTATTTGGTATATTCTTTTTCATTGGTCTAAACTAATTTCTACCAAATTTTGAGTGAAATCTACGCAGAGGAAGTCCGCCTGTTCGAATTAAGTTGAAACGATAATTACAAAACGAAGAGAGCTAGATAGATGAGATTCTGTGCATACATTTAACATTTATAACGTAGTCAGTTGTCAAAGTTTGAGACAACAAAGGATGCTCCGTCTCTATTTTCATGTAAACACGATAAAACAAAAATGACACGATCTAAATATCTGAAATTAATGCGTGATTTTGAGGCGATAAATAGTTTTGCATCGAACTGTTGTTTCAATCTGTGTAGAATATAGATTTCTGGATGATATTAACTATATGTCAGAGAATAATTGACAAAAAAGTATCACGAAGAATTACAGGATAAATACAGTAAAAATGCTAAATTCACACCAAAAGGTACTTACGTATTAAACCGTCGATCATTTTCGCCAAATCAAAATCTATTGGGATCACAAAGTCCTCCATGTCGAGAGTAATACCACTGGGGGGGGGGGGTACTGGGTCAGAGGCGACCGTTCTCTGTTCCAGATCTAAATTACGATCGGCCGATGAATGCATGAAATGTATGAATAGAATTCGTCCCGTAAAAAGGTTTGCGACGTGTGTGAGCTAGAAGTCAGATTTCTTCATTCAGCTATTCAGGGGTCCATACCGTCAGAAGCTACTGCACCCCTCCTTTTGTTGTAAAGTGGAACACGAGAACAACAGTTGTAATTATTCAATAAAAAGTAACTAAAATGAAAATTTTCTTTGTTGTTTTTAGTAAGAATTTAAAAAGTATTTTTATATTACTTGTTTATTATCGCAGTTTATATTTTTCTCTATATACTATCTGAAGAGGAGTTTGCATTTTCTAGTTGGAAACGTTTCAGTCAAAAAAATGTTAATTTAACGCATATATATGAATATAAATAAACAAACCACCTTCCGGAACCGGCTAGTTCGCCCATATTATTAACTTTTTAGATCGTTGATTAATATGGAACGCAATGTGTTAGTTTCGTTTTGCTACTGTATAAGAATAAAAAAACATATATTTAATTGAACTACTGAAAAAAAAAATGACTGCTCATATAATCTAAAAAAAGAGTGTAACTTGCGAAATAAAAGCAGAAGTGATCCTCCTACTTCAAAGTTCATATTCAAAGAAAGCCATCATTTTGTCTTATTTCAATATTAATAGAAGCATGAAATTGATCATGTTTATTTTCGCTTTCGATTAAACTGTCTGATGCTCTTTATTTATATATCCCCTATCCTATGTTCGAATGTCTAGTGACCCCTCTTCTAGAGTACTTCTAATAATATTTTGTTAATCCATTTATTCGCGAGATGTTGAATGAAGTGCAGCTGTAAAAACGTTTCATGAAGCGGCCAGGTAATTCGGGTACCAATTTGTATGCGAATAAGTAAAAGAATATAAGAGTAAAAATTATGTATGCCTGCGTATTGGAACGTATGCGTATATTGTTTGGAACTTTATATAATTCATTAAAAAATATTTTTACTTAAATTTCATGTTTTTCTTATACTTTGTCTAGGAATACTTATGATTCTTAACAGTTAATATTAAACGTTTTCGTACATCAAAGGATTTACTCATGCTTATAGGCATAATCAAAGTGTAGGCTCCGGAGAGGGGACAGTCAAGCCAGATTAGATTTCCCTTTTGTTTTGTTTTGATTTTTTCTTTCCTAATTCAGTTCTCAAGGACCTAGTCAAAAATGGCTATGGAATAATTTACATGAGGAGTCATCTCACTACGAATTTAACCTTCCCTAAGGAAGTACGTCTCGTCATCGATGGGCAGTAGCCAACACCCACCCTTTCGTATACCTCACGAAGGTGGCGAGAACCAACCACCATAAGGGAAGTTTATCATTCTTGAGCAAAGGTTAGAAATTTGAAGAGGCTTGGCTTTTGTCGGAAGCACTGACTTTCGTCACCAAATGAATTCCAGTGTTTGAAAATGGCTCCGGCGAAGCATAGAAAAAATGAATGTCATTATTCATTAAAATAGGGAAATTGTATCGCAGTTAGTTCAAAATTCATTAATAGAAATTATCTCTGATGCTTGAATGGCTTTGCGTGGTTTGAACTGTTATTACCAACAACACCTCGAGGAGGAGGATAATAAGGAGAAAGACATTTTATGTGTTTTTTCAATGAAAAGCTCGCTGTTTAACCGATGTAAATGGTTCCCACGTGGTTTGAATGAAATTCATTCGCCCAGAAGCAGTAAATGTTATTTCAACTGATGAGTCAAAATTGGGACCAAAATTAGAAACCGAAAGTATTTTTATTCACTGGAAATCAGTTTTTGATTCAATTTTGAAAACAATCTATAAAGTAAATATAAAAGTGCAGAATACTGACATTGAAATCGAAACAATTATAAACGTACTTTATTCGACGCAAACACTTTTTTCTAAAGCGACGCAATACAGAACTGTGCAGTCACCATTTAAGGGAATGGCCACATTTTAATATAGGTTCAGATAAGTGTATTAATAATTTTTTCATGGGGCTTTAAAAAGAAGAAAACCTACAAATAAATCTACGTTTGGATGATTTATAGCAAATTTAGAAAAATGCGACGATGAAATAATTCGGAATAAAGTTAGAGCTTTTGTTAATAAGTAATCTATTGATTTAGAAAATGTACTGAATGAAAAAATTTCACATTTTAAGCACTTAAATTTAAAAGAAAATGTGTTAAAAATGAAATATTTTTAAAGCAATCATTAAAGTTAAAAATCGAATGTGAGGTACAAACATACTTTTGTATTCTATACATTAGTTGTAACGGCAAAAAAAGCAATTTTGATATTAGCGAGAATAAAGAATTATTTAAAATTAGTTAAATATCCAAGGAATCCGCAATGTTAGAAAATAAAGACGAAATCAACATTATTAATGAATTTGCTACAAATAAATACTGTAATAAAAATTATTAATTAAAGCGGACACTTCAATATTATTCAAGACAATATTTGTGAAATTGCTCTAAATAACGGATAAATTGTTTAAATATATATTTAAATAGATACACATACACAAATATATGCATATAGATATGCACATACTTATTCACAATTTATGTAATTTATTATACCCAAATATACTAAATTTATTCATTTGAATAACATTCTTCACCATAAATTAAAACGTATATTTTTTATGAACTAAATAAACACTAAATAAATGTTATTAAAATACAAAGTTGTAAAATATATTGTGTTGTATTTTTTAAAAATAAATTGATATATATATAATATATAGATAGAATGGAATAAAAGAAACGCTTTTTATTATAATGTAATAGTTAAAATGAATCATTATACGATGAAGACTGGCGGAATCTGGCTTTTCTGAATCTTTATTTTAAAAGGAGTCGTATTGGAAATTGCAAGCCAATAATCAGACATCTGATGACTTAAAAAAAATGTTCGGCAAGTTCTTTTGTTGGACCATAGACGGTTCTGTCGGAACACCAAGTTACTCTACAACCACAGCACTGAAATTTTTTGGTGCACGGATGACAACCAAATATCTCTCCCTACGAGACATGCTGCATTATGCATGTCTTTCAGAACTCTAATCCAATTAGTTTCCCTCAGGGTCAAGGTTCGTCCCTGGCTCTGCCTATCGATTTTTTTCAACTACCTCTAGGCAGCCCCACTTTTTGCAGGTCTCGCCGGCCGAGCGTCGAGGGTCTGTTTGGCCTCGGGAGCACGTGCTCGTTGATCGATTCCAAGCAAGGGCAGACGATCCGTCTCCCCGACAGAAGAGGGCTTCTCGCCCGGAAGCCGCCGAGTGGACCGGAACCGCCACCGAGAGCGCCATCGATTTATTGGGCAGAGAGAGAGAGAGAGAGAGAGCGTGGAGTCGTCCGGAGAAAATAGAACTCGAGGGGTGTTAAGAGAAAAAGAGCGACTCGGAAGTTCACTTGTTGACCACTCGAGACAGCACGCCGGTGAAAATTTGTTACACTATTCACTTCATTTATTTTATTATTTAATGAAAAGGATATATCTTCACAGAAGGAAATAATGCACCATAATGAGAATTATTATCCTTGTCCTATTCTACCCTGGGGGGGGGGACCTCGAAATGAAGATAAGAAGCTTCCATGGTGGTTGGATCTCACCACTCTGGAGGATACACTAACAGGTGGGGGTAGGCTCCTCCCATCGATGACGCGATGTACATCCTACGGAAAGGGTTGTATCGTGGCCGGTGATGGCCATTAAGACTCAATCACAGTTCCCGCCAGTGTAGCTGTTGTGACAATCCGGTCATTCAGCCCTCTTGGTTTAAATTGGATTTTTTTCTGAGATTGGGTCGGAGAGTCTTGAATGAAGTATCCTAGATCTATTGTAAGTATTTTTATCCTCTCACATTGTTTTGTGTCAATTACTTCGAATCTGATTTAATTTCAGAATTAATGAATAGCTGCAATGAAATATTTAAACTTTATTATGCTAAATAATTATAACAATGTCTAGTTAAGATTTTTTAAAAACTTAAATTATTACGAAATAATCTACTAACAAATCGTATAACGAAAAGGCTTTGTAAACTATATAACCTGCAGATACTTCTAATCGCATCTGATATTCATTCTAAATGAAAACTTTTTGAAGATTTACAGTGAAAAGTATTTGTGGCACTTTGTTCACAAAACAATACGAATTTTTATAGTGCGACACTTCTTCGAGCGTCTGCGTCATAAAGAGCCGTCTCTTATTTTGTAGTGCTAACCATCTACTATGTTTTAATTCCCAGACACCAAACCATACGCAGAATGGAAAGTTCACTTTAAAAAAATATTAACTGATACAAATTCTGAAATTAAATCCAATTAAAAACCTAAATAACACAGACATTATTTTGAATAATTTATTTTTTTAATGATATCAGCTATTTATAAGAGTTGTATCAATAACACAAATTACGTTGAATGCGATAGACCACAATACAAATCAAGGACTGAAAAAGGCAAACCAAAATCAGTCGCCAAAGCATTAATATTATAAACTCCATTTTTAGCTTAATTTAGTACATGTTAACTTCACTCTATTATTTCAGCGGTGCCCACCCTCCGAGTGAAGGGACAAGAAATGGGTGAACTAAACAAATTCTTCTAAAAGATTCTAGTGTTTCCCTTATTTGTGGTCGACGCTTGTAAGAATCAACGTCGGAATCTTATGGTATAATTATTTTCCATCTCTTTACGCTCTTCTGCTTTTGTGCCTGCCGTGATGGGATGGGCGTTTTTCGCGCTCGCTCATTCATAAACCTGCCGTCCTGGATGCAATACAATGAAATACAACGAAAATCGACACACACACACACACACACACACACACACACACACACACACACACACTGCAACTGCGTGGTGAAATAAAAAAAATCATTACCAATTTGATGTAACTTCAATCGATTTATTTTTTTCGAGAAGGCAGGAGACAAGAAACTGGAGTACCAGAACACAAGAGCAAAGGGTTCCCTTTGAACTTTGACTAAGAAATTATAATAGGGATTTTTCCGACTTCGTGTCGACTTAGGAAAGGGAATCTTTAAAAGAAAGCCGTAGGCATTAAGGATTTTTATTCCATCACTCGGAGTGTGTGCACTCCAAACTCATAAACTTGCTCTCCAGAACTTTACAACAGATTTTTTTTTATTTTGAAAATGTGAAAATTTATTTCATTTTGTGCTTTTTTTTTATTCCTTCGACGTTCATCGACGAAATTTCAGAATATTCAGGGGAAAAGAAATCCCATCATTCTTAACATAATTAAAACCTAAATATTATTTAATCGGGTTTTTTTTTCTAGGCATCCAGAACAATTGAAGGAAGAGGAAGTTTTCAGATTGTGTAACATTTAGAATGACGCCATTTAAAGTTTGAATGAATAAAAAAAAATGCTGAAAAGCTCATTATTATATAAAATAGATTGCCATGCAAAAAAATCTATTTTGCATGGTAGTAACTTACAAACAGTTTTATAAGCTTAAAACCATAAACCATCTTAAAATATTGTCAATGATTTAAATTTAATTGGTTTAGAATCTTAAATTTGCTAAATTTTTTGAAAATCCGTTAAATTCAATCGTGAAATTTATATTTCTGTAAGCAGATGAGCCAAACGAGTTGTAAAAAACAAGTTTAAAATTAACGTGCTAATCAGGTGTGAATTTTTAAAAAACAAATTTTTTTCATTAATAAACTGCCAAAATAAACTGCCAATCTACCCATATTCAAAAGTTCAGCCTCATTAAAAAAATTATTTGGAAATTTTCTGTATGCGAAGAAATACGATCAAAATGTCTTCAGAAATTTATTCACAATCCTTGGAGATCGCGTTTTTGGTAAAACACACACGAAAATTCAATATTCTACCTCATACAGAAAATTCTAATTTTATCAATGTTTCACTTACATAGAAACGGACATTATATTATACTCAAAAAATGATAGTGAATCAACTAAATCACTTTATTATACGAGGAAACATTAAATTATTAAAAAAATTTAAGAAAGTAAATAATTGTTTATTATCATAGAAGTAATTAAATTCTTTTTATCTTAAGCTATTTAACTATTTATTTTTTTATGTATAAACACAAATTTATTAGCGATTTAAAAAAAAACAATAATAATAAATGTGAGAATTTTTTTTGACATAAAAAGAATCCCGAAAAAATTCACGTATTTGTGCGTTAGCTTGTATGAAAATATGTATTTCCTGTCTATTCTTTTTAGCAAGAATGCAATGGATAAAAGAAATGATGCTTGAACTCTTCCTCCTCAAATGCGCAAAAGCAACGCACTCAACGAAACTTTAAACGAGACAATGCGCAATTGATTTCTTTTGGTGACTTTTTGATGCTTTTACCTGGCACACTTTTGGTATTATTTGAAAGAGCATTTGCATCAGATTTCAATTCAAATATCCTCTAATTAGGAGCTGGATTGTAAAGTAGGCGAAGAATAATAAGAAAAATCAAAATGGGAGCTCATCCTTATACGTTTCTACACAACTGAATAACGACGAGGGGTGGGGAAGGGTCTCGACGATACGTGACGAAACATAGATCATGACGAGAATAAAAATTGCTCAGTTGCAGATAATATAGTGCGGCTTATTTCAGCCATAGCGAAGATGCAGCTTCAGAGAACGCAAGTAAGAAAAGGAGAAGTTACAATTTTATATCGTCAGTTGATTGAAGCCGGGCGGTAATAAAAATATTTTCATTGTTACCCTTTTACTTTTTGATATGAATATTATTTTTTGTTCAAACTTAAGGATAGGGTTTAAATTTGGGCAAAGTTACTCAAAATCAGAATTCTTTGAAATTTGAATAATAATATAGACAACACAGATGGTTATTTATTTTTTATGCACGATAAGAAAGCGATACAAAAATATTATTGAAAAGCTTTTTCTTGAGCTGTATCCCTAAATTAAAATAAAACATAAAGTTTTCAAATGCATTGTATGACAGATATCGTTACAGTAAAAAGAAATTAAAAAGAAAAGCGTAAATGAAACGTTGGTAATCTGAATATTAATAGTACAACATGCTTCTTTATAAATAGGTTTACAGGCTACATCGTGATACGACGATTGTAATAATGACATCAAATGAAGGGTGAGGATAAAGTTCAGTATCTTACAAAAAATAAATAAATAAAAAATTAAAATGAAATCTGCAATGCATATTTCAATGTAACATGTCAGAGAATATTTTCTTGAAAGGACAAGCACCACGTGCTGGTGTAAGTTAAATTATGTTTCTATTCATTTCAATTTTTTCATCGAATGAGTCACTTTAGTATGGCAAACCATCCAAAAAGCTTTGTCTCGTATTTATTATTTAAAAAAAATCGCATTTCACATTTATTTCATTTCATATAATCACGTGCTTAAAATGACATTTTTATAGGCTTTATTTGATGCAGTCATTAACTTATTTTTTTAAAAAAATCGGAGCTTTTGTAAATGCAATGCCAACGCGTTATTAAAAGCAGATTTTTTTTGAGATGCTCGTGCAGATAATAAAATTTTTATTTTTCGCCTAAGGAGTTTTGTAACGCCACAAACTTCATTACCAAAACAATATCATGTTCTGACATGGTAATAACTATTTTAGCATAGTTTTTATTTTTATTTTCAGTTCAAAGAAAAAATGCTATAATATTCAAAAATTTCGAATAGGCAAAAATCTATGCTTAAGACCAAACTGAATACAAAAAAAAAAAAAAAAAAAAAAAAAATGAGCCCTGCCTGTCTGTTAACACGATATCTCAAAAATGCTTTGAGATAGACGGAAGAAATTTGAAGAGTGTTCTTCACACTACATGTGAAGATTTCTATCAAATCTTGAAAATGATTCACCCCCGCCTGTACCGCTATCCTATTAAACATGTTGACTGCAAAATTTAAAAAGAGTAATAAAATAAGTAATAGAATTCAGTACTTACTATGTTTACGTCCAAACTGTTAAATTTGCTTCGAATTTTGAATCAAATCTGTCTGGCCCTATTTCGGTCGGTATTTTCGCATGCACGCAAACACGATAACTCAAAAATGGGATGACTTAAAGGAAATAAATGAAATTTAGATTTAATCTTGTAATTGCAATTTCAGGTCAATGTTAAATTTTGGCTTCTATCGTTGGGTAAAAAAGTACCCAACGATATAAAGGTACTTTTAAATACACATTCGATTTTCGGGTACTTACATACGAAATGCAGATCAGATATGTGACATGCAGAAATTCACCGATAATCGTACGACAGACTCGATAAAAATTCTAGATTCGCGCCAAAGATCCATATTTCGTAATATATTTGCCAATGCCCTGCAATGAATTCCTAGCTTTAACTCAAGGTTCACAATTTCATTCGGTGGAGGAGAATAACACTTCTCCGAAAAATACGAATAAATATACGAAAAAGAAGATCATTACCGCTGTATTTTTCCTTCTTTATTATATTTCAAAAGGATCTGCGGCGAATGAAATCACCCACGAAACATCAGGCACAATATCTTGTTTCGGAAATTGTTCTATCAACACTTACACAAACGATCAAAAATATTGTTAACTGTTTTTAAAAATTAGGTCTGCAGTTTTAATACTTCCATCTTAAAAATGATTTTTATCCTTCATCTAAGATTTGATTTAATGAAAGTAAAATGAAATAAAAGACGTAAAAGTGAAAAACAAATATTGTCTAAAATTCGGTCAAAAAATTTATATTTTGATCTTTAATGATAACAGCATATCAAAAAATGCTTTTTAATACACCAAATTATAATATAACTACAAAACTCGCTTTCCAACTCTTTTGCCAGCTCTTGTCCTCGTCATCTGACTCTGGTTCAAAATTACGAGGACCTTACCATAATAACCCTAGTGCTGCTTTAAAACTCAACGTTAATACAATTACACTCAAATTAAACACAGATTAAACTGAGACTGTGGGAAGATGACGAGATTCGGATGAAAATATCTTGTGCCACAATGATGGTTGTAAATTATTTGCAGATTCTTCAAACAATCTCCCAAATTTCGCAGCAAGAACTTAACGAAATAAATTAGAAGGAAAAAAAAGGTGCAACGATTATTTTGGAAAGATTTAAAACAATTGAGATCTTTTTTTCTGTACTTATTAAACTTGATATTCGCTTATTCATTAAAATTTTAAGTACGTTTTTTTTAATTTAAAATATTTTATCTTACTACTGCTTAGCTATTCTGTATACGCACATAAAAATTACTTTACATTTTATTCATTGTGAATGAAAAACAACTTATCTGTTGAAAATCTGACGTCAAATATCAACAAAATAATGATTTCAAAAATTCACTCGTATTTCCCCAAATTCAGAAAAAAAGAAAAGAAAAGAATCTAAGAAAAACAGATTGTTTATGAAAAGCTGTGAGCTGTGAAGGAGGCGTTTTCTTTTCATTTAGTCACGTAATATCAAAAATCTGAGAATTTCACCAGTAAGTCAGGGCTATTTTTTTTTTTTCGCATTTGCAACTGCATTCATTGAAATGTTTTTAAAAATGCTCACTCGATTTCAATGAAATAATTTTAAAAAGCGTGAGATCACTTGATTTCAACGTCACGTCGCTTGAGTATTTTCAATGGCATTATTCACGTTTCACTAATTTTAATCTTTACAGAAAACTTTCCTTATGAATGGATGAATTAAGGGATTATTTAACCTTCGATCAGCCACAAAATGACCTTAACGTTTCTGCCTAATATTTAAATTTTTAAAAATTATAGTGCTTGCTGTATCTTTGTAACTGAATTTCACGCTATTTTATTACGAATCCTGAAGTTATTACTTTCCTCAAGAAAGAAAATTAACGCGTAAAAAGTTATATTTCTATTAGGTGTCACTAAATGTTATAAAGCTTCATTGTATGTTTTGGGATTTCTAAGCCCCAAATTCACTTATCGAAGTGTAAGAGAAAAGGTACTCTTACCTTGTCGTTCCGGGAACTTCTAGATGAGATAGAATCGAGGTATTCCAGTGTGAATCAGAACACAACATCGAAAGCATTAGTCCAGGGTTTTCATTTTCATCTATTTTTTATTTGCTTGACGAGGACACAGGCACAGATAATTATTTACAAATATATATATATATATATATATATATATATATATATATCCGTTTAGTTGTAGGAATCATTCACATCACCTACATCCATCTTTTGATCCGTTCTTAACTCCGAATCCCACCAAAGCTACACAAAAACATTAGAACCGAAACTGAAACTCACAGCTGTTACTGTGGGATCATGGGATTTTCCCCTGACGTCACCAATACGCTTGCGCGAAAGTGTTACATCACGTTATGGTGAGGCCAGGAATTCCAACAGAATGGATTCGTCATCCGCAATATTTCAGTGAAGAAATTATATTTCTATCTCTACAGAAAAGTATAAAGAATTGTCAAGAAAATTTTACAATATTAAATAGCCAACAGAATCAATAAATTTTTAGTTATATTATTATCCCATTTTAAAGAAATACTAGTGATATTTTGGGATGGACGTCATAATTTCGAACCGCGTCAGATGACGAGGTGGCACTTGAACTAGCATCCGCCTCTCCAAATTTCCACATAGTACCAGAGGGAGGACGATTGGCCTCCAGACCCGCTTACGTGATGGATCCATGAACCAGATACGCTTACACGATGGCTCTTTGGCAGAATCGAGTCTCATATGTGAAACCTTCCAAAGCTGAGACTACCTTACCATCACCCCCCCCAAAAAATGCTTTTGTTGTTATGAAACTAAACCGAAAAGAAATTTTTGCAGAATTTTGTCCAAAGAGAATGCGAGTTACATTTTCTAAAGAAGTTACGATGCCTTCACACCTGTCTAAGCGTAACACAGCACGCTATCAGCCAGACATTTTAAATTAAACGAGGAACTTTGAAGGGCAGGTGAAACTTGGTAATAATCATTGGGAAAGGAAAATGGATGGTTTGGTGGGTTTATGTTCCATAAATATTAAATGATGATTCTTCTTTTATGTTATGGTATGATTGATAAAGTAGGAATGAATGGATATATTGTAACACGTTTTTTTAATATATATATATATATATATATATA
>JAOUZG010052945.1:932450-966258 GCA_026289955.1 Argiope argentata
TTCTGCCAAGCGTAGTCGGTGTGTTAGACTCCTTGACAGAAAAAAAATCTCAAGAAATGTGAAAAGTGAATCTAGTTTGTTTGCAAATATCATAACAGAAAAAATACGGCATTAGCGCACTAATCAAGACTATGAATTAATTTCAATTGAATATTTTGCAATCGAATTCATAATCAAAATTTGAATTAAACATCATTTTATTTTTGACGTATTCTATAGTAACTAAATCGTGTTTTTTTTTTGTTGGTTCCAGCAGTTATAGATATTATTAAATAATTTTAAAAGCTTATATGATTAGATAAGTAAATTGAAGCTTAACAAATGAAGCTTTTCTTTCATAATGAGGTCACTGAATGACTTTTCATAGCCTTATTTGATTAAAATTCCATCTATTCATTAAAAAATTAAAAATTAATAGGAATACTGAGAAGTTTTATTTATGAAAATATGTTTATTAAATATGATACATAATTTTCAACAAGAAAAATTGCTTTTTTTCCTCAATATATATATTCACTAATTCAGAGAAATGGTTTTGAATGAAGCAAGCTAAATGGAATAGGTTTCTTCAACTTGCAGTTTTAGTCACTTCTTCATTCAAGTAGTCGGATTTCCTTTTATTATTTACAGACATCTGAATATGAATGAAAATTAACAATTAGAGTCAAGACCTGAATCAGAGAGGCGAAAACATGTCGAATATAACGACTCCTTCAACGGCAAAAGTCAATAATAAACTGAATAATTGTGCAACTGTGTCCTTTAGCACAATCACACGTGTTTCAGTAGCAATTAACAACTTTGACTGCTGCCGCCTTTCTGGCACAAAAGTAGAGCGTTTTCCTTGTGTTCTGGAAATCCCTGGTTCGAGTCCCGGTTCGGGCATGGTTGTTCTTCTATAGGCTATTTGTGATATGCATAAGTGTGCTCCCCTGTAAAAAGGCGCTGTGCGAGCGACTGTGATGAATGTGTAGCTAAAGTCGTACTCTTGGCCCTAGTTGTCGCTACTTGGAACAAGAGAAGCATATCTTCGGCTTAAAATCTGCTGATGTATCAGCGGGACTTGTCCATGGCAAGTGCCATAAGTAACAATGTAACAACAACAACCAGCTGGTATTTCAGCTTTTAACTTTAGATTTAGTGATTATATTTTAGTTTTTGTTTTTAGATTGAAATTTTTATCTAATAATTTACTTTTCATGCACTTTAGGACCTTTTAAATTTTTTTCCATTATTACCTATTTATTTCCGTATTTTTTGTCAAGTTATTTGCAATTAATATGCGAAAAAATGTGGTACTGAACTCTTTTATGTTGTGCTGCTTACAATTTTTTAATAAATACTTGTCCAAGGCAAGAGACAGAAGTAACATCAATACCTTGATCCCTTCCATAGAAATTTTGACGTATTCGAAGGTACCGGATTTTGTACCTGCATTATTCGCTCTTCTACGCTTATATTTTACATATGGCATCATTCTAAAAAGTTTTAAGCAATTTTTTTATTAATAAAATTTAAGATAAATACATCCCAGAGCCTGATTGAAGCAGGGGCATAACGGGCCAGTTTCCCAGGCCCCACATCAAAAAAGGGTCCCAAATCGAATAGAAAATTTATTTTACGATTCCATTTTTAATAATCTTTTTTAAGATTGCTTTTCAAAGACGAAAAAGATGGAGGGAGCTTCCAAGAAGTTTTGCCCCGGATCCCAATTAGGATAAGTCGGACCCAGATACAGTTCAGTGCCAAATACCAAAATCTAAAATGAAAATTCATAATATTCGTATTTTCATGGATGTACTATTTTATCTCTAGCCTAGAAATCTAGTTCGGATATATATGTACTAGGGAGAAGCGATGGGACACGTTAATTGACATCATAGCGATACAAGAGAAGAGCAAAAGAGACAGAGAATTTGCAGTCAGTGATTTTATAATGAGTTTTTGATGGAATTTTTTTTGACACCCTCAGTTTTGGGAACGGGAATTTAGGTATATTCAAAAGAATGCTTAAATCATTAAGGATTTTTATCCCTTTACTTGGGGAAAGGGAAAATGTTAAGGTACAATGTTAAGATGAGAGAAATGCTAAAGCTATATAGAGTTGAATTAATGAAATAAAAAAGTAAGAAAGGGACCAGGAAATAAGAGAACATTTTAGAATGAAGTTTCTTTGGGCTAAATTAAGATAGAAATTATATATATATATATATATATATATATATATATATATATATATATATCGTATCAACCTTTAAAAACGAGGTGATAATTTCATATTTGAATTTACAACCACATTTTCAATCAAGAAGGAAAATATTTCCAAAATATAAATTTTTGCACATCTCAGATTCGAAACTTTGGATTCTGGAATGCATTTACGGTTCAACACAAACTCAACATCTGCAAAAAAAGAAAGAAAATTTTTTCCGAGAATCGAGGCCTAGAAAACCCTACGTTAAATTTACTTCTAAGCTTTAAAATACTCTACGTATACTCGAATCCATGCAGTTTAATTATATCTAAATTTCTAGTACATACAAAAAAAACATTATATATTGACCAACTTATATTCGTTTAGGTTTTAAAGGTTTTTCAATCCAAGATGTTTGTAATAATTTGTTGTTTTCCTAGGATTTAAAATTTTTATTGATAAATACTTTATCACATCAACCATGAAAAATAAATCTTGCAACCACGCCGGATAAGGAAAATAAGCAGATAGCTAGCTGAAACTGACATAATTCTCTTTTTAATCCGATAATTGTTAGAATCTGCCGATAAGAAAAGGATGAAATGAATCAGTGAAGATCACTGATTCATCACTGATTCATTTTTCGGTTTACAGTAGATCTCTGGTTAACTTTTTTTATGCAGAAGATTATTGACGTAAGGTTATGACGTTAATAAATCGGTACATTTAGTGGGTCAAAAGACTTTTTCCATGTTGGTTACCTACAATTAGAAATAAAAAAAAAATTAATTTTATGTCACCAAATTTATCTTTAGGCCTTCGGTGCATCTGTTCGTCAAGTACCGGTAATTGAAAGGATTATTCAATTGCTTGAAATCAATATACAGTTTCACAATTTTCAAACATTTTTGAAAGAAAATTAACAACTACGAGCTCTGATTGTAATCCAGGGCTTTTAATTTCTCGTATACAAAAAGAAAATATTGGACACACACTTCTCACATTCGATTGCACTGCCCCTTTTTACAGGGGGTACATTCTCACACCTCACAGATAGAACACAGAACAACCAGGCCCTAACCGGGACTCGTATCCGGGACGCTCAGATCATTAGGAAGACGCGCTTTCTCTGTGCCAGGACGCCGACTCAAAAACTATTTAGGCTAAACAAATAAAATTTGAAAAGGGATCTTAGCACTAAATTTATAAATTTCTATCAAATTTTGAACGAACTCAAGGAAAGAACACACGTTCAAATGAACGAGATATCTACGAAACATGAAGAGTTAGGCATATAAAAATGGATACACAATTTTAAACATCTAAAATGAAGATTTGTATCAAATTTTAAGTCAAATTCATCCATGGGTTGATGGTCTGCGGTCTGTACATCTGCATGCATGTAAAAGTGACGACTCAAAAGCGCCACGTATTAGATAACTGGAGTTGGGTGTCTCATCTCGTTATTTAAATGGTTTTTCTAAACATCTGTGTATATAAAAAATAACAAAACCGAAAGGAGAAAAAAGGAAGAAGTAACAACAATGATAAATTAAAGTATCATAAATGCAATAAAAATTTCAAACGGCATGAAATTGCATTAAGCAAAAAAATTCATAGTGGTTGCAAGCATCAATTTTTTTTATTGTTTTCTTTTGTCAAGTTAAAGAGGAAAACTTAATAAGGCGGTGAAGGAAAGTAGTGCAGTTCCGTTAAAATCAGAATGGCACTAAAAATACATACAGGTGTCGAGTCCCCCCCCCGCCCTAAAAAAATGACCTAGGAGCAAGCGATCAAACGAATTTTTTAAACTACACCACTAAAGACAGGCAAATATTTACAAGAAGACAGAAAAATATTTGCTAAATTTTTTTAATGCTGCTTTCGATATCAAACAAACTCACCACAGGTATTTTGAAGATAGTGAAAGCGTGGGGGTGAAAAACATTCCGGTATTTGTCGAACGCGGTGTCAGAAAGTTTGTTTTCTCCTATCACATAAATTCTTGCAGCGGTTTCAGGAAATTCGAGGTGAGTCACTGCAGATACAGAGTCACAAAACTGTCCCTTTATACAGGATATACTTTCTATGGAATTAGCCCTTTAAAAAAAACAAGTGGTTTATCTTGGAAAACCACTTGATTTATCAGCGAAATGTAACGGTCTTTCCATCTAACGTTTTTTAAAAAAATTAATAAAATACTACTAAATCTAAACTTGGATTTATACGCAAGAAGTAATCTTGAAAAGACGCTAGATTTTATTAACACTTTTAAGAAGAGATTTATGATCTCCGGAATCCCACCGTTAACGGTAATATAATGGCTAAATCTTCAAACTGACGGGGCTGAAACATTGCCAGGTGCAATTCGGATAAACTTTCTTTACCTTCTGTAATCTTTTACATTCGAGAGTCAAATTTGACTCGCTTTATATGATAGTGCAACACTTTGGCATTGCATCGCATCAAAATAATTTTTAATTTTTCTTTTCTGATGATATTGATGAAGATTCAAAATTTCAAAGCATCGAATTCTGAAATATTAGAATTATTTGAATGTGTAGAAAATCCGAGTTATGCCCAGTATCTAGTCAAGTAAATTAAAGTTACATTTCCCAATGACCCTACGAATAGGTTATGACATGAAATACCAGTGTGCTATGCAAAGTATCAAGGGTGCATAAGAAAACGTATTTCAGTTCAATTTAGATTAAGTTATTTTAAAACTATACTGCAGAGCTATCTGGCGAAGCTCCTACATTGTTTTCAAAATCCACACAACACTAAAGGAAAGATATTTCACAAAAGACTAAGTAAATGAAAGAGAAAAGGAAGAGTAATTTATAGAAACTTTCAAATAAACTCTTAATGTACCATACTAGTAACATAAAATTTCACGCTAACTGAAAACGGGAGTATACAAAGACCAGCTGCGAAACGTAATAAAATCGATGAAAAAAAGAATTTGGTTCCGAAAATCTTTAAATTTCTACACAAAAGTTAGCGCTTTATAGGCATAATTTACACAAGTTTTCAGTCCAACAAATAAAATCAAATATATATTTGATAAAAGAAACCATTAAAAAATACAAAATTAAATTTTCGGTTTAGAATCTAGCCGTGTGATATTCAAAGAAAGTTCACGAGCTTTGGGCTTTTGAAAAGTTTCAAAGGATTTCGGAATGCGAAGCTTAAGATTTGGTTTAATAGTATCTAAAGATATCAAAAAGTAAAATTTAAATAAAAAAAACCTAATATAGGATACATGATTTGTCACGCCTCGTCAAATAGTGCATACTTAGATGAATTGGTTGAAAAATGTAGTTATCTCGTAATTCCACTTACTTTTTACTATACGTTTGAAATCTACAATTATTTTCATTTATTGATTAATACTGCATATTTATGAGAGGGTTCGAGCGGATAATTATTCACTGCGTTCGACATCACAATTTTCTCGTTTTTTTTTTTTTTTTTCAACGAAATTTCACCGCCATTCATCCCGAAGCCTTGGAGTTGTTTTGAGCGTTCAGTCACGCTCCCGTAATTTAGAAGAATCCTTCCAAGCGTCTCCTAATTATTGGATCTGTGATAAACGCATTGCCACGATTCCGGACAAAACAGAACAGCTGTTCGGAAGAAGAAACGAATGTTTCCGTTACTTAGTTTAAAAAATATATTTATTGTGAATCGTAAAAAAAGTAATTTTAAAAATGATTTAATGATTTAAACTCCGGCTTTCGTTTATTTTAAAGTTTATATACATTATATATATATATATAGATAGATATATATATATATATAACATTTTTTACTGTGATTTTTCATTTTGATTAACAAGGTGTCTAGATTGATATTTTAAAATTCTCTGTCAGGGCATTGTACTTTCGAATTTGCAAATATTTATATAAATTGAGTAAACTGTAACACCATAAGTTATTCTTCATAATAACAGAATAAGTACCCCTCCGTCTGCCAAATCATTTTCATTCTTAAATTATTCCTAATGATATATTCAGTCGGTCGCCACAATTTTCTTCTGTAACCAACATAACTAGTTCCTAATGAGAAAGTGTATTGTTATAACCTCCAAAGAAATAAATGCAGGTTACCAGTACATATTATGCATGTTCTCAAAATTCGTTTACTAATCGACATGTATTTCATTGAATATCATTCAGTAAAGTCATATAATGCCGAATTATTCCCATACGTACGAAAGAGAAATTTTTTAAAATTTTTATGCAGTTTTTCAATTTTCTATTATGTTTGAAAAATGAATGGAAAATAGAGGAGAAATACTAATTATTATGTATCATGGTGCATCAAATGCAAAATGTTAGTATCAGCAAGATCAAGAATTAACAGAATAAATTACCTGCAAGCAGCTTTGATAACCTTTTTACAAACATTTCTCGTCGGGCATGTTCGGTGAATTCTGACGCGATTTCCGTGAAACGCTATCAGCGGCTGAACAGAGGCAATTCTAACCGTCTGTGGAACGGTCGAAAAAGGCTTCTCTACAGAAAAAGGTATGAAAGAAACCGAATGTCTTGAAACAAAAAAGCCACAGAGTGCTATGCTTGGATTTATAATCAATTATACTTCGCAAATAGTTTTAGTAGTCTAACTTGTGTAACAGCCATCGTAAACTTGTTATGATATAATATAATGGGTACTGAAATCGCGATTCTCCTTGAGTTTAAAAGGCATTTACTTTTATGGCACTCTTGAGCATATGTATTAATGCTTCTTATAAAAATGCAAGCAATAATTTTAAGAGCCAAAAAATATCACTGAGATAAGGCCTCAAAGGTAATTTCAATTCAAAATGATACCTCAATTGCAAGAGATTATAACTATTTAATTAGCTAATTAAATTTAAATATTTATTTAGAAGGAAGTTCAGAGTTTCTTTCGTTGTAGAACATGTGTGGAATGAATTTGAAGTCTGCAGACATGCGATGCCACAAATAAAAATAATTATAGTGTCAAGAAAAAAATTATAATGCTCAATTTTTTTCTTTCATAAAACTCCTTCAGCAAGAATTTGTTCTGAGATGCTAAGAAATATCTGAAGGCCATAGCATGATGTTTGTTGAGCAGCAAGATGGAGCACTCTCACACTGATGTTAAGGTGGTATTCACATTATTTTAAATGAACATTTTTTAATTGTTGTAGATAACGTTTCATTACTTGAATGATTGGATTCCTTGAGATAAAACGTAACTTTCTTTTAGGGTATTTTTCTGCCTTCTTTACCGAAAATGTTCTGATGCGCTTCAGGATATGTGAGGCCAATTCATAAAAATTTCCTTTATAAAAACTATTTGTCTAGAGAACATAATTTAAAAAAACTAATTCGCACATAAGACCTCTACATTTTAGAGATAGTTGGAAAAAGAAATTCATTTCAAACATATAAAATAATTAACACAAATCATGTTTATGAGAGAATACAGGAATTTTGAGGTGATGATTCTCTAGAAGAAAGTATTAAACCACCCCCTTCAAACACTCATATCCCATTTCTTCCCAACATCTCGATAATTTTCTTAGAAAACTGAACATCGAAAAATATTTATCCTTAAGTTAAAACGTTGGAAAAATGTTTCTAGTTAAACACCTTAGAAGCATCTAATATTCTTCTGCTGGTGTGGTGTGAATGTTTTGAGAGGGAGTTGCCAGCTCAGATGTCGTCCTTGTTATCTGACAGCGGTTCAAAATTACGATTCCGTCCCAAAATAGCCCTAGTGTTATTTTATAATGGGACGTTAATATAACTAAATCAAGCCAAACCAAACCATTATACACGTGGGGCTAATCCTTCAAACTAGTTCTGTCATTATTTCAAAATAGGACTCCAACTAAATTGTGGACTGATTTTTTCTTATCCGCATGAGGAATTATATGAGAGGCCTTCTGGCACAGAGGTAGCGCGTCTTCCTCGTGTTCTGGGAAACCCAGTTCGGGCATGGTCGTACTTCTGTGGGCTATCTGTGAGATACGTGAATGTGCCCCCTGTAAAAAGGCGTCGTGAAAGATATTGTGATGAGTGTGTGGCTAAAGTCGTACTCTTGGCCCTAGTTGGCACTATTTGAAAAAAGAGACGCATACCTTCGGCTTAAAATCTGCTGTGGTATCAGCGGGGCTTGTCCCTGGCAAGCGTCATAAGTAACAACAACAACGAATTATATGAGGGCCATTATGATAAATCTTATAAAATGAATTTTATAAATTGAATAGAAGCCTCATGTTAAAAATATCTAATGAATAAAAATGATGGAATCTTATATGCTTTTATTTTATTATTTAGTTGTATAAATATTTTTGGTACTCAAGCTAGCACCTATCATACGGCTGCCCTGCAAACATCTTTTCGACAACTTGAACTTTTTAAGCGAGTTTAACTTCTTCTCTTTTCCGTCCCTGAAGGGATCGTTCGCTTTGTGGAGTGCAACAGCGGAGGACATTCTTCATTTCAAGTAAGACTCGGAAATGCGTTCAGATGAAACGCGAATCTATGTCTGCCATCAAACATTTTTCTTTTCGTTGAAGTTTCAGAAATTATTCTTATCACTTATTTCATGTATTTTTAGCTCCTTTTTTTCATTAAATGATGCTACTAGAAGTTTTTTTTTATGCAACCAATATATGAGTTTAAATTCAGATTTTTCGCATTAAAAATTATGAAAGGAAATAAAAAAAGACAATTTGGTTTTCATAAACTTTTAAGACTATTGAATGTTTGATTTATTATGCTTATTGTTTTTTTCTTCATAAATTAAATTAAATACAATTAATATTTTCTTGGTTTCCAAAAAGGTAACAAAAAAATGTTGGAATAAAGTATCATAACTTTCTGCCTTTTTACCAGTTGCTGCAATTATTTTTTGCGCAACTTTCTTCGTAATACTTTTTAACAATAAACAGCAAAATAATTGTTAAAAACACAATCTTCTCTTCTAATTTTGAACCTTAAATATAATAAAAGAGAAGCAAATATAAATTACCTGAAAATGAAGTGAATTATTTTGTTATAGAGAAAACACGAACCAGTGCATTAAACATACGGAAATAAATAAAAAAAATTAAGATTTAATTTTGAGGAAATTTTTTAATCACAAAATCCTGATAATTCTAAATTACATCTATTCATTGGAAAAACGTTTATTAAAATATGCCGACAAAAATAAATATAAATTCTACAGAAATGTTTGTTAGTAATTGCACTTTTATGCACATTTGTTTTATTTGAATTGTTTCACATGTGTTTTTATAAAAATTTTCCGCTCATTTCTCAATGCTCCACAGCTTGCAAATTCAACACATTTGTGTGTTATCTTCAACAGCAATCTTCATGTTTGGTGAACTTACCAAAAAATTGATTAGATGAATTAATTTTTTATTTCCCATCTTGTGCTGGTTCTTGAAAAAATAAAAATGTATTAAGAATCTATATGATTTATTATATTGAATCATGTAACAAAATTTTTCTTTTTAGTACACTAAAGAAAGTATATTTTTTATAAATTTTGTATACTGAAAACCTTTATCTAAATTTTATTCTCTCATATACAAAGTCTGTCTATACTTATAAACGCGATAATTCAAGAATTAGAATGATCTAGGGGATTGAAATTTGATACAAGGTCTTTTTAAAAATTTGTATATTCCCAACAATCTTTAAGAGAACTCCGTTCAAAAGAATTTTATCTATCAGAGTAAAAATGAACAAAATATCTACAAAACATAAAATGCCAGAATTATAAAATTTGGTAAGCATGTTTTAGTATCTAAAGTCAGATCCTTGTCAAATTTAATCCATATCTTCCACGGGTTGACCGTCTGTCGGTCAGTACATTCACCTGCATGTAAATGGCATAGCTAAAAAACTTAAAGCCTTAAATAAATTAAATTTGGTTACTGATTTTATTTCCAAAACTTCACTTTTGGTTTCAATCGATCGAAGAGAAAACTTCAAGAATGTATATACAGATTCCCCCCCCCCCCCGCATTATGTTATTAAACCTAAAATTTTCACATGTAGGTCTCTGAAAATAAAAATCCGAACAATCGCTTAATTTTCAGCACTAACCAAGGTTTAGAATATTTCTGATCAGAGGGTGGGTGAGGGGGGATAAGATCTTCATGAGGGTGTAAGCAAAAAAGTTTCGGTTGCACCACATTCCCTGGGTCTCTTTTGCTACATGTATGAAGAGAAAACTTGATTTATTGATTAAAAATTTTTGACTTTAAGCATACCGAGAAATAAAAAAAAATTCCTAGATTCTTAATTAGTGTTTTAATTGACATGTACCAGAGACATTAGTGCTTACTTTTACTACATTTGCTGTCATTCTTTTCATGAAGTAATAAAGCTTAAGTTTTATGTATTATCACACTTAAATGCCTGAATTCAATGAGCACTTACTTATGACTCTATTATTTTTAGATAA
This sequence comes from Argiope argentata, assembly GCA_026289955.1. Classification (NCBI taxonomy): domain Eukaryota; kingdom Metazoa; phylum Arthropoda; class Arachnida; order Araneae; family Araneidae; genus Argiope; species Argiope argentata. The sequence continues at coordinate 943,105 of JAOUZG010052945.1, forward strand.
GTTGTAGGAACTGTGTGAGAGTACAAGCGATGATCGATGAATGTTTAACCTCTATCCAGCTTTCAAAGAAGGACTGCTGGAAAGATGCTTGCCCCAAAATAGACTCAGATTCTTAGAAAGTTACAGATAAATTATTTGCAGATAACAAAAATTAACCTAAAAATTCAAAACACTTCTATTCTTAACTCAGTGATTCAATGTCTCTCACTCTGCTTGCTCTATTTTGATTCATTTCCTTTACAATCAAAATTCTGCTGTGCACAATTGCTGAAATTATACTCCACAAATGAAATGCCTTTTCTTCCCAAATACCTGTTACAGATCACGTTTCAGGCATAAATGGCTTTTGATTAATTGGGTGCTTTCACTGAGTTGATTGTGTAAAAACACCAGTGGTAAATTATAATATTTCTGACATGCCATAAAGCATTCTTTCCCCATCCTGTTCTAATGGCACTAGCCTAGAGCCATAGTTCTACGATAATGCGTATGGATCTATTAGATGTATGCCAGCTAATCCAACCACGAGTAAAGCCGGCGCAGCAAATTTCTGGTTCATGTGTGCTTTATCTGCCTCATCACTGAAGCTGGAGAGAGGGTGGTGACCGTGAGCCAGAAAGAGGATGAATCGGGTTATACAACGAAAGAGAGAGAAATGCCTCTGCCTTAGAAAAGGGGTTAGAGTTCCATTCTCCCCATTTCCTTTACTTACAAAAAAAAATCGACAGAAGTGAGAACGGCAAAAGAGGATCCCAAAGGAATCGTATCCTTAATGTTTTGGTTATTTCCGAAAAAGGCAAAGACATGTTTTAAATAAATAGTTAATTGAAAATTTACCAAGACTGTTACTATATACTGTTAAGTTATATTAACCTCCCGTTTTAAAGGGCTAATTTGGGACGGACCACGTAATTGTGAGCCACGATCAGATGATGTGAACTACACTTCAGTTGGCACCCCCTCTCCAAACTTCTACACCACACCAGTAGGAAGTTGCTTAAACCCGATGGATTTAACGTGCAACAGACAACCCTACAAGACGGTTCTTCGGTGGAATAGGGTCCGAAGCCTGCAGCCCTCCGGTTCCAAAGCCGAGATCTTACCACCAAAAATAATGCCGTTGAATCAATGGACTATAGATTTCCACGTTCAGTTTTTAAAATCTATTTAAAATGTTTATTATTGTTTTACCGGACCCCAACCCCAGCTTTCTCTCCTCGACTCTTCATAGAAGTTGTTTTTAATGGATTTTATTTCATGTGCACACAATCTGCTAAAAAATTTTATTTTTATTTGTTACATTTTTATACAATTCCAGCTTTTACTCAAGATTTCGTACGCGTGGAAATTTTGATGTGTTTGTGTGAGAACTGACGCTATAACCACAACGTAAAATGTTATCCAAACCATTTCATTATAGTGCTATTGAAAATAAATTTTGCTCCGAAAAAAAATCGCCAAATTTTAAAGAAATTGCCGTATGTGGCACGAACGGCAGCGATGGTATTTCTAAGAGTGTAGTTTCGATAAACGTTGCAGCAAATTAACGGAAATGTAGAAATAAAATAAATAAATGCAGAAAAATGGAATGCACGCAAAAAATTTTAATCGAAAATAATGTAAGCAAGTTAAAGGAATACGTACAACAGGAAAAAATTAAGGGAAATGAACAAAAAAGATCGAATTACAGTAACAAAAAAATAATGGCAATGTAAATCCAAATTGCACCAAATGATTGTATATCAAAGCTACGCCCACGCAACTAACCTAAAAACAACTTATTTACAGTGTGTACCTGAAATAATAATAATAATTAAAAAAACAGTAAACCAATTATTCAAAATTGTTATGCTGATTAGTCTGGTAAAACAAAATCAAATCCGAATCCGTCTCGATAAACAGAACACACTACGCATACGTGAATTTTAAAAGCCTGTTGGGGCGACGCCAATGCGTGAATTTTCTACGTCACTTGGAATAACGCAATGCAGATTATAGCTTGGGGGGGGGGGAAGAAAAAAAGACCTGAAGTCCTACTCATTTGGCGGTGGGAACATGATTTTTGGCGAGAAGATTAGTTTTTAAATAATAAAAAAATAATCATTTAATTAACCTTATTAAATAGTAGCATATGTTCAATTCTAGGCTATAATCTGTGCTAATTTCATACAACTTCGTTCAACCGATCTGGCGTGATTGACTAACATCATTCATCCATCCATCCAAACTTTCGCATTTATAATAGATTATATTATTCAATGTATCATATTACTTCAATTGATTGAATAGAAATAATAAATCAAAAGATAATGCTATAGAAATTTTTTAACTGAATTATTTAATTAATTACAAATTTAAGAATTCGTGTCAGTTTTCCGTGGATAAAAAATAATAAATTAATTAAAAAATAATTTATTTAAAGTGGTAAAGAATTACAATATTAATTATTACACAATCTAAAACTTCTAATAAGAAAATTTGACTAGCCAGTCAATAAGTCATCTGCAGAAAATTGAACTTCACTTACCTGCAAACAATATTGAAAACAGAAGAAAAAAATCCCAAGAATAATATATTACGAATAATAATATAAAATAAGAAAAATATATGATGAAATTTAAAAGGTAGCAATTTTTTAACTACAGTAAGTTTGAGTATATGGCTCTTGTAAATCAAATGAAAGCTCGAAAATAACTTTTTATGAAAATATCAAGAAACAAAGACTTGGTTTCCATCATTTTTGGAGGGCCGTAGGCCGTTGCCTAACTGATAATTCAGCCCTGCGAGAATATGATGAGAATTACAAAAAAATCTACACTTTATAGAATCTAAAGAAAGTTTTTTAATTAAAAAAATCAGCTATTTTAAATAAGGTAAAAAAATAATCTCATATAAATTTAATTGAATATAATATTTTAAAGTAATTTTCATCCCATCACAGTATCTTAATTGAACGCCACTAGCTTGGATAAAGCTAAATCCGTAACAAATTGAGAAGTTCAACTCATTTCTATGTATTTTGCTGTGATTTGGTTCAGATGTTTGTAAGAATTCGTTCAGTTCATAAAACAATTGAGTGGAAAAATGAGCATCATTTCCACATCTCGCCGGCGCGACGAAGACGGAAACCATAGAATAAAAGTGTGATCGCTTTTAAACGAGGCATAGTTTTTTATTATTGATTATTCATTGATATTATTGATAATGCATTGATTATCTTACATATATTTTAGAATGGGTGGTTTACTGGACTAAAATATAATCTTCAACATTTGATAGAATGCTGAGATGTCTATGAATAAATTAAGAACTTTGATGGAATATAGTTATTTAATTTTCAGTATACAATAATTATTTATTGAATCCAAACAGTTGAAACACTTAAATTTTTTAAATATTTTTTTATCTTTAAAACGGTTTGTCGTTGGAGAATCCTCTATTAATCTCCGCCCCTTTCCTGTAAATGAATATTCCATTAAACCTGAAGTCCCCATTCCTCACATTTTACTCCGATATTTAGGTTGGAATAAATTTGTTCATTTAAGAACGTACTGAATTTGTTTTTGATTATTCTTTCGAATGGTTCTTACTTTAAATACAAACAGCACATATTAATTAAGTTTAAAATAGCATAAATTTCATAAAAATATTTAAAAAATTATTTTAAATTTTATTTGTTTTTCTAAAATTTTGATACACATACAAAATAATCACTTATACAATCAATACAGATAAATTATTGCGAAAAAAATAAATATAGCTATAAAATGCATCAATAACATTAAATATGTGTTTCTTTTTTCCAAATTTGTGCATTTAAAAAAATAAACCAATTAAGTCTTCTTTTTAGATATTCCGATTTCGTCGATCTGCTCACCTTATCCCCCCGATTCCTTAGTCAGTATTTCGGATTGAAATTCAGGAAAATTTCTTTACTTTAGTCCACCGTTCGGTTAATTCGAACAGTGACGAAGTATTCTAGTGGCATGATTCTTTATAGTTCATTTTTTTTCCTTGCTCGAGCCATGGTGTATGTGCGTAACTGTGCACGTGCACCCGTCAAACGGAAATTGTCTACCGACATTCACCCCTGTTACAAGCGACAGATGCGCGCTGGCAGCGGGCCAGCAGTTCGAATACCAACTGCAAATGGAAAAAAGGACAAATACTCAAAATGAACCGAGGTAAAATGCTACGTTTCTCAAATTAGAATTTTATAAATAAAATAATATATTTAAAAATACTAAAATGTACTTTCTGCTGTCGATTGAAACAAATAGTTTTAATGATATATCTTTTATTTTCTCTAATTTCAAATATGTATATACAGATGTATAGTACTGTACCCGTTAAAAATATATTTGTTATCGAGATTTGAGATATTGAGATTTTGATGTGTCCACATTTCGGAGTTTCTTCAGTTTGGAAACAATCATTTTCGAAATCATATCAACCCTGCACTATAATTCTAAAGTAGAAAAAGCAAGAACAATAAGATCTAATACGTGGATTTAACACAAAAATTGTGGATTCTCATTAAGTCTAAGATTTAAAAAAATTGTAGGCGGAAAATATATTTATCTTTATGTTTTCATGCATGTAAACGTGATAAATCAAAAACTGAGCGTACAAAAAAAAAAAACTGTTTTAGAAGAACCGCGTTTCTGACTCAGATTCATAGATCTATATCAAAATTGGGATCAAAATCAGTGAAGATTTGGTGTCTTCTCCTATGATTGTAAATAAATGGAAAGTTAGCGCAATGGATTTTAGTTGCTATGTTTATATCCACGTAAAAGTGTGAATAGAATCAATAAACGATAATAGCTGTCGCTCCAAACCAGTATGAGAGAGTTCTCTGTTTATCTGGCATTTCATAAACTTTCCTTTCCTCCCGAATTGCAACGAAATGGGAAAAATTAAAGTTTATCGTCAACGAATATTTCAATTTTAACAGTCAAAACCACCCAAATTAACGTGTGACTTTATCACTCGAATCCCGGATCTTTCCAGAAGGATCGTGAATTAATGATATTAGGGTCTCGCCACGAGACACTCGACTATTTTACAGATGACTATGCGTTTCGATGGTTACCATGACAACAGTACTAGGTCAAATTACACGAAGATAACTAGAAATATTATTTTTTCGGCATCAGAAAAAAAAGTCCTTCCGATACTTCATTGCAAACAAGTATGCCATTACCAGTTACCTACTTAGGGAAGGAAGCGGAACAAAGCGAGAACTACTTACAAAATTTTTGTAACTTAGTCTCAGTTATTTTAATAAATGGTTTAAATTAAATCATAGAAGTAGGGAATCAAATTTGTCTGGAATTTTGGAATTTCGAATCATTAATAACAACACTCTTTTCAGATTATTTTTATGAATTTCCATAGACATAAGAGAGTTGATAAACCTAAAAATACTTTTGGGAGTTGCATAGACTCAAAGGTTTTTTATATTGTTGCAATATGTCCTTTTCCAATCTGGCTTCAGTAACTCACCTTTTCGGGATTTTTTTTCTCTGTCATATCCAATCCTTCGCTTATTCGTTTTCTGTTCAGTGGAGCAATTTTAAAGAGAAACCACAAGCAGCAAATCAAAAAATTAAAATGTGAAATGTTGGCCATTCCATTAAAAAAAGAATTCACTTATAAAATACTTCAGATAGAAATGCTATACTATCAAAAGCCTAAAGCTGTAAGCATAATTTGCCAATTGAAGATTTCTGTCTTCAACATGCCAACTGAAATACTAAGAATAACAATCGTTTGAAAGGCTAAAATTATCTTTACCTCTCTACATTCAATCTGCGCATCTTTCTTAGTTACTATTAGTCTACAATTACCGTCCCCTCATTCAATGGCCTATGAAAAATAAAATAGTGTGTGGTGAAAGAAGTGGTGATTCCCCAATTGAATTATTATTAATATTTAACAAATCCATCGTCGTGTTTTATTATTGGCATCACTTGCAGACAATAATTCATGAAATCAGGTAACAAAACATGAAAAAGAAACCACAAAAATAATTGGTCTTTTCCAAAAGGGCATCAGCCGAATCACATGCCTTTTATGAGTACCAAAAATATGATGTGTCGATGAAGAATGTTAAAATAAAAGATAACAAGAGTAGTGATGCTTTTTATACGAGCAGTTAGCAACTTTTCTGTTTTAGACAGTTTTCAAATTTTTGTGGTTTCGATTTTTACCAAAAAGAACTCTACTTTTCGAAAAGAAGAATCCTTGTTAAATTAGCCCAATAACGGTTTTTGGAAAAAAAATTATGGTTTTTCTTTCCCCTACTATAAGGGCAAATTCTTATTTTAAACTCTTTAAGTTATCCATTCGTTATCAGTGGCTATTGAATGGAGGGAATATAATGTATTACAGAAATGGATAGAAATCTTAATGGTCGTTAAAAATGTGATGAAATTTCTTAAACATTCATGGAGTTCGAATGAATCACGAGAAATTTCATAAATTTCGTCGTAGAAGAATGAAGTCACACAAAAGTCATAATAATGCTATGCTATTATTTTTTTCAAAATTAAGAAATATATATTTTTTTGTTATTTTGTTTAAATCCTTTTTTTTTTCTTCAATAATCCTTGTCGGTGGCTTCAAACTTATTGAACATTTCAGATCTTTCGAGCATTTTGAAAAGTTTTCAATATTTTTGAAATTATTTTTATTAGCAATTCAATATTTTATGAAAAGAATTATCGAGTAATGAAGTGAATTTTATAAAATTATGACACAATTTAATTTTTTTCATAAAAATTTTAATTGAACCTTTTCATCATTAGTTCTTGCTTTTTTCGCTTATATACAATAAAATTCTAGATAAATATGTAGAAAACAATATCAAAATGACAAGTTTACTTTTAGTCGTTATATTTATTACATTTAAAAAGTAATAATAACTTTAAAAGTAAAAGTTTTAAAACTAAAAGTGTAAATTGGTTATGAAGACCAAAATTCATTAAAAAATTTTAAGAGGTATAACAGCATTAAAAAGAACTTATTTCTCCTTTTTTCAGCATTTTAATTATCATGTCATTAGTTTGAAACTAAGAAAGGCCACATTATCCTAAGAGGGGAAATGTGAGCGGAAAGCCCACAGCTGAAACGTGATAAACGATAGCGATGCACAAATTACAAATTCGTTCTCATGTGATAAGGAAAAACGAGAAAAGGATGCCAGCCGATTGTCTTTTAAAAACAAATTTGCGGCAATTGTGGGAAAATACTTAATTCCTTTTTTACAAAAATGCCACAAAGAAATCGGATCAAGCATGAGTCAACGTCTAAATTGAGTTAGCTAAATGAAAGAATTGAATTAGCTTTCATGAAGGATTTGCATTTTATTAAAATTAAGATTAAAAACAAGATGACCCTTGTAAATATAATTCATCTATGACGAAAATAACTAAAGCAATTTTCGGGACCTTTACCATTGCGTAGCATATGCACGCTCCTTTTAATTGTATATTCTTTCCTTATTGTTTTCTGTGCAATAAAATCACTGGAAGAGATATACATAAAATTATGTACGAATGGAAATGAAATTTTTATAAATTTATTTTCGAGAACTAATTAATGTGGATTTATAATTGATATTAATATATTGTTTCCGCAGTACACTACTGGTCAAAAATATTGCAAGTAAGAGAAATTTCACATTTTTTCATTAATAATCTTCCAAAAAGTAATATATATTTCATTTAGAGGTATTTTATACAAAAAATGTGGTGAACTTTCAAGCTATTGTGAAGTAATCGTCTGCAATGTTTCTGTTACCCCGGTAGTTTATTATAAAATCACTCCGACTTGGAAGGGTTTCATTCCATTTGTTGCGCAGAGGTTGCTTCCAAATGATTTCGACATTCGATGTCGGTTCTCACTTCAGCTTCTGACTCCTTTGAGGTTGATTCAGAATGGCCGTGGAATATTCTCTGGAGAGACGAAGCTCATTTTTGGACAGTTCGGTGAATACTCACAAATGCCGAATTTGGGATCGAGAAAATCCACACTCATTCTTACAAGCCCTTTTGCAGTCACCAAAAGTAACGGTGTGGTGAGTTTTCTGCATCATTTATTCTCAGCCCGTATTTCTTCGAGGGATTAAGTGCAAGAGGTCAGGTTAAATGCTCGATCACCGGACAGTGATCTGCATCATTGACTCAGAATAAAATTGTACCGGATTTACAAGCACATCAATGCCTTTCGAGCCCAATTTTCATGAAAGATGGATCCCCTCCGCATATTAATCGTTGTGTAAAGGACGTTCTCCAAAATCATTTTACAGAAGAACGTGTCATCAGCTGTCACTTTCGTAATTTGTGGCCTCCCCGGCCACCAGATCTAAATCCATGTGACTTTTGGCGTTGGTAACATTTAAATCATCTGATAAGCCGTGATAATCCAAAAACTTTACCTTATTTAAAAAGCAGCATCTCACAGCATGTTCTTACTATTTCTCAGAACCCACCACGGTCAACTGTGGGACATGCTATCTTACGATTCCAAATAATAGCGGAACATGATGGCTGTCATGTTGAACATGTTTCATTAATTAAATTTGTCAAAAATATTCTAAATTAATTCATTTGAAAAACTGCCCCTGGTGTCGAAATGTTGAACTTTCTTTTTATTAGCTCAAACAAATTCCCATCCCTTCATTATGTCCTATACAAAATTTTTTAACTTTCTGAACAATAATTTCACTTGTAGACAATTTTAAAGTAGGGTCGTTTAATTATGGACACCCAGTATATGAGAGAACGAGCTCTTCTTTGCGAATTAGAAGTAGCGGATTTGAAAATTCCAGTAAAATATTTTCACCAGTGTTAGTGGCAAGTCATAAACAAAACATCATGTTTCAGTTGAATCGAGACACCCTGTATTTATGACTGAAGAAATGGATCGCCACCTGACTTTCTTATGTGAATATTACTTGCACCCTTGTTCTCTATCTCTCCTCCAAATCTGTATCTGTATCGTTGTAGAAAGTGCTTGAATTTATCCACACACATTACATATAAATAAATATTCGTGTCCTTACATGGACTTATCTAAAAGCGTAAGATTTATAAAAATGATGTAAAAAATTTCTTGAAATAGACTACTTTCATAAAAAATACTAAACTAGGGTTCTCCTCCCCCCCAAATTACTTTTCCTATTATATACATTGTAAAAACATTTTCAGAAATGTGCTCATTCTTTGATTCTTTTAATTCTTTGATTTAATTAGGAAATTTGAATCAAAGAAATTATATCAGGCATTGCCGATACTCCAGAAAATTATCGAAGAAATCGTACTAGCTCGTAAATTTAAATCTTTTAAGCATCAGATATCAATTCTTTATAAGCGGAAATCGAATTCAAAGCGTAATTTTCTGACACAAAATGTTCGTTATTTGGATTTCAACTAAAAAATGTTCTACCCACCCTTTTCCAGTTTGTAGTAAGTTTCAAGATTTTTAAATAAAAATCACGTTTATTGCATAGGTGATGTGGTTAGACAAATAAATCTTATCCCAAGGATGCAGAGAAGATATGAAACCCAAAACCAAACTTCAAAATATGAATAGCAGTAAAAAAGAAAAAGAGTTGATGTGAAATGAATAGCGCCAAGTGAAACAAACATAAGGCCAGACAGCAGAGGCATTTCAATGTTTTTTAGATGGAATATCTATTCTAAATTAACATGCAAGATTTAAAAAAATTAGAAATAAAAAGAAGGTACATCAGTCAGTATTTCAAGCGAGGATCAATCAAATGAGATGTGAATTCGAGCGTCTCTGATGTGAGATGTTGAACTAAGACTTCGCTTACATTTAATTTTCACCTTCTGTTGGGAGCGCGGTGGCTTAGCAGTAAGGTCTCGGCTTTGATATTGAAAGGTTTCAAGTTCGTGACCAGAATCCCCCAGGAATCAACGTGTAAGCGGGTGTGGTGTGCGTTAAATCCTCAGGGGCCAGACCTCCCCCCATTGATATGATGTGGAAGTTTGGAGAGGGGAGTACCAGTTCACATGTCAATTTCGTCACATGACCACAGTTCAGGATTACGAGGTCCCCCCTGAAAAAGCCCTAGCGCTGCTTTAAAACGGGGTGTTAGTAAAACTAAACTAAACTTCTCTTTTTGTGAGTTAATACGAGGTCCAGGAATATTTGTGTCAATTTAAAAAATCAAAGAAGAATTTTTCTCCAAATGTTGTGATCTCTCTTGATCTTGTTAGTTGTTTAAATGTGTTACGTTAGTTAGAACACCTGTTAGGGTCTCCCATTTGTTTCAGAATTATCGCAGCAAAATTGCTGTCATCACATTGTTATTCATGAAGAGCTTTGAGTTCAGAAATTAAAGAAAACAGTACACTCAAATTTCAAATGAAATCTTGGGGCTTTTCTCATTCAGAACTAATGTTAGAATATAAATTATGAGAATTTATTCAAACTAAATAATTAATTTATTTTTAAGCAAAACATTGAAGAAACGGGGGGAAACAATAAAGATAATTAATATTGAATATAATTTAAAGGAAAGTTCCAGAAAAATTTATGACATTTTCTTTATTACTGCGTTTATCAAAACATGTTTCAACGTACTTATCTCGCTCTCTTAACACACACAAAGTTCTTTTTTTCTATACGTTTTTTGAAGGGAAAGAAATGAACAGAAGATAGAAGCCAAACTATCAGACAATACAGATGATTTGATTGTAGAATTTCTATTTTATTAAAAAATATTATGTACTAGCAGAATGTACAAAAATGATTTATTTAAAAAATACCAAAAGAATCATTCATTCTATATATCTTGTAGATGAAGTAAATGCGTGACTAAACGTCAAAATAAAGAAATACAAGTTGCCCATCATTAAAAGAACCCATTTCAAATGAGACAACAGTGAAACTGGCGTTCTAAATTCATGAAATTTTGATAAAGATGTGACGACAAGAGCTTGACGAAGTAACCAGAATTTGTTTCGGCGGGGAATGTAACTAATACATGTCTCCACCGGAGGACATTTTACCAAGAAATAAGCAATTAAGGATATATGTTGCCCATTTATACGGATTTTATTTATGAAATATACATAAATACGAATTTATGTACGAACGCGCACGAAATGGGAACATATAATTTATGTTATTTTAAACACTTCAACTCCGAATACAGTTTCACAATTATTATAATTCTTACACACTTGTACAACTTGGTTAATTTTTACGACAAAGAATGAAATGTAAGAAAGTTACGGTGCAACATGTTCCACGTGATGTTCATTATTTTCAGATACCATGCGAAATCACATGATCTACGATTGCCAGAAGTGAGCGCGCGAAAATGCTCAATACGTGACATAAAATATTGCTTTTAAGATCAGGTAACGTTCTTGGATTGTCACTACCAACAGTACCTGTTTGAGCCAGTAGTCTGGAATATCCCCACAGTCAAGCATTACATGGATTCAGGTCTGGAAACAATAGAACAATATTTCCACGCATTATTCTCAGTTCTAAAACAATTATAGAAAAATAACATGTTTTCTATAAATATCATTGATACAACGGTTTCTGGTGGATACACGATCAACTATTTTTAAATTTTAATAGAAACAAATCCTCCTTCGCCCATCCCAATTTTTTAAATTTTGGATAACCTTACAGGCGGGTTTTGTTTGTAAGGTATTTGGAAATGGGGTTTTTTAACGATAGATGGAAGGTCTTGACAACGTATAGTTTTGAAAAGTACTCTCTTAATAAAAGGCGATTGAAAAAAAATGCTTCAGGACAATTAACCCCTTAACTACAGCAGTCGCTTTTTATACGAGCATCACATTATCTCGCACTCTTTAAACTTACAAGCTAAAATTACACCACTCAAAGAACGCCATAATTCGATGCAGAAACTATACATATTCATTACCCGAGCTCGAGTATTCTTCATCGAATCAATACGACAGCATATTCCCAAAAAAGAAAAGGCCACCTTATCATATAATATATAAAGTAAAGCTATTATTAATATTTAATTTTTTTAAAAACTGTAAACTTGTTAAAATTGTCTCCAAGGCCTATTTAAACATAACATTTAAAAAATTCTGATTGAAAGTGATAAAACCCTGTGCCATACCTTTTGAAAATGAATTATTAATCTAAAAACAAAACTTTTAAAACAAAACTAATCTTTAAATGAAGAGACAAAAAGAAAAGCATATTCTTTAATTAAAAAAAGCTTTTTTTCCCAAATCCGGCACGTTTTAAAATGCATTGAAGCATTATAAAAGCCAGTGCTTTAAATAAGATAAACTGTTTACAGCGCAGAGTAGGTTTTAAAGGCCTGCCGTGCACCGTCACTTGGCCGCTAATGAGTTAGATGCAAGTGAAAGCGTGCAATTTCATCAGTAGGAGTGACAAATGCACTCAAGATGTGTGACGTCACACTCCGCGACATCCTCCAGGGATGGATGATGATATCAAAGCTATCTTTAGAAAGGAAATGCTATCTGAAATGTTTACTCCTTTTCCTCACACCTATTCTAAGTGTAAAAGAAATAAAATTTTAAAGCACTATTGAAACCCAAGCAGGCCAATTTATCAATAATACAAGGAAAAATAGCGGTGGGGGCATTCTTTTCTTAATGCATTGGCTGATCGATCTAAAAGGCTTTCCGTTCTTTCTTGCATTTTAACTTTTCATTGAACAATTCACAAAATAAAATCTCTTTAATTCATTTAGTTCCCACGTTAATTATTTTGTATATTCATGATCACGATGCTAATTTTAAAGGCAACGATTCAGAAACTGGATTTAAAAGATAAATATTTTTATTCGCGTTCAAAAAAAGTTTTTCCCCCAACCTGACCGATATCGAATGGCTGAAAGGGGAGTTATAGAGGAAATAGTAATAGTTGGTATATTTTGGCTGTTATTAGCTAAAGGGACTGGGAGAGCTAAAGAGAACTGGTTGAGAGCTTTGATAATTACTAGGTGAATAAAATTAACTATCAGCTGTTAATTGTACGCTGAAACCACATCCTTAAAATTTACAATATTTTTGACGCAGAATTATTTTTTCTTATTTATTTTCGATTTTTAATTATCTTTTAAAACCTAATCAGTTTTCTGATTCAACTGGGCAAGACCTATTTTCTTGATTTGCAAATATTAATTTAACTGAACATTTTAAATTCAACTGCACTGATTTAAGTGGTAAAGTTCATTACAAAATTTTAACAACCGAGCTTATAAATTGAAAGAGAGGAAAATACAGTCAAATTCATCATTTCTTATCATTTCAAGAATTTAAAATAAGCAGACTATGTATAAAATATTCAAATTACTGATTATTGATGAGAGAGCAGAATCAGTAACATTATTATTTTCAGTCGTAAAGGAATATAGCCCATTAATGTATTTTTGTAATTAACAAAATCGGATTAAGAAAACATTATTTGCGCTTTCAAATGCCTAACATAAACTTTGATTGGGAAGATATTTGGCAGGATTTCGAAACAGAAATATTTTTGATCATCCCTATTGCTATTTTCCAAGAACACAGCCAAAATTTGATTGTTTTGCTTTGTAAATAGACGGGATTGATAACCAAGGGAACATGAATGTTTGAACAGAGCATTATTTCTTCTTGGCCAAAACCTTTTTAAAATATCTTATGGAAATTGGCTTTTTTAGTCTAAAGTATAAACAAATTTTTATCGACTCTTACAACATCTATTAACCCTTTATCAGTTAGAGGCGATATTTTCACCACCATGATTTTTATAATTTTTTTTACCGAAATTCCGCTCAACATCCATATTTTTTAATTCAGGCAACATTTATGATTGTAAATTGACAGTTTGACATTAAAAAGTTTGACAGTTGACATTAATACTTTTTCGTGGGAATTCAGAGAACATAAAAAAGTGAACTTTTTTCTTCCACTGCCCGCTCCCTATGACCGTTAAAGGGTTAAGACATTTTCTTAGAGAACAAGTTTTTCGAAAGGCATTATGCAATAATACCAAAAAAAAAATCATATGCTAATTCGATAAATCACAAACGGAATTGCTTTAGAGTTTTGATTTATTTTAATTGCTCTGAATAACACTTATGTTTCTAATTCAGTTTGTAATAAAAAATGAAAAGTAAGCAAACTCCCAAATGAAGTAATTTGAAATAAATTAAATATAAATTATAAAAATTTTCTTTAATCTGTAGAGAATGCGCAACAACATGGGATATAATATTACTGCAAAGCCCAATTTATTATATTTTACTGTTAATGCAAATAAACAAAATACATTTGTTGGCTAAGAACAATAGAAATAAAATTGAATTGTTTCTTCTCTGTCGAATACTGCTAGCAGGAGCGCCCATGATTATCAGAAAAACGCTTTTAAAAGTATGCGATAGGATTGTTGTATTTTCATCGAATATTGCTTAGCAAATTCCAATATTTTTGGTTCTAGAGATAAAGGAAAAAAACGGTGCAGAGGTGGAAAAAAATAAATAATGTAATTTATGTTCCTTATTGTTATTTATTATAATTAGAATAAAATGAAGAAATAGCATAATTAAATTTTTTAGTAAATACAGGGTGATTACCAATCCATGGTCAAACTTTAAGGATTGGTTTAGAACACTGCAATAACAATTTAAGTGTACAGAAATGAGTGGTCACAAGTGACGCAGGAAACAGGAAACCCAGAAAATAAAAGCGTTTGTTCACAGCGTCTTTCTCGAATGCAATATTTATAATATACGTATTCAAATTTGCGTCTACCTCAAGCGATACATGCTTGAAAAATGCCGGGTATTTCACATGCACGTACAGCAGCTACGCGTTTTCGAGTGACGAGATTCTAATTGGAGTAACATAAACAAGTTATTCAAATGTTTACATGAATAAAAAAAAAACTAGGCGGGATAAATCAGCAGATGAGGATGGTCATCCAACATGTTCGATCCGTCGCTTCTCAAAACTAGCGAATCTCTTCCCTTTCCATTAACCTCACTTACCTTGCAGGCCACTTTTCTAGTGTTCGAAACTTATCGCATCGCGTCGATACATTTCTATACAATCAAGAATACTTATGATCTCCTGCGACAACTTTTAAAATTTTTACTAAGAATTTGAGATCACCCTACATACTTCTGGCCGAATAAACAGACAATTAAGAAGTAATGTAATAAAGTTTATCCTATTTATGTTCCTATCATGTAGGAGAAAACTTCTATAACGATAATAAAACGAATCAACAATAACTTATACTCGTAAATACCTCTTATAAAACAAATAAAAAACTTCAAGTTATATTTCGTTTAAAAACAAAGCGACTTTTGCTTTTCAAAACTATTCAAAAGATGTGTCGTCCATTTAGTAAGTACATTTTTCTAATAAGGATAGGAACAAATTTAGTTAACTGACTATAAAGTACTGATGCTTAGCCCTGAGCAGAAAAGTATTCCATTTAGTTTAATTTGGCATGGAATCATAATAAGGAAGCATTCATTATTTTTCCTTTTTCCTCATTACTGTGTGGATTAATTCTTGGTATTCTATAGAGCTTTTTTAAAAGCAATTTACATTATTTCCCTTTCCTTTTTAACTGTTTCGTATGTGACTTTTGGCAATGAAAATATTGTTTTCAATAGCATTATTATTTCTATTTTAACTATTTGTCTTTAACTCTTAGTTCTTTGTCCACCACTGTTTATTATATTTGAAAAATAATTAGCAAAATCAAAGAGACTTTCCTTCAGTCGCAAGCACTATAGGGATTTCGTCAATTTTTATTTTAGACTATATTGATATATCAATGGTCGCATATTTCTTATCTTTCATTTCATATATATATATGAGGCATTTTCCAGACAAATTTTAAAATTATTACTTTACAAATTATTCGCTGTTTAAAATATCTGATGTATCTGTTTTACAAAAGCCAGCTTCGTACGAAAGTTCATGTATTTTCAATATGCCCTAGAATATTATTGTCTCTTTTATAATCATTTTTAAGGACTATTAATTTTATTTTAAAAAATGATTTCATCAAAATTCATTGACATAACTGTATTAATATTTATAAGTTTGACAAAATTGCCTGGTTAATGGTTAATTTAATCATGTCAATCAGCCTTGATTAACTAGATCTTGTTAGAACAACACATAATAAAATAATAGCTACAGAAATTTAAGTAAAAGATGTGTCATAATGACACAGCATTTTGATCAGTTAGCTGAATTCCAAACCGGTGAAATCATTCCAGTTATCAGTGCGATAGTTTCATTTCCCAAAATCTCCCAAAATGATGAGGGAAGAACTGGACGACTGCTGATGTCGTATCGAGAAAACGTGAGCATTTTTCTGTTGTAAAATATTGTGGAGTCGATTCAGTACTTGGGGTAGAAAACTATGTCATGAAAGGTTCTTTTAAAGGAATGTACAGCGAAATTTTATCCTTTCGATTTCTTCAAAATAGAGAATGGTGCAATGCAGCCAACCCTTGATGACATACATAAGAGAAATAATAATTTTTTTAAAAAAAAAATCGGTTAGCTAGTTTTGCATGGTTTCTTTCGAAAGGTTTTCCCCACAAAAAATAAATTACAAAGTTTTGTTTTCCCATTTTTGCCAAAAAATTAGGTTGGGCAGACAATTCTTGATAATGTATTTAGAAGTCATAAGTTTTCGTATGAAATCAATATTATCGGAAACTGTTTGGTGATTTCGACTCAAGACTAATTCATACTTTTCCCTTATTATTAATAGATATATCGAAGTGTATAAGTAGTCTTATTTTTAAAAAATAATATTATCTAATGAACTAGTATATCACAAAACTAAAATAAATTGATACTTAAAATCAATAGCATCTGTTAAAAAGTAATTATACCTTTGATTTTAAATTAAAACATTTATTTTTTAATGTTTTTCTCTGCAATTTTTTTTTTAATGGATGGAAAATTTTTAAAAATAAAATGTTTCTATGTATGCAAAATCTGTTCGCTGTCAAAGAGAGATAATATCTCAGTTCTAAGGATTCTCGTTCTAAACATTATTCTCGCGGTGGAAAAAGAACTGGTCAGCTGTTATTCTTCAAGTAACGACCGGTGACATGTTCTATCCAAAGGTCACGTGGAGGTCAGGCTTTTGTGATTTCCTCGACTGCAGGAAATCTCCTTCTCCACATTATTAATCTTTGTGCCGTTAAGGTGATGAAGATGATGGAATAAAAAAAGATGGCGGTGTCACGATATCGGCGGAAAGTGTGTCACACTTTCTATTTTCTTTTCGTTCCTTCTCCCCGGGATAAATTTTCCGATATTTAAGAAAGGACTCAAAACATTATTGGGACAAGGAGCTCCCGTTATGGAAAGGAAATTCACCCTTTTAAATTATTTAAAAATATTGCTGTTGAATATAAGTAAAGATTTCAGAAAAGCTGAATAAAAATCAAACTCTTGGAACTGACATCAAACTGTTTCTTTCAGATGTTTAATCTACTGAGTAAAAAAGGGAATTACTGATTTTCATCAATTTGCTTTTATTAGCTGCTTATTTGTACAGTTAAAATAGCAAAATTAACCTAATTTACTTATTTCCATTAATTTCTGTATACTCCTTTTATGACGGTTTTGAGACACATAGAAAATTGTCATTTGTTAGAAAAGATTAAGTTGCTAATAACACAAAAGCAATTCATTGATAAAACATTATCTATTAAGACCACGCATTTTCAATCGAATAAGGCTTATAATGCTATCTGCAACAACTCGACAGTTATTTGTTAAAAGTCATTAATGGCACATATGTACTTTCTGGTTGAGTTGCTGGAGGGTGAGTGAAATTCTTGAAATCAATCTCTGAACATTATAGCTGAAACGGCTCATTAATGACATTATTTAGCAAGTGCTGGCGAACAAAAATTTCAAATGTGCTCACTAATTATTAAAGCTAATTTATAACAGGAAAAAAAGTAATTCTTTATAAAAGCCTTTTTTCTGATATGGCAGGCTTTGCGCGTTATTGCTGACAGTCTGCATACGGATGATGAAAAAAATCCATATTCCAGTCTATGTGGCGCCAATAATAACATTTTTGTATCATCTTTCATCATCATTATGCAATGTTTAATCAGCGAAACAATGACTTCTTCAAAAAAAAGCAATAAACTTTAATTCTGGTTGTAATCAATTCATTAAATTACGGCAATCGATTCTATTAATTCCACAGCTTTCTTTCGGCGTAATACATCTGTTTCATGAGAAGCGTGCGTAAGAGTAATAAGAATAGGCAATATCGGCGATTTAATCTTCACGAACTCGCAAATAGAAACGAGAGGATTGTTCGATCTTAAATAGTTATCTTTTCTCAAACAAGGTCACGATAAACTTATCCCTTCACTTCTTCGTCAATAAAGAGCCCTCCCGCTCCTCCACAGTAATTGAATATTAAATGAAATTCTTGAATATTTAAATCTCAGAATCATTTTATGATCGATTTGCAACGGACCACTTTTCCTGATTTTTTTCTGCTTTTATTTTTTTTAACATTTTTGTCTTACTGGATGCTTGAATTATGCCTCTTTAGAGACTAGAATCATCAAGGAATGAAATATGGGGCTGGCCGCTGCCAAGGGCACAAACAATGGAGGGCAGTAAAAAAATCATTTTCAATCTATAAAGTAATTCTTAAATGATCTGTTGTGAAAGAATTCAAGCATAAGTATTTGCGATGAATTAAAAATTATGGATAGATTAAAAAAAAACATTTACACTTTGTGAATTATTTACTGCCGTGATAAATTTATTTTGTTGCGTACCATAATCTCGATTAATATTTATTAAAGAATTATTTTCCAAGAATTTCAATTATATTTTATATCCTCTTTCATATTATATATTTATTAAATATAAAATTTGTTAAATATTCGATTTAAAATATTGCAAAAAGATATCGCCCCCTCCCCTTTTCTAGAGGGAAGGGGCAAAACTATCGACGAAAGAAAACTGGGGATAAAAAAAGCTCTAAGTGAATGGAGGGAAATTGCTTTGGTGACCCAAGATCAGCACCCAAGGTCAGACTTCTAGTTCCTACGAGGATGACACTCACACACTTCCTCCCAGAACCCCTTTTGCAGGGGGGGGGGGTTCTTTCACACACCTCACATAATAGAACACATGGTATAGAACAACCATGTCCGAACCAGGACTTGAAACCTGGACACCCAGATCACGGGGAAGACGCACTACCCGAGGCCAGGATGCCGGTGTCAAATGGTAGCATGGTTCAAGTTGCATTATTACGTATCATAGACCTTTTATGTTACCCAAGTAGATGTCGGTGAATGTTGGGAAATATCTCTTGGTAGTCCGTTAGTGATAGTAAGCCTCAGAGGGAAATAGGAGGAACTAAACAAGTGACGTCTGGTCACTGGTTCTATAAAAGACTTAGCAGATATTAGACTTATCTTTGGCTTCAGAGTGCATTAGTATACGCACAGCCAACAGCAGCCGTGGGCATCAACAGGTCCACCTTGGGTGTAGCTAAACCCAACGTGCCGATGATGTTGGAAAGCGTTCACCGGGTCTACTAATTGGCAATAAATTAATAATTTTACTACACCAAAGTTAGAATTATTTATGACTTTTGATTTTCTTGTGCTTAGTAAGATTTAGATTTTAACTGGTCATTGGGAAGAGAAGCAGAACGAACAAATTTCTCAAGTTTTAAAGCAAAACGTTAGAGAACAAGATTTACTCTAAAACTTGTAAGCTAAAGAAGGAGAAAAGGATAAGTCCCTGAAACTTGCTTTCCCAATGCTCAGGGGACTAGGGGGGATTATTATTTCAGTATCAATAAATTCACCTCCGTCCATACGAAGAGACACGGATTTACACTAAAATATAATTTTATTTTTATTTCCTACAATCTGAAACTCATTGGACAGGATCTTTATTCGAATGTATCGATTACAATTGCATGTTAATTACAATTACATATTTTTAATAATAAAGTATACATATTAAAATGCAATTCCACCATAATAATTTGGTAAAACGAGTCACATGATTAAAATAAAGTGGTATGAAAATATATTTAATAAAATCATATGCAGAAGCTTCAGTAAACAGTAAAACATACCCTCAGCATCAACACTTGAATAGAGTTAATCATTCTACTTAAGCTTTTACTAGTACCCAGTCACCAACGTTCAAGCTTGGTTGCTTTTTGTCACTTTGCAAATCCTTACAACTAAGAAAGATATTCTGTTGGTCAACGTTTTCAAAAGTGTTGAAAAAATTTGTTCAATATACTTCTTACATATACTAGGTGCTATCTGACCATCAAGTACAATGGATTAAGGACCGATGAGGATGTGACCAGACGTCTTATTGGTGTCCTAAGAAACGGTCAAGTTAGATTTGGAGTTCAAACATGATTCAACTTGAGTTATAAGGCGAGAAATTCTTCAAAAAAAAAAGTAGATAAGCGACTATTGCGCATTTCAAGTGATTTTTCATTTGCTTCATGCTATAGCCCATAAACCTACGAAATGAGGGCAAAGGGACGATGCTTTATTAATACCAGATACTTCCTTAGTGAAAGTTATTACTGCAAAGAGAAAACATCGCCAACAATTTGCACAGTCAGGTCACAAACAATCTCAAGAATGCCAAAAAGACCTCTGGGGAGGAGTCACACCTTCCAAGTGCTTTCTTTTAGTGGGGTAAACATAAGAGTAAAATTAGATTTCTTTTTAATGCAATCGTGCTGAAGATGCTTGTTTTTGTTTGCGCTCATTTTAGGTGTAGATTTCTCTACTTAAGGTTTGCTTTCTGATAAACAAAACACTTTATAATGGGAAGTATTTTTACAAATTTTACAAGCGTCGTTATGTTATGTACAAAGCACTACCCAATGTTTTTTAAGCAACAACAAAATAAATTATGCGTTTGTAAGAATTTTTTTCATCAATATAGTTATTTGTAAATCAGTATTAATATGTATTGCATCAGAAAATGGGTTTTCCAGATTTGTGCTGAGTCTTTTTAAATTAAGTTCCCAAGTTTTATAACTTATGGCAGTTTATTTATCGAGAAAAAAAATACTAAAATGGACGCTAAGCTCACAAATATAGATAAATTGCGATATATCTAGTACTTTTATCTGGTGAGCTACATGATTTTATCATAAATTACCGAATAAATGTCATCTTTATAATTCATTTTGCTGCATAAGGTTTAACATTAATGCTCTAAATTGGCATTGGTTCACAATAATAAAAATGCTTATTAGGAAAAATCCCTCTAGATGATCAGTTACGTCGTTTTGGGGAATTCAAGGGGAAATACATCTGACTTTTTTTCCTTAGCAGAGCTCATAAATCCGAGATTAAATCTAAGGTACGGAATCAAATTTCGAATTTTCTCTTCCCTTTATGGATTCAATCCAGTTGAAAGCGGGCAGACACTACTTCTAGGCGGGGAATCAGGAATTCCTTTGGAAGGAAAGGACAAGTTTCGCTTAAATGAACGGAGAATAGCATAGCACTGCAGTGATGCGAGATAGAGAAAATCCCACTTTCTTCACAAAATTAAAGAAAATTTTCGCTCACTTCAAATATCATGTATATTTCTGATATTTAGTTTTCATCGTAATTTATTTCAGAGCATTGTATTGTGAAATTTCAACGTTATAAATTACATTGAAACCTCTTAATTCTTTTCGACAATTGCATTTTAAATCATTTTTTAAACTATTTTTCTTGGTCCACAAAATGGATTCTCGAAAATAAGTATAATGTTTCTTACAAAAGTAGAAAGATTTGTAAAGCGCGAAATTGAGAATATCAAGGAAAGTAACTAAATTAGAAATTAAAAAAACTACTTTAAAAAGTAATTGTTATTTTATGGGGGTAAATACAAAAACTTAATTAATTATTTTATTGTAGTAAATAAAAAAATGTGTAAATTAATTTTTGGTACAAACTAAGAGTTAGTAATAATATATTGATGGCATTGATATTTAATAACAGAATTAATACACTTAATTAATTAAAAATAATTAACTTATTAAAGAAATAATATTTGAATATATTACGTTGCAAAAAGTCAATATTATAATATAGTTTTATTGCAGGAAAATGATAAAAATACAAAATTCGCTATCTTCAATTAGCTTTTTTATGTATTTAAGAACTTTTATTAAAGTTTACCGATCCTGGAGGGTTCAATTACTATTTATAGATTAGTAATTATATGGGAGTAAAGGAGAATTGTTCCCATGCACTTATGAAAATTATTTTCTAGAAAATAACGCAACCAAATAATAGTCTTTTTGCTCGATAAAAGCTTCAAGAATCTGCTCAAAAGTGAAAATTGACACATTTTGTAATATGATTAACCCTCTGACTGCGTAATACTTTATAATCCCAATTTAGATGAGCTTTTGCAAATAAGTTCAAATATTTTCAAAGAAAGTGAACTGATACTATACGTTACACGATAATAATATAATATAATATAATCTGTAATTGCTAAAATAAACACTCTGAACTGCAAAAAACGCGAGATGCAACAGAAAATGGACTGATCGCCAGTCCTCCGAAATGGCAGGCTGCGCAGCAGGAGGATAAACAATTCGTTTGATGAAAGCAGATTTTCTGTGAAAATCTTTTTGAGGAAGGTATTTGTAGATACGGAATCAAAAGATTTCGCTGTGTCTCAGGTATTATATGACTCGAACTTAAAAAAGGTTGCATTACTGTAATTGCATTTCCTTTTACAAGTATATATTAGTTTATTGTAAAATAATACACCGAAATTTCGAATCGCAAAGCATTCGACAAAAATGGGTTTCAAAATGATTTTCAAAAATTGTTCAGCTATTAGAATTATTTTTTCAAACTAAGTTTTTACTATTTAAAAGAAATCATAATGTGATACAGATCGATAAAAAAATTATCAGCTAAAAAATAAACAATAAAAAGGATATCCTTAAGAAAAAGGAGAATGAAGCCATTTTTTAATATTTTACTGCTATTATTACCCTTTTGAGAAGAAAAAGACAAAAAAAAAACCTTTGTAACAGGACAACTTTTCCAGCTCGCCCCCTAGCGGTCACTTCCCA
>JAOUZG010052945.1:966268-979861 GCA_026289955.1 Argiope argentata
GAATAGCTTTTGGCGCCCAATGGTAACTAGTCTTGTTTACGGCTACACCTTTTACTTTTATACTGGAGTATTTCCAAGTGTTTTATGCGTTTCTACAACAAAAAAATGAGTCGCATTCCTCATTTGACGCCAATAATACTCTAAATGGCGCATTAGTTGTCTAAAATAAAGAGTCTTCTTATACATCAGCAGCTAATTTCGAGGGAATGTCACTTTTCCCGACCGAATCAATGATCTGCTAAAATCTTTTCTTTCTGAACCCACTCCTCCATTCCCTTGTTTTTTTTCAGTGGCAGCCAGTGAGACGGAACGCCGTTTCGATTCATCGTCTCCGAATAACAGTGAGGCGAGTGTGCCTCGCGCAGGTTCCACTCGGTCACGTTTTCTATGCAATGACACCACCTGTAATTGGTGAGTGCACTCATCTGCTCGGACGTGTTCTCATCTTCCAACCATAAAAAAGAAAAGAGAAAAAGTAAATTTATATCCTCAGTTTTATAATTTTAGAAGATTTCTTCTCAGTAGATAAATGCTTCTCAACAGACAATTTGTTGCTTTACTGGGGTTTCCTGTTCATTTTTCTTTAATTTCGAAAAATGAAATTTTTCGCACCTTTTAATTTTATTCATAAGCTTTTGTTACGACACGTGATGATTATTGATGAGAAACAGTGAAGGGAGCATCGCACATTAGAAATTTCCTCCCACAGCCGATCCTTCTATTAAACGCTTTTCCAACAGCGGGGGTGGGGTGGGTCAACCTGACCCGGCGCTTTATGGAGAGTTTTTTTAAAATCTATTCTTCATATTCCCATTGACGGGTAAATTGACCATCATGAAATTAAATGCTGTCATATTAGTGTGGCGTGGAAGATTGAAAGGCTCAATGTTCGTTGATATGTCTTCAAATAATGAAATTCTTTTTTATATAGCTATAATTTCATTCCAAAATAAGGGCGTTAATCTGCTTAAACTGATACTTAATTTTGTGGCAAGAAATAATTTCATTAAACATTGTAATTTTAGAGATAATTTTTTCATCCCAAAACAAACAGATATTCGAAAATAATTAACAGGAAACTTAACCCTTAAGCGATAACTGATGTGGCAGAACATGATTGGGCTCGCAAGGGAAATTCATTAGAAATTTGCTTCTCCTTTCGAAATTGACAATTTACATTCTCGTCGCTTCCTACCAAACATAGGTATTTTTTTTCTTTCCTGCCTTATACGAATTTTGATGCACAATACTACCAGTTGGCGAATTGGATATTTAAAGTAAGAAAAAAAAACATAAAACAAATCTAAAAAAACATCAAAATTCAGGTCTGAAACGTTATGAATTAATCATATTGTAGGTCTGTTCATCTTTTACTGACATCAATGTTATTTTTAAAAGTATATATCTTTAAAATAATAAGGAACAACTGTCATCCAGATGTCCAACCAACGTTTCTTTTTCGATAAATTTGGTTTCATACTAAAAACCCATCATCAAGGATCGATTGTCGATTTGCTCTCATTTGAGAGAGAGATTGTAGAAACAGAATTGCGTTATGCATTCTCTATGGATAAATCTTGCAAAACAATTTGTCGTCTAAAACCAAAGAACCTTTTTCAATAATTTTTATTTCATACGAAAGCACTTGATCTTGAGATATGTAAACAAGGGTAGATTGCCCTCTTTCTCCCTCTCATTTTTGGGAAAAATCGATAAATTGAAATTGCGTTCTCCATGGATAAATCACTCGACCGAGTTCGTTCAAGAAAATCACTGAATTGATTTTGATACTTTAGATTTGTTGTGAAAGCTCATCATATGCGAGACATAATTATTTCTGGGAAACAGACGATGGTTACAAAAGTGTACTATACGAAATTCATTTGACCTTTATATGACCAAATTCGTCTGAAATAAATATTGACAAAATTAGTAAAGTATTAGATTGGATTTCTTCTTTTTTTTCCGAATAGATATAAAAATGATAAGCGAACAGTTGGTCACTTTAAGCGATTAGTTTATTCTTAATTGCATCAAAAATAATGAGCACATAAATATATCATAGCAAAGTGCGTATATAAGAACAGTAATGAAAGCAATGAAAAATATTTTATATTTTTAAGCAATAATAAATATTTTATATGAAAAATATTGTATACTGTATTTGCATATGAAAATATTTTAAAATGTAAAAAAAATGAAATTAAAAAAATACTGTAAAGAAATAGAATTATTACCATCAAAAACATAACGTTTCTAATTTAAAATGGCGTTGGTGGCTACGGTGACCTCGTTGCCAAAAACCACGGCTTCAAAACCTAAAACCGGAGGTTTTTAGGTTCAAAAACCGATTTCATCGAAGAATCAACGTATAAGCAGCTTTGGTACACTAAAAATCCATCGGTGCCAAACATCCTACCCCTGGTGTTGGATGGAAGTTTGGAGAGAGGGAGGTGTCTACTCAGGTGTCTTTCTCGTCATCTGACTGAAGTTTAGAATTACGAGGTCCGTTCGAAACTAGCTCTAGTGTTACTTTAAAATGGGACGTTAATGTAATTATAATAAGTAAAAAAACACTTAAAAACCCTCTAGTTTCTTTCTCGAAATAATTTGCATATGCTACCATTTTTTCCATCATCATTCATTTAACAGTCTTCTAATTATAAATAAATGAATAACACATACTAATATTTAATTTATGGTGAGTTGTCTTGGCTTGAAAATTTCACAGATTTGATCGTAAGCTCAGAAATCAAATTTCATCAAGAGTGAAAAGGGTTCCACATGGCTTTTATTACAGATGCACAGGAATGTCCCAAATAATGATCATACAGTTTATGATTACAGCAACACCACCGTAGTAATAAATCCGCTTATGCGATTGGAAACGGAAAGATACATTTAAAAAAATTGCGAAATGAATATTAATAATAAATTCTGAAGTAGTGTATCAAGGAGTATTCATAAGTAATTTCAATTTTTTTTACGCCTGCCTCTCATCGCCACTTCTTTCATGTCATTTTGCCAAGAAAATAGAAAATCAATGTCTCGTCACTGAAATAGACTCATCGTTATATGAAAAAAGCATCTTTTTTACGAACATGCTAACTGCGAAAGGTCATTGTCACCAATGAATAGCGACGTCAACGAACTTCAGGATAGAAGCAAGGACATGTCCTTGACATCGAAACAAGCACGGAACCTATTCTGTAGTCTGATGAATTCCATATTGGTTTTTAAACTTAAATATCTTTTTTTTTAACAAAAGCGCGATTCCAAATGTGAAGTATTGAATGCAAGCAGATGAGTATGTAAAGGATTTTAAAAGCAGAGGCACGACATCCATCTTGAAGGACTAAATGAAGAATTAATAAAAAACTTCGGAAAAAAATTCTCAAACTTCAATCTAAAGAAGAATGTAAGTTTAAAATACGCGTTTCTTCTCCGAATTGTTTAGAAATCCTTAATCTTTGACAAGTGTGATTCGTACAACTATTGTCAAAACTTTAATACGTAAAATTGTGGTAAGCTGAAAGTAACAACTGATTTAAAAGAATCAAAAATCTCTTGGACGTTCTTAAACCTTTATCTACTCAATTATGTTGCCATCAATTTTTCATTTTTGCACCAGTAGTTAAGTTTCCTTTACAGAATAATCCCAGAGAACCCAAGAGAAAAATAACTAATAGAAATATCTTAATTAATTTAATTATTAATTAAATATTTTTCATTTCTTCTTTTAGTTTATATTAACTTCTTGATATTTGGGTTACATTCCCCGTGTTTTTTAAAATACCATAGGCAAAAATAGTCATATAACGCAAATATAATGCAGATTTAAATGGTACTTATAAGTACCGTCAGTAGATAAAGGGTTAAGGTATACTTTTAACTTATAATAGGATATTTTCGGATAGAATGTCTCATCCAGTTGGAAGAATCAAAATTTAAGTACGTTCATTTTTTAACTAAACAGTTGCATTTGAAACACAGGAAAAACTATAATTATAGGTAATTTTTTAAAGAGGCACATGCATTAATTGCCAATTTTTAGACATCATTAAAATTTTAGTACCACTCACAAATTTAATATAATATATAATAGTAATATGAATAGATCAAATTATAAAAAAAATATTCCGGTAACTGTTTGAAATAGAATAAAAATATTAAATTTTTAGATTACTATTGAGCACAACTAGCTAGCTTCCCTTGACGGGTATTTCTGAGGAAAGTACTTTTTGTGGGTAAAAAACTGATGATAAAAATAATTATAACTAATAGTTCCCTTACATCGTCAATGGGTGAACTTATTTTCAAAAGCAAAAGACGTCCTTCGTAAATGATACGTGATAGAATAATAATGTCTAAAAGATTATCAGAAAGACCTAATGGCGAAAGGAATTAAAATTTAATGGACTTCTGGTGTAAATTAGATAGGAAAGAGTAAAAACTATATTGGCACTTCAACTATGCCTCCTGTAAGAAAGAATAAATGTTCGGCATCTCCTGTGTTTATGCCGTATATATTCAGAGACCGAATATTGCATATGCTGTATCTCATACTGATTTCGGGTATCTGGCACTAGCAAATTCTTTTTATTAAGCAATTATCATTCATTCTATTATCCAATATAAAGTGGTCATCATTTTATAGTAATGACTATTCTAGTTTTAAACAATCAGCCTGTCTGATATTAAGAAAGGAAGAAAGGAGAACACGAATAATATTCAGATGAGACTGCTCAGAATCTGAGCTATAAAAGACAGCTGGGAAGGATGACTTCAATTTCCGGAAAGTCTTCATCTCTTAAAACCGGCCATTGTGAGATGACATCAGTCCCGCGATTGATTAAATCGCACTGCAAGTGCCGAAAATGGGATCGCCTCCGTCTTTTGTTAATGAAAAGTGGGTGGATGTCATCGTTTCCTCAATTGAGATCCTCGAATCGAAAGAAAATCACGATGTAAAAAAAAAATCTCGAGCTGGGAATATTTTTTGGAACGCGTGACGCTAGAGCGATTCTGAATTTCACGAATGAAGGATTGGGTATGACGACCACGCTTTTATTTATCAGATCAAGGACTGTCCACACCCCTTTTAGCATAGTTTCCTTGAAAATATTAATCCCTTGAACACCAGTTAAGATTTCACTTTCATCACACGATCCACAGAACAACAGTTATTAAAAATAGATTGAATTTCATTTCCATCTTGCGGCGTACACTCAGAAGTTATTTTTTTTACAGAGATCTCTTATTTCAGATCTGCCTGAGTCGGAAAAGCACATTTTGGAATTATGTCTACCTGTCTGTCCATGAACACAATAAAATTCGGAATATGGCCACAACGCTAATGCTGTAGATTTCTAACAAATTTTTAATGAAATCTGTTCAGAGAAAGTCTGCTTGACAGGCTATCCAAATATAAGTCAATATGTCTACTACAATATGAAGAAAGAACATGGATGAAGTTCTATGCATAAATTTAACATCTAAAATGCAAATACGAATCAAATTTGGATGTCACAAACCGTTGCAATGCGTTGCTCGTGGCATAGCATCCAAGTAGGAAAATTAGCTTTAAAATTAAATCTAGCCTCCACCCGATATGACATGGGCATGTTACGCAACATCAAACAAATATAAAAATATATTTAGAAATTATCAAAAATAGCTAAAAAAACAAATTTTATATCATGTACTCAGAAATATTTAGACTGTTAAAAAGGTAAAAATATGATATGTCTGTATACAAAACATAGGCGATCATATCGCTCCTCAGGAGATTCATTTTGTCTCTATGATTCAGTTGCAATGCGATTTAAAGAAAAACGGTTATTTCGCTCATAAAAAGTCTCCTTCCCTAAGTGTTAACATTATCGCTCTGATATTCGACAATCGATCATTTCTTACACTTTCCAGCTGTTATTTCTTCACTCAACACATCGACGGACCATATTAATACTCCTCATAACACCTTCATTGGGTTAAGGATCTCTAAAATAATACTCCTCAAATAAAATCACACCAATTAAAAAAAACCATCTTTTATTAAAACACAATTATAAAATTCATAGAACAACACAGTAATAAAAATATATACAGCTCGTAACACGTAATTGCATTGAGTCACGAGATTGAGCGAGATGGAGAAATGCGCGTGAACACCAGCCTAGGTTGATTTTTTTTGGAGGGGGGTATAAAGAGATTTGAATTCTGTTTAAAATAAGACATAAACAAAGAAATGTATACGCATACCACAGCTCTTGCTATTTGCGCATACGCTGTTTGAGGTTTTCGAGCACGCACGGATAAGTGCAAAAAAAATCGCAATTAGAAAACTCTTTTTATTTTTATTTTGATATGACTTTAATGTACTAAAACCTTCCTCAATAAATGCTCTTTAGGGGACTTCATTTTATACAATGGATAGATTATAAGCCTTTAATATGCAGTGAAGACAAGCGGTTCATCTTAATACGAATGGATGTAATCTATTTGCATGGGTTATGCCCCCTTCTCCTCAGCAACTGGAGAAAATTCAACTAAACTTTGTACATTTATCACTTAAGACAAGAAGACGAATTCTTTTAACTTTTCAAAGTATAAAAATTAATACATTGAATATTCAATGTATTAGAAATTAATTAAAATTTTGTCTTTTAATTATATCGAATGAAACAAAGTATCGTAATCGTTAAGAAACTCGCGCATTCGTGATTTTGACGACTACCCCAGCTTTAGACTTTTTTGAATCCGAAATCCGCATTTTTGGAATTATGGCCATCTCTTTGCGAACACATTAATTCAAAAGTGCTTTGGTTTAGATGGAGGAAATTTGGTATGTGGCCTATTTTTATCACATTTTGAAAGAAATCCATACCAAGGAAATCTGTCTGTTCGTATATAAATGAACACGAGATGGATAAAATTTAATCCACGAAACGGGGACACAGCACCTTTTGGTTTATGGAAGGCTTGGAACTCTTTGGAGAAAAATGACAGATTTTTTTCATTAATAATTTTTATAGCAATATTTAAACAATTTTTTTATATTTTTAAATAATGTTTACAAAACATTTTAATTGAACAAATGGAACTCTACCTTGTCCAAGGGAGGGGGGATAATCTTGATACCAGCAAATAAAAATGAACTGAATCCTCATCGCTTTCTTTCGTTTACATATTTGAAGAAGTAAATAGGTTAAAATTACAACACTGCACCCAGCCCCTCAGTAAACTGTGAATTTTAAATAACCTCCGTAAAGACGCTCCAACACTAAACAACTCAAACTTTCAAAACTAAACTTTCTCATATTTATATTGCATTTTTCATCGATTCCCGATTCCGCATTTCAAAATCAACCTTCCTTTAATACGTCCGAACCATCCGTCTTATTGAAGAACATGCAACGTGTTTGGACATAAGACGACCATTCGGATGGTTAGCCTATTGCTAAATAAAAAAAATGGGGTAGATTTGGATACTGCCTCAGAAATTAACAGAAAAACCTCCTTTTGCCTTGTCGACATGTAAAAAGAAAACAAATGCTGATTTTATATTTACCATAAGTATTTACAACATATGCACATTAGTCGCTAGAGGATGACGCTTTTTACTAGAATATACATTGTTATAAATAAAATTTGTATTGATTAAGAGGCATATAGAGAAAAATTATCAAGAAATCCAAAAATTTTCTATTTTGAACAAAATGTTGTTTATCACCTTTTAGACGATTGATGATCCCCTCAGAAATAAAACTATGAGAGAAAGTAAACAATCACTAAGCAATATATTTATAATTTCCGGCAACAATGAAGAATTTCTGAAGATTTTAATATTCATATTTAAAAGTGAAACATAAGAAAAACTTGCGAACAAAACTGAATGTATTCAAAACTATTTTGTCAATGCTAAATAGATAATGTCTTTCTTTCCTAATAAGTCAGCAAATAATTAAAAAAGATTTTGGGAATTAAAATCTTAAGCAAGTGTCAAAAATTTTCTTTTAAAGAAAAAAAGAAAAGGAATTAATATCTCTTTTTATCAAATTGATCGTTTGTATAATTCCACATGATCATCTCTAAAAAAATGAAATTCGCCCTCAATTTTTTTTAAAAATCGTTTTTGAGAATTAAAATGATAATCTTTACGATTTTGTTGCCTCAGACTAACGTTCTGATACATTTTTTATTCGCTTAGCAGAAACCAACCTGAGCCAATTTGGCTGGATGAAAACAGGTAACACACACATTTATTTTTGATTCATTGTGAAACCCATCAAACTTTGATTCCTTGCTTTTTTTT
The DNA here is from genome assembly GCA_026289955.1 of Argiope argentata. Lineage (NCBI taxonomy): Eukaryota > Metazoa > Arthropoda > Arachnida > Araneae > Araneidae > Argiope > Argiope argentata. Next base: position 974,583 of record JAOUZG010052945.1, read on the forward strand.
ATTATTATTTTTAACTCGCGTCATATTGATTCAGTTTTGTTTGAATTGTATTGACAGATCTGTGATGACCTTGAAATTTCGAACAATTTATCTCTCAGAGCTGTTCACCTGTCAAGCACTTCACTAATATCGGTGAGTGGCTCTCATACCTATCGCTGATGCGCTGTTCACGGGGTGATTACTTGTAAAGCGATAATACAGAAACAAGCTAACAACAGAATGTCACGTCACCGGACAAACAATGAAAAAAAAATAGATTCGGTGGTTTTAAAAAAATCACATCTTTTACTATAAAAAAAGGAGAGAGAAGAAACGACTCATCTTTAGCGGGTGCTCCCACCCCACTTTTGCCTAATCTGTTATCAAATAAGAAAAAAAAAAAAACACTTTGCCATTTTGAGTGGAAGATTAAACAAGTTCAGTTTTAATGCTATTTATGTTGAGGAAGATTTTGGAATGATCATTCTACGAATATTAACTGGGTTGATTTAATAGCATTCTAATAGCACCTTACGAAACAAGGTGAAAATATAGAATTAAGGCTAGTTGCTGCAAAATTCCGCATAGATCTCTCAAAGGTGGTGCCGGAATAATTTCCCGAAAAGAACTCTTAACTACTTCGGTGGGATCTAGGCTGAGTGAATTGGTGAAAGAAGCTTTACATTGAAAAGACATGAGATGTCTTTACTGGAGTGACTCGACAACAGTAATTGCTTGGATTTCAAGAGAAGAAAGCTGGTCTGTCTTCGTCGGGAACATGTTCAAGAAATAAGAAAACCAATCAAACTCTTTTCATAGTACCATGTGTCTGGGGAAATGAATCCAAATGATTTACTTCCAAGAGGATACAATGCCGAGCAATTGATTTCTCCTGCTTCGTGGGAGGGTCCCAAATGGTTGAAAGTCTCTTTCGAGAATGCCCTGAGATCTCCAACTATAGAATTTACAGAAGAAATTGAATTGGAACTGAAAACTGTTAAAATTCTGGCAGATATGGAAAAGTCTTCTTCTAATGTTTAGTATTATAAATATTTCAGCCAATATCAAAGTGTAGTTCGCATGATAGGTTGGATTCTTCGTTTTAAGAATAATTGCATTAACCCCAAGTCAACTATCCAAGGGGAATTATCGGAACACAAATTTGAATAAGCTGAAGTGAATATAATACGAATGATCCAAAGAAAATCTTTTCCCACAAAAAAATGATGATTGACTAAAATTCCTTGGAACTTGGAAGAGATATATTAAGGTTGAAAACTGATAAATTGCACACATCAAAAATGAAGTTTACTGTCTGAAGCCTGCAATCCTTCCGTCGAACCATGAAGTAGTGAGACGACTCATCACCTACATCCAGGAAATCAATTGTCATGCAGGAACTCTACTTTTAAATTTGCTTAGAGAGAGAGAGAGAGTTATTGGATTTTTCAGAGGAGAAAATATGTAAAAAAAAAATCTTTCTAAGAATGTGACTTGCAAGCGGTTCAAATCTAAACCAATTAAATTCCGTTTGTTCTGCTGCCTAGTGATAGAACTACACTGTCAAAGGTATACCAAGTGTCCGGTGTAGATTATGCTGGTCCTCTGTAAGTTCAATATTGAGGCGTGGATCGTTGTATTTACTTGCGCCGTCTATCGAGCAGTTCGTTTTGAGATGGTTCAGTATCTTACCACCGATGCTTATATTCAAGCCTTAAGATGATTCATTTCCACAAGAGGCAGCATTTCCGTTACATATTCGGTTAACGGCCCGAACTTAATTAGAACCAGCAATGCTTTAAAAGCATAGGTTTGGGAAAAGACAACTGTGTATTCATCGCTCTGAATATCACTTGGAAATTTATTCCTCCCACAGCAGCGTGGTGGGATGGATTTTGGGAGCTCATCGCAAGAATTCTTAAAGAGTTTCTGCACAAGGTGCTAAGTAAATCCAACGTCGACTGTGAAGAGCTCCACACTATAATATATGATTGTGAGTCAGTAATACAAGCTCGATTACTTACTTATCTACAAGAAGATCCAAGTGAATTAGTACCATTGACATCTACCATGTTTTATCCTGGTGTCAACAACAGCAAAACTCCCGATCTTGGCAGTGTAGACAGATCTTCCTTGGCAAAACGTGTAAAATACCAGCAGAGATTACGTGAAAATCTCAGGTAACGACTGAGAAATGAGTAACCACAAAGGAATGTCCACAAAGGAATAAGAAAAAATAATGTTTTGAATGTTGGTGGCATTGTTCTTATGACAGTGCCAAACACATAGATTGGCTACTTGGAATAAACATACAGGTTTTTCCTGAAAAAGATGGAGTCCCTAAGGTTGCAATATTAAAAATTTACAAAGGGCAGATAATCCAACCATTTCGAAGTGGAAGTAAGGGTGACATTTCCCTTTGAAAGTGTCAACCAAAACTGATGTTGATGGCTAGAAGACAGCTTGAAAAACTGAGGCTGTCGTTTCTAAGCCAGCTACACCAACTGACCCATCTTCTGGAAACATTGACGATGTTGGAACGCGGCACCACTCCAAAAATACATCAAAAAGAACCATAAAAATTCCACGTCGATTAAACTTGTGAACATTAAAATTTGAACTTTAATTTTGGAATTCTAAATTTATATTATGTAGGTTGCAAAGTTCAGTCTATAAATGTAACTTTGCTAGGTGGGAGTACATGTAAAATGAGAAGGGTTAATTTAACTCGGATGTAAAACTTTTGTTTTATTGGAATGACAATGCTTTTTGTGACCTGCCTGGAAACAAGAAAAATAAAACACTTTCAGTGCTCAATGTAGCTAGAAGATGTTTCTCGTAGTATTTTTTTAAACGATTTTAGTGTTTTTAATTGTAGAATTGCGAGTTTATTTGAGTGAATGCAAAAAAAGACGTCCGTGTATAATTTTAGACCTTAGAGTAACAATGGCATTATAATAATATTATTATAATTTCCTTGGCAAATTATCTGTCTTTATAGGCAAACCTTAAAAATTTGTGTGGTCTGATACTGTTTTGATCCAAAATTAGAAAAATATTCAGTTATGAAATTTGAGAAGTTATGCTTCCCATTATAAATTTCCAACGTTAATTAGGTATTTTTATTATTTTTTACAAACAAAATATAATAGTGGCAATCATGAAAATATATCATTTATTACAATAAAAAATATTACATAAAGAAAATAATGATACTTTAAAACAAAGGAAAAATGATATTAAATGTTAAAAACGTTAGAAACACAAAGTCTATGACATTTCCTCAATTTCTCCTGTTTTTTCAGGATCAATGTCCAAGTATTTGTAGCAATTATGGTCGACTGGTTTAATGTAATCCAGAAGTTTTTAATGTCTTTAATTTTATTTTTCTAAATTTTGTTTGGGTCATTGTATTTTTCAAAAACAATTGCGTTTTACTCCTTTCTTATTATATATTCCTCAAATTATTATAATATAGCATTCGAGTCATTCTCTTAGAAAATGGAAAATAATAGTAAAATAATTCATTGTAATGCTGTGTTAAAAATAATTTCAAACATTTCTAGAACTTCACTTTAAACGTTACATATTTTAAAAGTTTATTATACTAATACTAATAACAAATTTGAAAATTCTTGATTAATTATAAAATTTTGAGTGCATTAGAAAGAAAATATCCTGCAATAATAAATTATAAAATATGATAGAGCAAAAGCAGCAATGATTATGAAATTATGTAGAAGTTACATCTATTTTATTCAAAATAATGCCAAATCACAAAAACATATTTTGGTATTTCTAAAGAGATTAAATTAATAGTTACCAAAAATAACGCAAATTTATGAATAATAAAACAATACGCCAATTACAGATGCATAAAATGTCTTATAAATATAATATATAAGAAATAAAATTAACTATCACTTTAATGGTATTGATGTATGAAAATGTTTCGAGTTAAAATAATGACCAAACCACATTTTTTTCACTTCTAGATTAATTAGATGGAATATTTTTTCCTCTAAAACTTCTTAATTCTCATCCAAGTGTTCATTTATATAAGATTCATCCAAATCACTATCGGCATAGAAATTCTTTCATTTTGTTGCTTGACACATTTTTCCCATTTACGAAGTTTTCTAAAAACGTCTCAGGCAAAAATGAAACTTTTGACAAAGGATGACACTCAGTAACTTTAGAAAAAATAATGTATAGGGATATTGTAGTTTTTATTAATAAGCAACATATGACAGTGTCGTGTTCATATAGGCTAAAATGTTTCTGGCCACTTTCTTGCCACGACTCTCTCATAGGTTGAAATGACGATTTCACCCAAATGGCGCCAATCTAAATCAAAATGTTGATAAATGCTTCCAAAAATTAAAATACGGAACCCCGATTTCGATATCAATCTTATGAACATGTTAACCGTTAAAAATTATAGAACTTAATTTGGCTGACTTAAGACACATCTCAGATTGCTCAGTATTTGCGACCTCTTTTTTTAAGTAACACCCAAAAAATATATTTACAATCGTATCAATTATAAATTCGTTAAATTGTTTAAATAGAATGAAAAATTACTTTTAGAAATAAGTCACATATATCAACAAAACGTAAACAAAATTACTGATAAAGGAAAAAAAATATTCTAATTTTTTTAAATTTAAGGATTAATTTAATGAAAAAATTGCACAAACTAAAAAATAAATAAATAAACTGCTGAACCAACAAAATTTCATATCAAAAATAAAATTGAAAAAAAAAACGAAAGAAAGAAAATCGTAGTCATTTTTGCAAATAACAAAGGTGGAAAACATGAATTAATCGCTACAACAGCGTTATCGATTTTCAGTTTGATTAGAAATGAACGTGACAAAGTCCGTGCATCTTCATGTTTTGCGCTAGATTCCAGACTCGTATCTTTCCGCAAAGATAGAAAATCAGGAAACCAAACATGATATTTGATACAAAAAGTTTCAATAAAAAAAAGCAGGAAGTCGTTTCGAAACAGCAGATATTTCGGTACAATTTTTAAAGGAAAAATTTTGCAGAATAGAATCTAATGTATTTTCATGCCATTTTTTCTTAACTCAAAAATTGGGGAAACAGCCGATTTTCCAACGTTTGTACGGATTGATATAGGAAAATATTTCTTCTAACTTCCAAACATCATATATGAATAAAATCAATCATCATTGAAAGCGACATATCCTATGAAATATCAAGAAAAAGTTACTCGTATTATCTTGTGACAGACTTTTCAATATCAAGCAGTTATCTATAATAACTTAATAAAA
>JAOUZG010052945.1:980261-998800 GCA_026289955.1 Argiope argentata
CTGCTTCTCCGATTATGCTTCTTTTGACAGTATTTTTCAATAACTATTAACAAGAATGAAGATATTTTCATATAGAAAGGTACTATAGATTTATAAGTCAGAAATTTTTTAAAGAAATGTTTGGGTAATATTAATAATATAAGAGAAGCTAATTTTAGCCAGAATCAATTTATCCTGGAAAGCATTGATACTTTATTACTCGGGGCAGATCCAAGAAAGGTTTTTTAAAATTGAAATCTATGCATTTCTTTATGCTCCCCAAAATTTTTAGAGTACATTCATAGCATTTCCCGCCTAGAAGAAGAAACAAAACTTCAATGAAAATTCAGAAAAACCAGCAACTTTCAGGAAATCAGCACGTCTAACTGGAATGTCCTGGTATTCAGCATGATTCCGTTACAAGTATTCAACACATTACTCTTAGAATAACATCTTTTTTACAATCATATTGAAACGTTCAATAGATTATGTGTAGTCCACAGGTGCTAGATCTAAAATTTCAGTTCTTTAAACACGGAAGTACTTCTTTGACACCTTTTAAAATTTTTAACTTACATTTCTTTGCAAAAGTGATTGAGTGTCCAAACTTGGTACAACTCTTTTAAGATACTCGAACATAAAAAAATGATACAGTTTAAAAATAAGGAATTCCATTATCTTGAAGAGACTGTTGGTTGATTCATAGCAATATCTACAATAAGATGCATTTGGTGGTGTTGTGAAATGCGGTCCAAAGCGTTGTAAAAGTATATAGCAAAATTTTATTGTTTAAAAATTTCTTAAAGGGTTTTTAAAAAAATTTAGTTGATCCGTAAAAAATCAAGTACTGTAAAAAACAAGTATTTTTGTACGACCTAAAGGACATTTTTTGGCTATTTCACTGCTAGTGAATATATGTGAAAACAGTGCTGACCATGGGGGTGGGTACGTTAAATGCAATGCATTGCCCCGCCCCATCTTGATCAAGACCTAATATAATGTTCTGAACGGTAATAGCGGGATGGAAAGAAGAGGGGAGATTTAACTGGAACAATCGATGGGTTTTAAAATATAAAACGTTCACAGACGTATAACTAAGGAACAGTCATTAGCTTCATTTACTGAGTTAAATCGCATGTAATACTTTGATAATTCATACCATAATATATTTAATATTGTTAGATCTAATCTTGTCCGTGCCTAAGAATTATCCCTCTGTCTGTCAAGACGGGGTTTCGAACAAGAAAGAAGAAGCAAAGCTAAAAGAAATCAGAAAATATTCAAAAAGATATGAAAATATTTACACGATGCAATCCGGCAATAAAATTGCTTCGACTTCAGAAGCTACAAGCTACAACTAGTGAAGAAAGCCCCGCACAAACTACACAATCTTGCAATGAAAGTGCAGAATCCATGAACATTTTTGAAGAACAATATGTTTATGCAAATCTGACTGAATCACAAAATAATGACGAAAATGGCAATGACAAATGAGATCAATTCACTAATAACTTGAAATATACTTTTAAAAAAACTCAACGGTATCTTCCTTTCCTTTTCAAATGTGATCGAAAGCAGATGGTCAGAAAAACTTGCTTATTAGCTGATAAATATTAATCAAAATAAATCAGCATGAATTATTCTTATGCTTCTTTTTTACAGAACTAATTCATAACATTTTTACCTTTCAATTGAAAAAAAGTACAAACATTTTTCATGTCATCATATAGATGAAAAATCAATTTCACAAATTAGAATTAGTACGAAAAACAGAGATTTTTTTTAAAAAAATCTGATTTTTCATCTTTATTATTTTCATATATATATCCAGAAAATTTAAAGCTTCTACACATTTTACAATATGTCCAAGAGTCCTTTTTTCACTAGAAAGAAAATCCTTGATACTTTCAAAGAATGCATCGAAATAAATTTTAAATATTCTTAGCATGTTTTGTGATGAATTAATTTTATGACATTAGCATAGTATTTAAATAAATATATCAATATAAAGTAAAAAAAAAATTATATTATTGTATGTTTCAAAGAAATTCAGTTTAAACAAAAATTGCTCTATGAATATGCAATTTTTTGTTGTTATATTATGTTCTTGAAATGGAAAATGAAACTGCTTCTCTCGTAAAGCTATTTTGAATAGGGAGTCGACAAACATATTTACTTTAAATTTAAAAATAAAATAAAATTATACTTCTGCTTTTTCTAATCGTATTTAATTTGTTACTACTGAAACTTTAAACAGTTACGGCAATGACATGTATTTATACGTGCACCGCTTTGTGTGAACTCTGACTTTCTGACGAGGATGTAGATTATGAAATTGCTGATAATAGAAATTTTTTTATTAAATTCAATTTCCCTTCTTTCTCATTAAAACTGTATTTGATTGAAATTTAGGTGAGCGTATGGAGTAATTTATTTAAAAAATGGAATAGTTAAGAATTTTTTAAAAAATTATAAAGAAATCAAATAGGAAATAAATGAATAAAGTTATTAAATACCACATGCATTTATCTCATCGAAATTTTTGAAAGCTTAAAAAGTAGCAAAATTAGAATTGGGCAGAATTTGGAAATTTTGATACACAGTAATAATTGATTAAAAACTGTAAATGGAAAATTCCGTATTAGGAGTCTTCTCGTTTGTTAGTGAAACTGATAAGGATGCAATTTTTTCAGAAAGCTCTCACAACGAGGATAGTTAAATTCACAAAATGAATGTGTAAAAATGAGAATCATGTTTGTCATAAAAATAATACAACAAAACCTAATAAAATTAGTATTGATACATGATAATCTAAGCTTTTCTGTAGTCACTTTTATTTCAATTTTTTATTCTAATTTCGAACCTCATATGCTCAAGCAATCAAGCAACTGAATTAGTGTCAAAGATAGTTTTGAAGGAATGGAAAGAAAACTTAACACTTAAGACACTTGAACCAGGTGAGGATTTCTTTTTAAAATTTATTTCAAAACACATTAAATAGTATAAAACGAATTCATGATATCTCGTTTATATTTTAAAAAAATTGCCTCAATTAATATTTCACATTTCCTTCCTGCTTTGTATGCATCCAAATTTAAAGAAAGTTGAAAGTTCTAATTCTCCAAGTGAGACGAAAATTTAAAATATTCTAATTACATTGTACCTAATATTTGAATACTGGCTATATATTTCTATGGACTTCAACAATGCATTCGAATAACGAAGCAGAAGAAGCATAAAATTGCTTTTCCAGAATCTTTTTCCTTTTTTCAATGCATTCAAAATCGTAACTTTTTCAATTCCTACTATTAGTCATTCAAATTTTCAATCGTTAATAAAATACTTTTTATTTATCTTCTTCAATGTTGCAAATTTAATATTCTATTTAAAATGGTTTTCTTCTTCTAAGATACTTTTCCGTTTTAAACTTTTTAAGGAAGTTCTGAAAAATTTCTAATAGTTAAAAATGCCAATTTTAAAACCTTTCAGTCCTTTTTTTATGATATATTTACACAAACAGGGAAAGCAGGGAAAAATATTTTAACTTTTGAGTGGCTTTAGAGCAAAGAGAAATAATATAAATCAAATCAGATTTTGAGACATATCTACGTTTGATAATACACATGTGAAAGTTTTAAGACATAAAAGATAAAAGAAAATAATTATTTCTTTTATTTTTTTATAATTTTTTATGTTGATAAATTATATAATAATAACTTCATCTATTTTCAGAAACGTAAATGTAATGCAGTAATAAGGTTTAAGTAAATTAAAATATCAAATAATTCTGAATATGCAATATAATTGAAAATATGAGATTTTTATTTCGTAGTGCGAGACATTTTTAGCTTTAATACAATAATACATCATTTACTTTCAATCTCTTACTTTCTTTCTCTCTCTCTCTCTCTTTATATATATATATATATATATATATATATATATATATATATATATATATATTCCTTTTAAAGAATATTAGAGTTTTGTTTACAATACAATTGCTGAAACCAGGAAGCTAATAATAAGTATAATAAATAAATCTACACTGTTGCAGTTTTCTGCCACCACTAGAAATGAGAGAAAGGAAATAATTGTAAATAATGTACACAGTAAAGAAAAACTGTTCGCACGCATGCGAAGCGAAGAAGCTGAATGAAAACATTGACACTATTTTTAGAAAAGACACTACGCGTGGCATCCGATTCGGGAGCAATCAATTATTCAATGGGAATGACTCACCCGCTATTCGGAGCACGGCTCGATCAGCTGGGTCCAGCTGGAGAATGCTGAGAGGCTTATCCTTCATCCATTCGGACAGGCTGTCCTGGAAGGAGTTGGCATCGTGCACAACGCCGTACCACCCATACACGCAGTAATCCGACAGCATTTGCGTACCGTATCAACGGGATCCGAACAGGGGATCCACTGTACACACGGTTCTCATAACTATTCAAATCATGATTGTGTCGTGCGTATTATCAAAACTAATTTTTGTTGAATCACAGTAAGTCGCATGGATCACAGTGAAAAAATATAATATATAGTTCTAGCTTTCTAGTGAAACGGCACCCAATATTTAACACTGGTATGTTATTTTACTGCTTACCGGCGATTTGAGTACTCAGGATTAGCGGTTCACGTACAAAGACTCTTCGTTCGATTCGATCGCTCGTATTCCTTCTCCAGTACATTCATTCTGGAAAACACCTCACTAGCATGAGAGTCGAGGGTTGCCCTTTGGCGATGTAGGCTAGATTCGGTCGCCAAAGGCGCCGCACTATAGAATGTACTGCAATCGCGGATAAAACGCGGGTTTAAAAATGAGAATATAAAGGAAAGAATTTGGGTTTTGCGCAGCTCTAAGATTGATTTCTTCTTCTTTTCTTTTCTTTCTTTTTTTTTTTTCAATCTATCTTGAGAATTTTTAACTCTTCTATAGTTCCTCATAAATAAAATAATAATCTGAAATACTATTAAGTAAATAGAGTTTGCGTTAAATTTGTAACTCTTAAAAATATGGTTTCTCAATAAAAAGAGAAAATATGTATATAAGAATTTCTAGTAAGTTTATGTCTGTTTAAAATTCGTATAAAATAAATTGCAATGGAAGAACTGATAAATTTTGATAAAAATAAAAGTGTTCAGCACAGAAAACTAAGAAACCTGGAAAGTTTTTAGATTTGCTTTCATGTAAAACTTAAACCTTCTCTTGAAAATAAATTCTTCTCTGATAACACAGCTAGCTCTACCTTCTGAACTATTTGGTTCCAGAAATGCTCATAATAAATTAGCTGCAACTAACGTATGTGGTAGTAATGAAGAGACGAACGGACGCAGGGCAAATATCGGAAAAATGCTCCTTATTTTTTTAATGAAATTCTTATATCCTTTCTGCTACTGTATAACGGGATACAAAATATAAATAATTGTATATAAAAAAAGTTTTTTTAACTAATTTTATTTAGCCTACGATCAAAGCATTTTAATTACATAATCAAATTAATTAAACTAAGTATAATAATTTTAATTTACTATTTATATAAATGGTATTTAAGAAACTAATATTGCGACAAATCGAAAGAACAAAACATTTAATTGCTTGTCAATTTCAATAGTATTGAATTGGTTGGAAATTTGCGTATAAAAAAATTCCAAAAGTAGTTTGAAACAAAATAGTAAAAATAGAGAAAAAAGAAATTAGGAGATTAAATTATTTCGATCAAAAGCAAATAATCTCGATTGATTTACTTTTAGACAATAAAATTAAAATTGATATCCGAAATTTAATACAATTTTTGAGGAAACGAAAGTGATACAGCGTAATTTGAATATTCAGAACATTTTTCTGAAAAAAAGATAAAGATTAAAATGAAATCTGCTATGCATATCTCAGTGTATCATATCAGTCATCATTTCTTTTCCAAGCACCACGTGCTCGTGCAAGTTAAATTATATTTTTATTCTTTTTAATTGTTTCATTGAATGAGTCACTTTATATCGCAAATGATCCAAAATTTTTTTTGTCTCGCATTAAAAAATATATATCACATATCCTATTTATTTCATTTCATATAATCACATGCTCAAAATAAAATTTTTCTAGATTTTATTTGCTGTAATCATTAACTTGTTTTTTTTAATCAGATCTTTTGTAAATGCAATGACAACATGTTATTAAAAGCTGATTATTTGAGAAACTTGTGAAGATAATAAAATTTCTATTTTTCGCCTACGTATTTTTTTCGCCAAAAATCTCATTCCAAAAACAACATCATGTTCTGTCATGATACAAATAAATAATATATCAAGTGAAAAAGCAATTATTAACAATAGAAATACTGTTAAAATTTTCAAATGTATTTAAAGTTAACGTTGTGAGATGTAGTGATTGACAATTAAAAATGCATATTATATATGATTAGTTTCGAATACCTTCCACTGTGAAGAATCCGCTATAAACACTTCCGACTGATTCATGAAAGGCATATGTTATATAGATTTTAATGAATCTAAATTTCCAACTGATCATATTTATTATTTATTCATCAACATTTTAAATTTATAAAATTATGATGAGTAAAAAATTTCCAATTTGTGAAGATTTTATTAATAGCATTCGAAATGATTTTATAAAAAACTTATGCCAGTGTGGTGGCTTTTAAATGAAATCGTCCTCTATTTTTAATGCCCATTGTGTAATCGTAATCAGCTTCACTAATAGCGAAAATGCACGCTTCTGTTTACTGTGCTCATTACAATCGAAACACTTTCGCTTAATGTGACCACATTTGGCACAAATATCATTTGAAAGATGGAAACACGCACACTGATGTGAATTTTTCATAATTTTAGAAAAATGTCAATCAATCAATAATAGGAAATACAAACTTTTAGTGGTTGAAGCGATTTTTTTTTTCTAAAATGCTATTGCAGAATAATAATTTTTATATCATTCTTAAAATTCAAAAACTTATTTTTTCAATTTTCTCAATGTTTTTGTATTTGATGTGCTTTCCTCATTTTAACAATTTTTTAAAAATAGTCCTAGATATGATTTGAAATTCGCTGATAATGGATGGATTATTTTCATGGATGAAATTGAAATCAAATATCTTTGTTTCATGCAATGTTTAAGTTAGTTTTTTTTTTCCTTCCCGCATGAAAAATAATATTATAATTCAAATAAAATTTTTAATCGAAAATTCGTAGTTGTCTAGAAGTAGTTGTTAGAATCTGTTTTATGAAAAAGAGGTAATATTTATAATTAGATCGTGAATTTCAGGTTTTACTTTCAATTTCTGTATGATTAGTATAAAATAATTTTTATTTCAGCATTAAATTAGATTAAAATTCTGCTTTTAAAAAAATGCAAGTTTGACTCTCAATTACAGTATATTAAAATATTTCGAAATTTATACATCCCACTTTTATTTTGGAGTTGAACGAGATTCAATTGTAGAGATGTTAAATTAAGCTTTTATTGTCAAATAAATATCCCTGAAGTAATTAAAATACATTTTTCATGAATACTATCTTCTTGACTCTAAGAATATCTCAGAATGAATAAGTTTGTTCAATAGAGCATTATTTTCTGGAAAGAATTCTTTTTTATGAACAGCTCTTTTTTTTAAGAAAGAGAAAAAAAAATATATAAATATTTGTCATACTTCTGTGATCCGATTAAGCGCAGTAATCTCTGATCAAAATAAATTCGATTCTGTCTTAAGACATAGTTAAAGTATCCGATTAATGGTTTGCTTTTACATCTACACCTCTTTTATCAAAGCGAAATTTTTATTGTGTACATTTCTAAGCTTGTAAATTCTATTTTAGCTAAATTTATTTTTGGCTCCTTCCATTCAATTTGGGTTAGAAAATTCTAAGCTATATATTAGATTTTTTTAAATGCATTTTTTTGCCAATTTGCTACTTTTTTTAAAATTTTTTACATTTATATATTTATTTTTGCTAGACTGAAATACTGGATGGGAAAAAAAATAAGGCCTAACAACTTTATTTACATAAAATTCCTTGTCTGGTAGTTACTTCTCCCCATTCTAAATGCAAAGCCCAGGAAGCTTTACATTTGGTATCTCGTATAGCCAGGATAGTAACGTGAATCCATAGAAAAGTGATTATGCCGAATTTTTACTTACAAATTACAGCATATCTACCGGGGAAATAAGAAAGTTGGAAGAAAAAAAAACAGCAAAATTATGAATATCGACTAAAAAAAGGGCTAAGATGTGAGCTATACCATAATGAAAATACAGGAAGAAATTTCATGAAGTTATCTGTGAAAGCGGCGAAGTTATTTGATATTAAAATTATTTGATTTCTCTGGACAGGAAAAGAGCTTCGTCATAAAACTGAAAAACGTATTTTACGGCGTTATCACGCAGTTCTTTCGAGCTAAGCAGCGGCAGAAGGAAACTTTAGCAAAGACAAAACTAAACAAAAATAACAAACTGGGGAAAAAAGCTGAACAAATCGGGGGATATATATATATATATATATATATATATATATATATTTACAAAGAGCTAATTGAATAAGTGAATTATCTATACAACACTATAACCCTATCAAACAAATATATTATATAGATACAAATAAATTATTATATGTTTATTTATTACTTCCCATCCGAGACGAAGTAGAAATGGGTACTATTCGATTCGTATGCACTTCAATGGCTTTACGTATTTTATAAATTTATTATAAATTTTTATAATGAACGTTATTAAACTGCAAATTGAAAAAAATGTTGTTACGAAAATGATTCTCACACAAGAGTGATGCGAAAATGCAGACTTTATTGTCTATGAAAAAGCGTATTAAATATACGCCACTCAAGCTACAAATTCAAAGCGAATTAACTCTACTAATTTCAAATGACAGTGAAGCTATAGATCGCCCGACAACGAGAGAAAAGATGCTCTCGTAAGCTAAGCCAACCAACGTCGATCATTGTCCGAACTGAACTAACTCCTCTTCTAGGAGGTTGGGTTGACGAGGCGCCTAGCCCCGGCAGGGGTTTATCCTCGAGCTCGGCTCAGATAACTTGAGCGCGGCTTGGAGAGAACTGGCACGGGCTGGAGAGCTCATGGAGATACAATCAGAGGGTGGGTGTGAAGGTGAGAGAAGGTGATTTCCTATTGGCTGCTGGCTGGGTCAACAAGTTACTATTTAAAACTTGAACCAAAAATTTTCAAGGAACTGAATTCAGAGAGTCAAACAGAATAAGAAGTTTTTTCATGGGGCCTGAGGTTGCTTTTAGCTCTTTGATAGCTGATTTTAAATTGAGGAAATTTAGGAAAATATATTTAATTTCTTTCAATAGTTCAAATATGTCGGTGATATCTGATAGATAATTGCCAGGAAACTCTGTTGGGTGAGGAATATTATTTGATTTTGAGGGTTGCTGGGGTAGGTTAACTTTAAACATGGTTGAGTAGGTATTATTTACATTAGTATATTTAGCTACAAATTGATTTTGCCAATGAGTTGAAGGTTTAACGTTTTGTTTCTCGGAAATTTAGGGCAGCCTCTATAGGCAGCCGTGTGGACTTCCTGATCACAATTGATGCATTTGGGTCTTATTAATTTTTCAACAATTGGGCAATTACGGATTTGATGGTCTTTCCCGCATTTGATGCATCTAGGCTTTAGTGCACAGTAGGAGGAAACATGTCCAAATAAATTACAGTTAACTAACTCCTCTTCTTAAGCCGCGTCTCACTAAAGTGGGCGGGGCAACCGCAGAAAGCGTCCATTCCTTTCAGAAAACTGTAGAACTTCCTTGAATATTCTCTAAGAACAAATCTTTATTTCTTAGCTTCCACAACACATTTTAGCGTATAGTAAAAACCGTTCGTGACCTCATCATATCGCCAACACACTTACATCACCGAATTGGTCAAATACGACTATCTTCTGTTGTAAATCCCCTTAGAACGGTCTTTTCTAGCTGATACGCGATTCCGTTACAATGAATTTTATACCTTTAAACTATTTACAATATTTATACAACAATCCATAAATATTTACATCTAATCTACATAAAATTAATAACAATATTAAGCAAAGTTTACACCAGGGTTTTCTTTATCAAACACAGACTGATGCTGAGTATACCTGAAGGCGCCTATTAGTGGACTTAGAAAAGAAAAAGGTTTTTCTTTTAGTATAGGAAAAGGCGGGAATTCTCAGTTGGTACGTGCTCTGTTACTGGAGGCAAACGACAGTAATAATTGGAGATAAAAGGTATATAGTTTTAAAAACACGTCATGGAAGCTTATAGGTAAGGCTAAGCGATAACTGAACTTCATCAGCACGATATACCGTCCAACAGGTATCGATATTTTTCTATATATCGTTATATCATTTTTTATTTATTTCCTTATTACATTACATTTTTTGTTTATTTACATTATTACATTTTTACATTACATTACATTTTATTACATTTTACATTTATTATTTATTACATTTGTTATTTATTTATTTTAATTTTTTATTATATATCGGCATATCATTAGTTATTTATAGCTATAATTTATAAGTAGTATCTCTTAACATACTGACTAATCAGAACGATTCGAAATACAAGAAAATTTTATTTTATATAATAAAAATAATACATGCTCTTTTCAATAATGGATAGAAAATAATGTTAAAACCTCTTTAATAAAATGTTTCAGAGCCAAAACTATGTCTGCATGTCAGTGTTTGTCACATTGTGTTTTTCAATAATATAATAAGTTTTAAAATTTTACCATTTTTACTAATAACTTTGTTTAAAAAACATTCTTTCATTCTTCATATTTAGTTTAAAATGCACTAAAATTATAACAATAGATGTGTTTGAAAATTAAAATTAATCATTCAATTTAATATTTCAGAATTCAATAAAAGAAGAAAAAAGAGTAATTCCAAAATGTGTAAAACATTAATAACAAATATTTTGGAGCGTAAATTTATTTATGCACAAATAATGAATTACATCAGATTTTTTAAAAAATAGCCTTGATCAAGATCACATAAAAGAAAAACATACCACTCTATATGGTGATTAATATAAATTCCATGAAAAAAAGAACCAACTCTCAAGTACAGCGATATGTTTCGGAATATTAAAATTCTAACCAATTATTTCTTATGTCAATTCAATGCTTTAATTTTTAAGTAATTCAAAATACTGTATATTTGAAGAAATATATTTAAATGAAACTGGAAAAGAAAAGATAAAAAAAAAAACTGCACTAAAATTTGAAAAAATCGCAGCATTTAATCCAATCACATAAAGAGAAATAAATCGGAGTAATAAAATTTATCAATTAAAATAATCTTTATTTTAATTTTTAAAAATAAAATATTGTAGTGAAAATGTATTACGAAATTGGAAAAAGGACATTTTTTAACGACATTAAAAAATGTGCACTTTTAGAAATATATAAACGCCTATGACAGAAAAGTATGAAAATTAAAAAGAAGAAAGAAAAAAGGAACATCACTTATTTTCCACCGATATATAAAACAATGCCTTGAGATCTCTCCAATAAATTCGTAAAACATTGTCATGACTGATCCACAATAGTTATGAAAATTCAAACATTAATGAAATTGTAGCGATCCTTATAAATCTATTGGAGAAAGCGCGCCAAAGTGACGTGCATTTCATTCTCCGTGAATCATAAATGTGTTGCGGCGTAGTAGTACTCTGTTCTCCGGCTCGAGGCAAGCGCGGAGTAATACATTCGGGGAATCCCCCAGTGGCCAAGTGTACGATGTTTCGGAAAGCGAATAAAGTTTATTTTTGATATAATGAAGAGAGTGATTCTTCCAACCTTCCTTCATGGAGTCGGATTATATTATCTCTAATTGGATTAATCAACTCTCCTCAGTGGTGACCCGGAATTGAATTCTTATATATTTCGCTTTGGATATTCCCTTTCCGATCAACATGACCACATCTGAAATAGCAGCGGTAGTCATCCCGCCATTCATTAAGACGGATCCTGCTCTTTGGTTTTACATGCTCGACTCCACTTTTGAATTAGCTTCTCCGAAACCCATTACTGGAAGCAAAACAAAATTCAATTACGTCGTGGCTCATTTACCTCCTGAAATCGCCACTGTGGTACGGGATGTAATAATTCAACCCGATGACACGGATCCATATGCCGATCTCAAAACGAAAGTAATCGAACGGTGTTCCGAATCTAAGTCGCAAGAGATTCGACGACTTTTGGCTGGTGAAAGCTTGGGTGATAGGAAGCCCAGCGAGTTGCTTCGCATCATGAAAAGGAGGGCCGAAAGTCACAATGTTGATGATTCCTTGTTATTCGAACTATTTCATCAAGCAATGCCCGTTCCGGTGCAAACTATTTTGGCCTCCATTTCACCGATTACTTCAGACAAGGCAGCAGATGTCGCTGACAGAATTCTGGGCATCAATCCCACTTCCATCAGCACTATCTCTTCCGGAAATAAAAGCAGTTCTTCACCTGCGAAGGAGTGTAAATCGGACCTGGATTTACTGCGAAACGAAATCAGGGAACTGCGCACGGAAGTAGCTGACCTTCGCCGTTCTCGCAGCCGATTTCGTTTTCCCAGCAGTACTCGCTCCCGCTCGAAATCACGGGAGAAAAGATATTGCTGGTATCATTTTCGATACAAGGAGAGAGCAAACAAATGCATTCCTCCCTGCTCCTACAAGGGAAACCCTGTTCCGGAAGAGTAGCGGCGGCGGACTCTTCCAATGAGTACTGTCTGTCCATAAGGAGATCTCTGACCGACAGTCGTCTATGTTTACGGCGGGCGTCATAGAAACAGGTGTCGATAGGGAGGATCTATTTTGAATGGGTGGAATCGGGCGGAAGTCTGGCGAGTTATTCTTTATCTTGGCGAAAATATGAAGCGATAAAAAAATTATTGCTCATTCGTCTTCTCGCTTTACCACAGTTGCTCGCATCTTTATATTTGCTTAGTTTACTTCTTTTATATTTTATTAATATTTTTGGTTAGTATTAACTGCATTTCATTATTTAATAATTTTAGTCTCTTGAATTTTGAGATCCTTTAAAATGCCTTTTCGATTTAAGAATAGAGAGACTTTAAAATCACAATCACGTAAAATTGTGCATAATGTTATAGAATTTTGCTTGTAACTTGCTGAAAATTCGTTTTGGGAAAAAGATGGGATTTTAGAAGAACCAGTGGATGAACTAGTGTTTCAGATTGGAAGTACTGAATCGGATTCCGATTCAGAAGAAACGGAATCTTGTGACAGTGATTTAGATTTCTTTAAATTGAAAGTACACAACTGTCACTCGATCTCTGCTAGTTTTGCACTCTTTTAATAATAATTAATGTCTTTTATAAATAAAAAGTGAATTTTAAAATTGCTTTTTTTGTTTCATTTCAATTAGTTTAATCATAAGTTTAAGAAGATATAGAATTTTATTTAGTTTATTTCCTGAAGCTACGAAATATATTTGATTCCTTATTGTTATTTTCTATTTTTTCATTAATGTGCTCTTGTTTTCTGTTATTCAATATGTCGATAATCAAAAGCTTCAACTTAACATACTTTTGATTATCCTTACTTTTTAAAGTTTCGTTAAAAAAATCTTTGAAAAATTTATTTATCTTATAGCTTTTATTTATCTTATTTGATTAAATGTAATCGTAATTTTGAGTTTCGAAAAATAGCATCTATATAAAAAATAAATAAATATAGTTATTTATTAAAAAATTTTTTTGGAGAGGTTTTAAGCATATTTAACAATGGATATTTTACTTTGTAACAGAATAAAAGCAACCGTTTATAAAAATTATGAAATAATTATGATTATTATTTTATTATTTTTAGGTTGAATTAGACAGATTACTTCCCGTTTGCTGCGGATAATTTGATCTTAAGAAGTTACATAAATTTAAAACAAATATAATGAAAATTAATTTTTTGTCATGCTGGATTCTACTTTTTTTTTTTCATCTTGTGCAGTCGTTAGACATATAAATAATTATTCAGTTTGTCTATTTGATTTACCCTGTTCTTTCTGTACTAATCAAATAGGAATTTCTGTATTATTCTAACAGGAATAATATGTTTTTTCAAAACTCCAAGTATGCAAATGATTTTCAGCCCAGTGAATTATTTTTCGAATTTGCCTTCAAAAATTAAAGGCAATATAACAACAACGCCAATTAGGCGCTAAACGCGCCAACGTAAGAAACTTGAATGAATTTCTACCTCTGCGAAATGGACTCTTCCTGCAGTAACCTGTTTCTATAACGACCGCCGTAAACATAGACGACTGTCGGCCAGAGATCTCCTAATGGACAGACAGTATACTTCTCGCCGTCTCTTTCTTCGTGACCATAACACAGGTATTTCTTTTTTAATTGATTCTGGAAGTGACGCCAGCTTAATTGTTGCTTCTAAAAGAGAAAGACAAATGCCTGTAATGCAAACCTTTCGTGCCGCAAACGGCACTACAATTAATGTATATGGCAGGAAGTCTATAACTGTAAATTTTGGGTTACGTAGAAATTTCATTTATTCATTTTATATTTGTAATGTTTCCTGTGCTATCATCGGTGCAGATTTTTTGTATCATTTTAACCTGTCACCTGATTTAAGAAATAAACGGCTAATTGATAATGTTACTAATTTAAAAGTGTAGGCTAATTTAGGTTCATGTTCAATTTTTTCTGTAAAGTCTGTATTTATAAATAATGTTTATGGTAAATTATTAATGAAATATCCTCCAATTACTAAACTTCCAGACCCTAATCTGCCTGTTAAACATAGTACTGTACATTTTATCAATAATAAAGGTCCTCCTGTCTCAGCTAAACCTCGGCGGCTAGCTCCAGACAGACTAAAAATAGCGAAAACTGAATTTCAACGCATGATCCATCTCGGTCATATGAGACCTTCTAAAAGTGCATGTTCTTCTCCTTTGCACATGGTGCCTAAAAAAGGGTCTGTTGAATGGCGACCGGTCGGCGACTATCGAGCACTTAATGCACAAACCATTAAAGACAAATATCCTATACCCTGTATTGCCGATTTTACTTCTGAATTGCATGGTAAACAAATGTTCAGTCACATTGATCTCATCAAAGCATATCATCAAATTCCTATCAACCCTGATGATGTGCATAAAACTGCAATATGCACTCCATTTGGTCTTTTTGAGAGCTTGCGAATGCAATTTGGTCTTTGCAATGCCTCCTCAACCTTCCAGCGCTTTATTGATGAGGTCACTAGAGACTTGCCATTTGTTTACGCCTTTGTTGATGACTTACTGGTTGCTTCTGAAAATGAAAATGAACACTTGAAACATTTAGATATATTATTTTCCAAGTTAAATGAATATGGGTTGTGCATAAATGCTGAAAAATGTCAATTTGGACAAACTACAATTGAATTTTTGGGATTCAAGTTATCAGGGGAAGGGATTGAACCCTTATCTGATCGTGTAAAATGTATCCTAGAATTTCCTCTACCCACAACCTTAACTCAATTGCGCCGTTATTTAGGTCTTTTCAATTTTTATCGTCGTTGCATTCCTAAAGCTGCTGATATTTTAAAGCCTCTTGTAAAATTTCTTGAAGGACACAAAAACAAAAAGAAGCATCCTCGTTCCAAAGCTCTCGTTTCTACTGAGCAATTACAATGGAACGATGCAGCTACAGTTTCCTTCAATGCTTCTAAAGAAGCAATTGCTAAAGCAACGCTATTGAAGCATCCCATACCTGGAGCTCAATTAAGCTTGTGGGTAGATGCTTCAAACGCAGCTGTTGGCGGCTCCTTAATGCAGCTCTCTAATAATGAATGGGAACCAATAGCATTTTATTCTTCAAAATTAAATAAATCTCAAAAGAATTGGTCTACTTATGATCGTGAATTATTTGCTATTTACTCCTCCATAAAAAAATTCCGACATATGCTTGAAGGTAGAACTTTCGTGATTTATACTGACCAAAAGCCCTTAACATATGCTTTTCATCAAAATTCTGAAAAATGTAGTCCTCGCCAATTACGACATTTGGATTTTATATCCCAATTTTCTACGGATATTAAATACACCAAGGGCTCTGAAAATACTGTTGCAGATGCACTATCTCGAATCGAGATAGATGAAATTTCTCCTGCTGTAATTGATTACAAGGAATTCGCTTCTGCTCAATCTACGGACAAGGAACTACTACAATTTGTAAATTCCAATAATTCCTCCTTAAAAATTGTAAAACAGTATTTCCCTCTTGAAAACGTTCATCTCTATTGTGATGTATCTCAAAAACAACCTCGACCTTTTGTTCCAAAAAATATGAGGCAACAAATTTTTAAAACGCTCCATTTTTTCTCTCACCCAGGAATTTCAGCTTCTATCGAATTAATTGCTAAGCGATTTGTATGGCCTGGGATGCGCAAAGATATAAATATGGTTCGCAGTTGTATTAAATGCCAACGATCTAAAGTGATTCGCCATACAAAATCTCCCATTGGCACATTTGCCCTACCAGATGCTCGCTTTTCACACATACACATAGATTTTATAGGTCCTCTCCCTTCTTCCGAAGGCAACCAATTCTGTATGACTATCATTGATAGATTCACTAGATGGCCTGAAGTAATCCCTACGTCTGATATGACAGCGGAAACAACTGCTCGAGCCTTGGTTCATGGCTGGATTTCCAGATTTGGATGCCCAGTCACAATTACAACGGACCAAGGTACAAATTTCCAGTCGAATCTTTTCAGGGAACTTACTCGCATTTTAGGCTGCAATAGAATTCGCAGCGCTTCCTATCATCCTCAGGCGAATGGGATAATTGAAAGACTTCATAGGCATCTTAAAAGTGCTCTTAAGGCACATAACAACATGAAATGGACCGAAATACTTCCAGTAGTATTATTAGGTTTGCGCTCGGCTCTTAAGGAAGATATAAAGGCAACTTGTGCACAACTTGTTTATGGCACTACCTTACGATTACCTTACGATCTCGTGACGAGCGATTCTGTCAATCAGACCATTAACCCTACATATGTGTCTAATTTAATAAACACAATGAGGTCTTTGAATCCTGTTTCAGCTGCCCTTCATGGCATCCCACAGGTTTATGTCAATCCCTCATTGAAAAATTGCTCACACATTTTCTTAAGATCAGATAAGGTCAATCCTCCGCTGACACCACCTTATACTGGACCTCATTTGGTTATTTGTAGAAATGAGAAAAATTTCATTATCGAACTAAATGGGAAGCAGCATACAGTATCCATCGACAGAGTAAAACCAGCTTATCTGCTCGCAGATAATATTAACCAACCGCAACTTTCTCAGTCTAAATCAATTCTTGAGAAGTCTATTGTTCCACCAAACGTGACTAAACCACCCACTATAACTAGATGCGGCCGTACGGTCAGATTTCCACGGCATCTAGTCACTGACTATATTGTGTAAAAACAAAATTTGTTATATTATTATTTTATGATCAAATTGTATCTTGCATATATTAAAATTGTTAATATTTTGCGTATATAATGTTGATAATAATCTTGCATATATGTGTTACTTTTTAATTCAATGCATATATTACTATTATTCATAATTCGTTGAATATATTAATATTATTCATAATACATTGCATACATTATCATTCCAAATTTTTTTGTATATCCAAACATATCTATAGTGTACCTATGTCATTTTTTGCAATATATGTATCTGTAATCACCTTGGCATTGTATGCAAAACCTGTATATATTGTATATATGTTATCGTGACTTTGTCACTGGGGGCATACTCTGTAGCGATCCTTATAAATCTATTGGAGAAAGCGCGCCAAAGTGACGTGCATTTCATTCTCCGTGAATCATAAATGTGTTGCGGCGTAGTAGTACTCTGTTCTCCGGCTCGAGGCAAGCGCGGAGTAATACATTCGGGGAATCCCCCAGTGGCCAAGTGTACGATGTTTCGGAAAGCGAATAAAGTTTATTTTTGATATAATGAAGAGAGTGATCCTTCCAACCTTCCTTCATGGAGTCGGATTATATTATCTCTAATTGGATTAATCAACTCTCCTCAAAATCTTGAAATTACTGAAAAATTCGATATATATCGAAAATTTGTTAAGTATCGAAAATCTGATGTGTACCGAAAATTCAATAAGTATTAGCGATTTGATATGTATCGGCAGGCCGATATACGTCGAAAATTCGATCAAGATCGATTCAATACCCACCTAGTTTTGAAAGGAGTTGGGATTTCTAATGTTAATCGTTTTAGGGCATGTTTAGAATTATTATTATTGTTCATTGTTTGCGCTCTTTTCAAGTCAGAGGGGGTGGTATTCCCATTCATCAAATTTCATTTACACTAAGTTTTATTTCATACTAGCCGCCTTTGGCGACCAGTCGGTTCGCCAGTATTAATGCTCACTAAAATTTTCATATATTTTATATAGCTGTGTCTCATAACAGGTTTTTCACCAAAATATTTTTAAACCAAAGAAATTTTGATTTATTTTCTTCAGATGTT
>JAOUZG010052945.1:999200-1025204 GCA_026289955.1 Argiope argentata
ATAAGAGGCAAGGGAAACACAGGGATCTTTTTAAAGGTATTTTGTTTAGGTCAACAATTTTCATCTCTCCCACGGAGTGTGAGAAAGTAATCGGCGTTTAGCTGTTTCAGCAATTTTACACAGCTTGTGTTGAATTAATTAACTAGAGCCAGTGGACTGGATCAGGAAATAAGAGAATATTTTAGAATGATATTACTTTGGGTGAAATAAAGATAGGGCTTTGGAAATTAATTATGATTAAAATTAAGAATGTAAAAATATAATTACACACACACACACACATTTTCAATCGCTAATAAAATACTTCCTATCCATCCAATCAAATTCAAGTAATTTTTTTAAACTTGTGGTGGATGACACTTGATGTTAATACAAAATTTTTCGAATATTAATCCCTTAATTTTTTTATTAATTAATTAAAAACAAATTTTCTCCCCTTTATAGTAGTTCTTTATAGTTGTTGTAATTGTTAGGTCGAGATAACCTGGGGTAGGGTGTTGGAGTCGCATCCCTTGTGCTAAGTTCTCCATGGTCGCGAAGTTCTTCTGGTCGCTAAGTTCTCCATGCCGGGGGTTGTACCACTCAGGGTACTGGGTCAAAGGTGATCGTCATTCTTATGCTTAGGAATCCGTACCCTCAGAAGCTACTGCATCCCTCCTTCCGTTGTAAAGCGGAACAAATATAGGAATTATTTAATAAAAAGTAACTAAAATAAAAATTTTCCTATATTCCAAAGTAGGAATTGATTTAAAAAATTATTTTTTATATTACTTATTAATATGTATATTAGAGAAAAACGACTAACGAAATAAAAGCTCATAAAAATTAATTACAAATATTAATTTTTGATTTCCGTACCTACAAATATAAATTAAGATTATAAAGTATATGCTACTTACAACTAAATATATTAAAGATTATAAAGAAATAATAAATTCACACAAGCAAATAACACGCATACAAATAAATGTTAGATAAAAAATATTTTACGAGATCTATCAAGTGAAATAATAACATAACTAATTAAAAGGGGATTAATAGCCACTCTCTACTAATAATTGTGTATGTACTATACACTGAAGCGACAAAAGTCATGGGATGACTGTTAATATCGTGTCGGTCCTCTTTTTGCCCGACGAAGTGCAACAA
The DNA here is from genome assembly GCA_026289955.1 of Argiope argentata. Taxonomy (NCBI): domain Eukaryota; kingdom Metazoa; phylum Arthropoda; class Arachnida; order Araneae; family Araneidae; genus Argiope; species Argiope argentata. The sequence continues at coordinate 1,000,350 of JAOUZG010052945.1, forward strand.
CTTGACGTGTCATGGAGTCCACAAGTCGTTGGAAGTCCTCTGCAGGAATATTGAGCCATGCTGTCTGTATAGACGTCCATAATTGTGAAAGTGTGGATGGTTCAGGAGTTTGGGCACGAACGGACCTTTCGATGATGTCCCATAAATGCTCGATGGGATTCATATCGGGTGATCTAGGTGGTCAGATCATGCGCTGGAATTGTCCGGAATGTTCTTCAAACCAATCACGAACAGTTTTGGCCCGGTGACATGGCGCATTGTCATCCATAAAAATCCCATCATTGTGTGGGTACGTGAAGCCCATGAATGGCTGCAAGTGATCTGCAAGCAGCTGAACATAACCATTTCCAGTCAATGATCGGTTCAGTTGCACCAGAGGACCGAGTCCATGCTATGTAAAAACAGCCCTCACCATTATGCAGCCACCACCAGCTTGAACAGTGCCTTGCTGACAGTTTGGGTCCATGGCTTTGTGGGGTCTGCGCCACACTCGAACTCTACCATCAGCTTGTAACAACTGAAATCATGACTCATCTGACCTCGCCACGGTTTTCCACTGGTCTAGGGACCAGTCGATATGCTCACGAGCCCAGCAGAGTCGCTGCAGGCGATGTCGTGCTGTCAGTAGATATATAAATAAATAATTATTAATATAATAATTATTTATTTATATATCTACTGACATTATAAATATAAATAAATAATTTTTAGTTGATTCCCAAAAATAATTTATAACAGAAGTTATTTATAAAATTAATTTATTTTTTTAAAAAATTGATAGTTAAAATTACTTACAGAGTGATATGAATCTGTAGATTAATTTTTTTTCAGAGAAATTTAACTTGAAGCTTGTAGGACCAGTCAATTTCGGAAACCCTTCTCAACCCATATAGCAACCCTTCTTGTGGAGGTACGCAAGAACGCGAAGGAAAAAGGGTTGGGCGACGAGAGAGATCAACCAGAGAGTCGATGAGAGATGGATTGGAACGAAGGAGGAATGTTGAGAGGCGAATCCGTGGGTGAGAACTAGTCCTGGGACTGACGAACCAAGAGAGGGGAGGTCAGTGAGAATCGGGAACGGACGAAGCTAGAGAGGAGAAATGAGTCTAAGACGAAGATTGACAAAATCGAAAGATGGTAGGATATTTTGTGTGCTGTGTCCCATATTTACATGTAAATAAAAATTTGGGACTAAAACTGGATGTGAATACTATCTCTACTGCTCACATTAGAGAAACCTCCACATCTTAAAAAGCTAATATACATTTTTTTTTCTAGACAATAAATGAATGCTTGTGATAAGAGAACAATTGGGCGTCGAATTTCTTTCCGGAATGTAAAGTATCAATTATAGACGGAATATCATTTTCGGAAAATATGACACTATCTAAATAAAAACAAATTTATTTCATATGGTGACGATTCAAATTGATAAATAATAATTACTAAATGTAAAAAAAATTAATTCACAATAATATATTTTCTTAGACAGAATTTTTGTCAATAAGAACGACACGCGCGGATTTACACAACTCGATTTAGATCATTACGACAATATTTGTTGACATAATTTTTCTTCAGATGGAAAATCGTTTTCTCGCAGCATTCATTTCCATCTTTTTTTTTTTTTAAGCATATGAGTTCTTTTTAATGAAATTGCCATTACAAACAACGCTCTATGACTGATCCAAACATCACATTTCTTTTTTGAATTCATGCGGTAAATAAATTAAAGAAAGAATGATGTTATATATATTATTTCTAGAATCGGGGGGAAATCTGGAAGTATCCCATTAAAATTTTCAAGTACTCCTATTAAAATGTGGGCTAAGAAATGGTTGTCTTTATGACTTAAGCAACGAAATACTTTCGACTGTAATCAACGAAAATCAGCTGAAAAGGAAAAGAAATTGCATCAAACAGAAAGTTGTCTGTTGTTATGTTTTGATTTCACATTTTTTTTTTTTTTGGAAATTATTTATTTGAAAAAACTTGCTTTGTTAAAAAATTTATAATTCGAATTTTACTGTCTCTTTTTAAAAATGATTATACATTTCGGACAGATAGAGTTCTGGAATCTGGAACATATGGCTATTAATTTGGGTAATTTCCCCAAAATTTCTTTCCACGTTTTTGATATAATAAGGTTTATGATGATTGTTAATTAATAAGAAAATAAAAGATGTATATCTCTCATTGGCACATGCATGATATTAATGACTAATTTTGTTGTAACCTCTTTAGAATTTAAATTGCTAACTATATTAGGATCGATAACAGGGCCCCGTGGTTAAAACTTTTTTTTTGTGAGACATTTTCAACCTGTTGACCAATTCTACTCTTGCTTCAAAGAAGAAAAAATCGGTAAACGATATTATTCTATTCACCGGAGAATTAAATCTGAATCGTTTAGTATTCTCATTCCAAAGTAAGATTCTCTGACTACAACGAAAAGTTGGTAAACTAGTCTTCGAAAACATTCGTTTGGGTAATTATTCGACCCGATCTTTCGTTCCAAATTCATTTGATAAGTGATTAGATCTACCGGCTCCGCAAACGAATGTGTTTCGGGTCCACCTGCCTCGAGTGTGAGGAGAACCATCTGCCCTCTTCTTTTTTGAAATCATTCCGCATCTTCTGCAGAGCTCGTTCCCATCTGGAAAATAACAAACCATGCGTTTGTTTCATCCAACAAACGGAAAATAATTAGAAATCTGAAAATATTTATCAATATTAAATATTTATTCTATCTTTTGTCGTTCTAAAATTTGGATGGCACAATCCCCCCCTTTTTAATCGTTGCTTAAATATCAACGCTGAAGAGTAAAAAAGATTTTTAAAAATATAAAAAATATTCGATCGAGTTAATTTTGAGTTTCAACTTTTAATAAAAAAACTATTTTAAATTAAATTGGCTTATTCTTTAATTTTATTTTTAATTCTAAAATTAATCATCTGGTCGATGTAATAAGTTAGTTCATTTTGTTTTTCGGTGACGTGAAAACCAATAACAAACAGTTATTTAAATTATTACTCCTTCTTTAGAAACAGAAATCTCGCTTCTGCAATTTTAATATCACAATTAAATCAAAAAATAAATGGCGCTGAAATTGTTCAGTTGCATGTCCTATTGTTTAGTTCATTTCTCCATTCATTTCTAATGATTTGTAAGCATGCAAAAATTAATTTAATGTTTACGTTAGCTTAGGAGTATTTAATGAAATTTTTAAGATTTTCCAGCCAGTAACTGCTTCGGAAGCCCCAAGTCTTTTTTTTTCGGGGGGGGGGGGGGAAGCTTACACGAGATGAATAAGATAACTCTGATTCACTTTCAATTAATAATTCTTAAAGTATTTAGATTGTGCTTTTGAGAAGAAATTTATCATAGATTTTACGAGTATTAATTTTTTTGCAAAGTTACTAGATTTAAAAAAAAACTTTAAAATATACTGAAAATTTTGCCCCTGTATCCGTAAATACACCTGCATCTAACTGCATGCAAGGAGAAACTAATCATAGATACTTCTTTATTCTAGAGTTTTTATATCAACCCAAAAGAATTTTAAATCTAGTTATGTACTCCAAAAAATTAAGATGAGAAAATATTTGCTTTTTAAAAATGAAATTTATGGCACTGAACAAGTAATTCCTTAAATCTTAAATCTGTGAAAATAATTTTTGTTACGATTTCTTCGGAGCTTAAGAAACATGTAGTATAAAAAAACCATTTTTTAAAATCAGTTCCTACTTTGGAGGTTAAGAAAATTTCGGAAGTTAGAAAAGATGTTACTTCAGCTACTTTTTAATGAATAATTACAATTGTTGTTCTCGTGTTCCGCTCTACAACGGGAGGAGGAGTGCAGTAGCTTCTGAGGGTACGGACCCCGGAGCACCCGAATAGCGATCACCTTCAACTCAGTATCCCCAGTGGTATAACTCTCGACATGGAGAACTTAGCGACTATTTTCGAAATCGTAGAACAAGGCATACGAATTCAACGCCCTACCAACCAGGCTATCCCGACCTATAAAGTATACCCTACCAGACTATCCCAACCTAACTATTACAACTACTATAAAATCCAGAAAATTAGTTTTTAATTAATTAAAAAATTAATAAATTGGAATTCGAAAAAACCGTAATAACGCTGCAAAATGATAAAAGAACTAAAATAATATTCTGGATTATAATAGCTGAATAGATAGACGAGAAGGAATTTAAACATCAACGGGTGTAGGGATATTATTGTCCAATGCAAATATGTAACATATTACCAATATGTTACATATAATTTACCCTCATTACCTCTAATTTACCTCTCTAATTACGTATGACTGCATATAGTGTTTGAAAATTCATAGTATAAAATATTTAACATTTTAGACCTTATCATGTTCATGACAAGAACATATCCTTCTGGGTGTAAAAAAAAAAGAAAAAGAAGAAATGCTAAACTTCAAGAAGTGACATTAAGATATGTTTTCTTGTCTACAAAGTTTTTCTGGAATTAAAATTGCTTCGACAATTACAAATAATAATTGGTCAATTCAACTGGAAAAAACAGATCCGCACTTACTACATATCTGGTAAATGAAATGCAGAAACTAAAATGCGTTGAAGAACTATGTACGAATAGGTTCGCAGAAAAAAAAAGATGAAAATGACGATAAATTATTTCATCAAGTGAAAATAAGTTATCCATATTTATGACCAGATACGATTAATACGAATGCGTTTAGAATGTTGTGTTAAAATTGAACCTGCATTTAAAAAAAGAATGTTTTGTGAAGAATCCTGAAGGTAAATCATTTTCAATTACGTACTATTAAGAAAAATCCCAAATGGAGAAACTTAGCTTACCAATTAGTGAATGTATTCAAAAACGCGACTCGGTATTTTGTTTTTACTGTATACTATTTTCGAGAAGATGTGGAAATGAGCAATCTACACGATTTATTAGAGATACGCAAGTATACTTCTGTATTGTGATTATATTACTCAGCTAACGCTGGCGTCGCGGGTTCGTAGTGTGACCTTCAAAGGTCACACTGTCTAATGTAATTAAAGACCATGAGCATATTATTGGATACTTTCATTCATTTATCGTTTAGAAAAAAAAATTGCTAAAGCGACTAAATTTATGTTCGACTATTGATAAAACAAATCAAGCTACTATAAATAAATCAACGGGAGGACTTAAATATTTCAAAGAATTGGTTGATTCTAATTAGAGAATGTAATAATCTTTCACTTTGAGGAACCCAAGAAGTAATAGAAACCCCTAATAATGGAAATTTTTAAATTTAAATCGAATTAATATTAAGTAAATACGATTATGTGCCAATGAATCATATAAACAGAAGAAAAAAAATAGAATTGTGCTTTATTTAATGATTTCAGCTTTAGGAAATGAAATTTTAATAAAAATTAAAGACAGTATAAAAGCATCCACGTACTGTAGTATCTAAATGTACTGCTGATATTTCTTATTAAAGAACAAATTCCAGTCTTAATTAGGTATACAAATTTTGAGGAAAAAGATTTGAAGATAAACGAGTCATTTACAGAGTTTTTAGAAATAACTGATTTGACAGAAGAAGGACTAAAAAAATTCTTTTGAAAAGATTAAGTAAGCTTGATTTAGATATTATGAATTGTAGTGGACAGGCATACCACAACCGTCGCAGCATGATAGGAAAATATAAGATGTACAATTTAATTTAATTTATCTGAGCCCTAATACAATTTATATACTTTTACAACTACACCTTTTTGATTTATTAATTTGTGAAGCCACTTCCAGTAATGCATATTGTAATTTTTTTTGATATTGCAACGTTTATATTATTTATTTTCTGCGTCTGCAAAAATATTATTCTAAACGACACTCGTTTGGAAGCAAAAACAGATTTGGTGAAAACATTGTACACATAGTTTGAAAAATTTGTAATGCCTTAAAATAATTTATTGATGCAAATACCGCTCAGCTAAAAGTCTGAGGGATATACCGGAAGTGCCATTTATTTTATGTTTAATAGTATGGTTTGCAATGTTATACAAATTACGCAATATCAATAAATTATTTCGAACAAAAGCAAACAATCTCGATCGATTTAGTTTTAGTCATTAAAATTAAAATTGAAATCTGAAATCTAATACAATTTTAGAGGAAGCGAAAGTGATACTGCGTAATTTAAATATTCAAAACATTTTTCTAAAAAAAGATAAAGATTAAAATTAAATCCGCTATGCATATTTCAGTGTATCATATCAGAACATAATTTCTTGAACGGCCAAGCATGCTCGTCAAGTTAAATTATATTTTTATTCATTTTAATCGTTTCATTGAATGAGTCATTTTAGTACTGCAAACGATCCAAAAAAATTTTGTCTCGTATTTATTATTTTTAAAAAATACCACATTTCCTGTTTATTTCATTTCATATAATCACGAAGGGATAGTTTTCTAAGTTTTATTTGCTGTAATCATTAACTTATTTTTTTAATCAGAGCTTTTGTAAATGCGATGGCAACACTTTATTAAAAGCTTTTTTTCTAGTTGCTCGTGCAGATAATAACATTATTTTTCGCCTACGGATTTTTGTAGACGTCAAAAACCTCATCCACAAAACAACATTATGTTCTGACGTGATAAAAAAAAAGAATTGTAACCTGAAAAAAATTTTGCTGGAACAATTAACGACAAAAAAATGATATAATGATATATGTTCAAAAAACTTTCAATAATGATATATGTTCGCGTTTGTACTTTCTTTTCTACTTTACAAAAATTTAGGGCCCCAAACAGCTTATTGCACCCATGCCTTTTATAGAGAAGGTAGGCTTTGCTTTAAAAAAACTAAAACATTTCAAACTCCATTTCACCCGCTTTAGAATGTCTTTACTTTAAATTTTTTTAATTGCATATTAAATCCTGTTAAGTGTTATGTGTGCCAAATTTCTTTCGAATACGGAACATATTTTACTTATATACACAAACAAGCAGATTTTGAATAATGCACATATAGAAATAAAAATGAATTTGATAATTTATGAATTGTTTATAAACATCGATCCCCTCTGAGAATGTAAGGATAGACATTCTTAGAGAAACTCTGAAGTGAGGATCGTAGTTTTACAAAGAGAGATAATATTTTGAATTTAAAGCGAAAGTGTCTACATTAATCAAAATGTAGGCTTTTCTATTGTTATCTGTCACATAATAAGGCAAAACTTTTCTGACATTCGTATACACAGAGACCCAAATCAAACGAAAGGTAATTATCTTAAATTTAATTACATTAGTTTTAATTAAATTTAAGGCAATTAGGCTTGAGGAAATTTCGGGCGCCGATCAGCCCATTTTCACAAAGTTACCAAATTTGAAAGAAATTCATTTAAGTTAAAACAGTCAATCCTGCAGAGTACCATTATAAACAGAAATGAAGATAAATATTATTTCTTTCAAAAAATAAAAATAATAACTATCATATTTCATTTTTTAATTTTTTTATCCCCATTTCATTAACTTTTTCTATTTTGACTTTTTTTTCGAGTGGGAACCCAGCATTTGTATATAAATAATGAGCTTTAATGCATGATACCTGAAAAGAAGTGAAATTAAAACAATCGTTCAGTAAATTTTAACGAATGTAAAATTGATTCCCAATGTAATGTTCTCACTTTCGAGTCAGTGAAAACCTTTGAAACTTGAGGGCGACCAATAAATTCGTGAATTTTCTTGCACTTCATTATTGGACTCAATAAATTACCGCGGTAATCAGCGACAGAATTAAAAGAGGACATATCTTCGACTTTATAACACAACGCCACGACTTTATAATATAACATATGTTATCAAATATTAAAAGTTTAAGTTTGAAGTATCTGTATTCGACTTTTACATCATAGAGAAATTTGTCTAATTTCAGGGATTCCATGTTCCATTATTTATCGATTATTCGGCTATTTTTTCGTAAGAGCATAGTTTCAAAAGCTCTTGACCGCAAGAAAGATGAAACTATCAGTTTTGAAACGGGCCACCTTCTCTGGAAGCGCGCTAGACGCGCCAGATGTGGGGGTCGCGTGCAGAGTGCAGTGATGCGGAGCTGTCCACTAGAAGGAGCATGACGGGCTGCTTTTGTCCGGCCGGTCAGAGCACTCGAACCATCTGTCTCGCCTCTTCCTGTCGACGTTCGCTGCTTGTGTGGCGAGCCGAAAAACGCGACATCGCAGCAGGAGGTAATTGTATCACCTCCGCGCCTCGGTTCCAATTAAGTGATGAAACTTTCTTTATTTTAAGTCATTCACGAAGGATCCATTCGTTTTAAGAAATCATCGAAGAATAAATTATAAAACGATCCCCCCTCTCAAGGCATTTGTTTTTTGGGGTTGAAAAAGCAGATGAAGAGATAGGATCTACGAAAAAATTCGTTTCGTAACAGGGCTTAGGACATCGTTAAAGCAACTAAATGTACTCATGCAGGTACAGTAGAGAGGATGACATCTCAGGTGCCAATTTAGCCATCAGACGAAGACTGGAAATAACGAAGCCCTCTCAATTAATTTTCTTGATATCTAAAACCAAAATGAAATAAAGAACGTTGAGCATCTTTTATGACAATTTTGAATTGATCAGATGGATTGAGAAACTGAAACAATTACATGCAAACGAATAGTTTGCAGTGAGGAAAACTCCTGACTTCTAGAGTTTCTTTCTTATTGAAAATTAGTGCCGACATCCTGAACAAATAACTTCTTTTCGGTCTTAATTCGCAAACCCTGATATAGCTTTGATTGTTATCACACATATCGTCTCTCAAAGCAATATTTATTATGAAGTTTGCACTCGAACTTTTGTACTTATTTATTATAATTATTATAAGAAATAATTTTTCTTTTTATAGCAGTTGAATAGTGTATATATTCATACATTTATTAAATATTTTTGTCACCAGCTAAATTACATTTTGAAGAGTCTCGAATATTTAAGCAAAATTTCACTGCTTTGAATTTTTGCCAAAACTTACTAAAAACAATTACGCAAAAACAGCGTTTGTCAATGACTTAGTGACTGGGAGAGAGGCCAGCTTCCATTCAATATCCTTATTAGCACAAAATGACGACATTGTTACATCATCTTCCCGATACTGGCCAGCATAGAGGAGCTTTACAGCAGTCCAACAGGTGGTCACTTTGGGACTTGAAACACTCCATAAGGTTCGAGAATGATTCTTCTGGTCAAATCGAGGTCCGACGTAGATAAGTGCGCAGATCATTTGATGCACGCGCCTCTTGCAAGGGACCAAAGACTCGAACTCACGGGAAGCTCCAGAAGTACAACGTGGGAGCACAATTTCAGAGAATCGCCAGCAATGTATTAGACCCATTGCCTCGCACGTCGAATGGTAACTCGTTGTTATGGATTACTTCAGCAAATAGCCTGAGGCCTATCCGATTCCTGATCAAAAAGCGACCATCGTAGCAGAAGTCCTGTAACAGAACTGGATCTTCCCTTTCGGAAACCCCATTCTCATCCATTCCGATCAGGGGACAAAGTTCAACACTGCAGTCTTCACAGGACTTTGTAAGCTGCTAAGCATGAAAAAGACCAGGAATACTCCTTTACATCCACAATCAGATGCCATGGTGGAGCGATTCAACAAGACTATTCTAAATCACTTGGGCTTGTTTCTATCCCGAAACCAACAAGATTAAGTCCAGAAATTGCCATTGTTCCTTCAGGCATACCGGAGCCCAACTTATGGGAGTACCAGTTACACTCCATTACAGATCGCGTTCGGACCAGAGTTGCCACCTGTTCTTCGGACGACCACCGAATGCATCTTCTTCACCAGAGCAGTATCTGAATGACTTACATTTGCGGTTAGAGAGCATTCACCAGTTTGCCCGAGACAGAATTAACATCGCAATGGAGAGCATGAAGGTCCAATACGACGCCAAGGGAACAGATCGGACTTTCACTGAAGGCGACAAAGTGTGACTTTGGAATCCTAAACGTCGGGAAAAACTCTTTCAGAAACTTCAAACTTGCTGGGAAGGAACTTTTTACCTGTGGGAAGGACGTCTTTTATTTATGGTAAAGCAGATAAAGGACGTCGTAGTCAAGATTCAGCGAACTCCGTCAAGTAAGCCAAAAGATGTACATAACAATCATTTGGCGACTTAGTAAGGTGATAATTAACTTCCTCTTCTCTCGAGGAATGATTGTCCTTTAAGGAGGGGATAATAAAATGATTCTTTTTATAAACTAGATGAAAATTTTGATGTAAATATTTGTAAATAGTTTAATTGTATAATATTAATTGTAATGGAATCGCACGTCAGCGAGAAATGGCCGTTCTAAGGGGATTTTCAACAGAACATTTCCATATTTGACTAACTTGGTGATGTAGACGTGTTGAAGACATAATGAGGTCGTTAACAGTTTTTACTATACGCTGAAATGTGCAGTGGAAGCTAAGAAACAAAGATTTTTTCCAAGGGAAAGTTAAAGAATTTTCGACACTCGTCTGGAGCATTCGCGCTATTTCTCCGTTTGCCCTGCCCTATGACTATGACCTTATATATAAGAAGCTGTCGGTTAATTCGAAGAGTGAGTTTGTCACCAAACCAAGCAGCTACAGGTCAATTTCTCTTCTACCATCTAGCGTCAAAATAGCTGAGCAAATTATTCTAAACTGTCTTAACGAACACCTAGAAAATAATAATATCCTCTCTCCGGAGCAATTCGGGTTCAGAAAAAATCTATCCACAACGCATCAGAGCTGTAGAGTTCAACAAAGGAGGCTTTGAAAATAAATAAAAAACAGCCGCCGTCTTCCCCGATATTCAGAAAGCTTTTGACAGAGTTTGGCTTGAAGGCCTTATCTACAAACTAATAAACTATAGCCTCCCCGCCCTCCAAACACACACCTAATCAAAATCATCACATCCAACCTCAGCAACAGATATTTTAAAATTTGATTTAATAATGTACTTTCTGATACCAATTCATGCAGGTGTACCACAAGGATCCAAGTTGGGACCTATCTTATTTTCAGTCTTTATTAATGACATCCTCAAACAATTTAACACCATGATGTGTTTATATGCAGATGATACAGCAATACTAGCCAGAAACAAAAATCCAAATTACATATCAATAGCTTTAAATTGTCACATCAAGTCTCTTGAGGACTGGTTCCATAAATGGAAAATTGAAATTAATGCATCCAAAACTGAAGCCATGTTTTTCACTAAATTTAATTGCAAACTTAAACCCCCCCTTTAAAATTAAAAATCAAATTATCCCGTGGTCTAAGGAATGTAAATATTTAGGTGTCATATTAGACAAAAGAAAAACTTGGAAACCCCATTTCATTTATATTGCAAAAAAGTTTCGAAACCTAACTCGTAAATTCTTTCTTTTAATCTCTCGAGACTCAAATTTGACTAGTCAAAATAAAATACCTATTTACACTTCCTACTTGAGACCAGTACTAACATATGAATGTCCGGTGAGGGGATATGCTGCCAAAACTAACTTAAAATTTATCGAAAGGCGACAGAACAGCTACTTTAGAAGGATATGCAATATGTTATGGTTCAAGCCCAATACTAACATGTATAAAACACTAGACTACCTACATCTTAAAAAATTTATCAAAAAATTAGTAGCCCAATTTTTTTTAACAATATAGACAAATTGGATAAAGAAACAATTACTAACATTCCCAAGTACACCTCCAGCAATAAAACCAGAATACCCCGAAATGTCCTACTTTAAAAACCTGATGAAACCCCCCTCAATTTATGTTTCAAATCTCATATATTTGTTTATCTCCTAAAAAAACTCTCACATTCCTTCAAAATACAAGGTAGCATACCCTCACACACCTAACCATCCAATCAGGAAGAGTCCTGGCACTCGTAACCTCACCTACCCATCTGGACTACCAAATATAAATACCATCGCAGAGGACCACGAAAGCATATTGAAAGCCACGTCCCAAGATCCAGTCAATACTGGAGTTAAGCCCCAACCATCATTCGAAGAGTGAGTTTCGAATGTTGGCTTAGCTTGAGAGAATGTCTTCTATTTTTGGCGTGCGTTCTGGAGCTTTGCTGTTACCCGTAATTAGCGGATTAAATAGTGTTTCGCAGTGCACTTGTAGTTTGCGTTGTATGCATTTAATACACATTTCGTTGATAGTAAAATGCACATTTTATCTGCACCATCGCATTGTTCTTGAGAGAATTTTCATATTAATATTTTTAAATTTTCAATACTCGATTTCTAGATCTTTAATTTTTCTATAAATTGTTTGGATAACTTTAAAATAACAAAATATAATTTCATCTTCGGATGACCGTTTTGTTAATAGTTTAATCTCTTGAAATTACACAATGAATTACACAATGTGTGCGGTGTATGCGTTATAGAATCACAATTGCGAATGGACTGTATAAATGCGTTTATTTTCTTGCGTGTTAGCGAGACAGTTTCAGAAACTGTTCTTTTGATATAATATGGTTGCCAGGTTGAAGTGGTTACAGAATTCGCCAAGGGGAGATGTCCCAGCGCCAAAGGCATGATTTTACAAGTACGGAACATCCCGCCCGGCGTTGAAATATGCATATGTTTCAATAAAAAAAATGTACATAAAGTTACATCACAAATTTGACACATAAGTATAAAGAAAACAAATAAGACAATAATAAATTGCACAATAAAAACAATCAGAATAAAAATTTAAAAAAAATACAATTAAACATTTCAATTTAAATCAAAATTATCTAAAATAGGTAAAATGCAAATTTTAGAAATAGGTCTTCTAAAATTTCCTTTTGCAGTACGTATCTCTGCTACTCTGACGTTGCCATCTGAGCCTGCAATTGCATTAATGATTCGACCTAATGGCCACTGATAAGTTGGAAGTTGAATGTCCTTTATTAGAACTAGCATGCCAGGAGTTAAATTTTGTTTTTTAAGTAGCCACTTTGAGCGCTGTTGTAAATGGCTCAAATAATTATTTTGCCAATGTCTCCAAATAGTTTGAACTAACTTTTGAATTCGTTGCCATCGACTGAGAAGATTGTATCTTTTGTCTATGAAGTTAGGTTCTGGGATAGAATTGATAGGTTTTCCTATGAGGAAATGGCCTGGAGTTAATACTTGCATTTCATCAGTATCAGTTGGTAGAGGAGAGAGGGGTCGCGAATTGAGGATGCCCTCAATCTGAGTAATTACTGTTAAAAACTCTTCGAGTGTTAGTCTTGCAGGACCTACTACTCTCTTAAAATGATATTTAAAGGATTTCACGCCTGCTTCCCAAAGACCTCCGAAATTGGGAGCCCTAGGCGGCAAAAATTTCCACTTTATACCTTCGGATGAAAGGATATTTGAGATGTCTTCGCTACCTACCATTAGTTGGTATAATTTTTTAATTTCTGTGGAAGCACCTATAAAATTAGTAGCATTATCGCTAAAAATTATGGAGCTTTTCCCACGTCGCGCAAAAAATCTTTTTAGCGTTGCGATTAGAGCTTCAGAAGTTAGATCTGTGACAAATTCTATGTGTACAGCCTTGGTTGCCATACATAAAAATAAAACAACATATATTTTCTGTAGATTACCCTTTCTTTGACCCTTAAATTTTATTTTGAATGGACCGCATAAATCGATCCCAACATTTAAAAATGCTGAACTAGGAGTAACTCTTTCTGCTGGAAGGTCTCCCGTAATTTGGTTCGCGATAACGGGCTTGTTTCTAAAGCATCGAACACACTCGTGAACGACCTTGCGTGCTGCATTTCTACCTCCTATAGGCCAATATTTTAAACGAACAGTATTTAGAAGGGCTTGAGGGCCTACATGAAAGTCTCGTTTATGGTAATGCTGAAAAATTAGAGTAACTAGCTTATTTCCCACTGGCAGAACAACTGGATGTTTCTGATTAAAATTTAAATTAGAATGCGCAAGTCTGCCTCCTACCCTAATTAGTCCATCGGATGGATCTATGAAGGGATTGAGAAATTTCAACTTACTCGAACATGGAACTGACATTCCTTTTTCTAAAGCGGAAATTTCAGTAGAAAAATGTTTTACCTGTACCAATTTTAAGAGAACCCTTTCAGCGTTCAGATATTCCTCTTGTTTGAGAAATCCCTTTTCCTTTTCAGGAAATCTGCAATTTTGAACAAACCTAAAAATAAATGCTACAATTCTGATTAATTTATGAAATTCATTTGTGATAGCAAGTAAATCATCTAAAAATTTAGAGTCATTAGTTAAAGTCAAAGTTAATTTAGTAACAGGCTTGAGCTCATCCATATAAAGTTTGTCGGTTGAACCAGTAGAAATTTGTACAGTTTGATAAGTAGGTAAGTTTAATTTTGAAAAGTCTGGTCCTTTAAACCACAGTTCACTGGTTGCAAGGGCCTTAGCATCAAGTCCTCTGGAAAGCAAGTCAGCAGGGTTAAGCTCTGATGGAATATGCTGCCACTGGAAATCTTTCGATAGTTCCTGAATTTGAGACACTCGGTTGCTCACAAATGTCTTGAGCAGGTTAGAAGGAGTCTTTATCCAGGCGAGGGCTATTGTTGAATCTGAATGTAATATAACAGTCTATTTGGAGCCTCAATGCAGATATGACTTTCTGCGTAAGTTTTGAAAGAAGTAGACAAGAGCAAAGTTCAAGTCTGGGAATTGTGGTGGTTTTGGTTGGTGCTACCCTTGACTTACTACAAAGAAGTTGGGTAGTTACTTCATTGGCGTTAGACACAACTTTTACGTAAATTGCAGCACCATAAGCTTTAGAAGAGGCGTCTGCAAATCCAAGTATCACAACGTACTTAGAGACAACTTGAAAAAAACATCTGGGAACACGAATGGATTTAATATTCTCCGATAAGATCTTAAGGAAGTTGTCCCACTGTCTGGAAATATCTGTTGGTAATGCCTCGTCCCAGTCCAATTTTAGTAACCACAGCTGTTGCATGAAAATCTTTGCTTTGGAGATGACCGGTCCCAACAGTCCGAGGGGATCATAGATGCGAGCTATTTGTGAAAGCACTTCTCGTTTGGTGTAGTTGCAATCTGGACTGGAATTGGAGCAGACTTTAAACGTAAAGGAATCACTTAAACTGTTCCAGAACATTCCTAAAGTTTTGACGGTAATTTCTTCAGAATTGCGGTCAAGCGTAAATTCTTTAAGTTCAGTTGATGAAGCCTTGTTGGAACACCACTTATGCAAAGCCATGCCTCCTCGTTGAAGCAACTGTGTCAGTTCTGATTTGAGTTTTTCAAACTCTCTAAGTTCTGAAGCACCGGAGAGGCAATCATCCATGTAAAAATCCTGGAGTAGTGCCTTAGAAGCCAATGGAAAGTTATCTTTCTCCTCTAGAGCAAGTTGTTGCAAAACTTTTGTTGCTAAGTATGGTGCGGAAGCGGTTCCATATGTCACCGTGTGTAATTCATACACTTTAGTTGGTGCGTTTTTATCGATCTTCCATAGAATTTTTAGAAGCTTTGATTGCAAAGGATTTATCTCAATCATTCTAAACATTTGCTTGATATCTGCAGTTAATGCGTAAATGTGTTTTCTAAATCTGATTAGAATTGAGAAAAGATCTTCCTGAATTACTCCTCCCTTGCACAACAAGTCATTTAATGAATGTCTACTGGACGTTTTAGCACTTGCGTTGAAAACTACACGAAGCTTAGTAGTTTTGCTTGATGGGCGTAATACACCGTGATGCGGGAGATAGTATCCATTTTCGATATTTGAATTTTCCTTTACCTCTTTCATGTGTTTTAGTAATTCATACTCGCTGAGGAATTCTGAATAAAGCGTTTGCATAGCGGGATCACGTTCTAAGCGTGTCCATAACTGGTCTAGTCTTTTAGACGCGACTGCCTTAGAATTTCCTAACATTTCTGCGGAAAATTTAGGTTTGAATGGCATTTCTACTACAAATCTACCATCCGGTTTCCTATAATGCGTTTTTGCAAAATGTTCGTTACAATATTTTAATTCCTTGTCGCAAATTTCAGTTGTTTCTATTTCTTCAATTTCCCAAAAGCGTTTAAGAGTTTCATTAAGATTATCTGCGTTTTTAGTTAAAAAACAATGTTAAGGAGCATTGTAAAGAATATTTCCTGAAATAGCCCCTGAAACAAGATAGCCGAAACAACTAGATTGTAAGAATAAATTGTCTGCTAATTTTATTTTATCCTCTTTCAATAATGAGAAAAATAATTCTGCACCCAAAAGAATATCTATTTTTTGAGGAATAAAAAATGAAGGATCCGCTAGTTTCACTTCCTTGGGAATGTTTAAGTTCGAAATATTTAATTTTTTAGAAGGTGTGAAACTAGTTATATTAGGAACAATTAATAAATCTATTTCCCAATGCGAATCATTACTTTCATTTGATAAAAAGGTGGTTACTTTTTTCTTGATACTTAATGATGTATCATTTAAACCGCATATCGGAATGTTTATCCTTTCTTTTTTCAATCCCAATAAATCTGCCGCGGAAGACGAAAGGAAAGAGGATTCACTGGCCGAGTCGAGAATGCCTCTTAAGGGTTTAAATTCCCCCCATGCATCTCTGACATATATTATGGCGGTGTTTATCAAAATACTCTTATTACCGTTACAGAAAAGAGAAAGACGAGGGTTTTCTGACATCTGCGTTTCAATGGTCTGTGAATTATTAGTTTGAGGGTTCCTTCCCTGACAGGGTGTGGATGACGAGAGCCAGGTTTCACTCTCTGGATTGCTATAAGTGTTTGGCACGATTGGCGGCGTAGAATATTTATGAAGCAATGTATGATGATCTAGTTTCTTTTTACAAACGAAACAAGAACTTTTAGAGTTACACTTAGAGAAAGGATGAAATTCACTTAAACAGTTTTTACAAAGCCGATTTTTTTGAACTAAATCTAACCTATCGGATAATTTCATTTCTTTAAATGCATTGCAATGATACAGTGCATGTGTTTGAGTTTTACAAGCGATACACAATTTAGGAGATTTATCTGCTTTGACAAAAAAGGATTTCGATCTCTCAGGGTTATATTTAGTAGGAATGCTAGTTTGAATATTATTTAAAATTTGGCATCTCCTTTCTAAGAATTCTAGAAAATAATCGAATTCAGGCACTTCGTTGTCTTTTAATGTTAATTCAAATTGTTTGCGGGTGTCGCGATCTAATTTTTCAAGAATAATGTTTAATAACAAAGCGTTGGATAATTTGTCTCTCGCGAAATCTAAGATGTTCAATGATCTAAGATTCTTTAAAATGACATCCAATATATTTCGTAGATCTTTGCCAGATTCATGCTTTAATGGGCGAATATTTAGAATGTTATTTATGTGACAGTTAACAATAACTCTTTTGTTTTCATAGCGTTGCTCTAAAGCTTTAAACAGAGAAGTAAAGTTATCATCAGCAGTTTCTATGCATTTAGCTTCTCCTTTAAGAGAACCGCGTAAATAATGCAGTTTTTCATTTTCAGAAAGTTCAGGATTTTCACTTATTAGGCTATCAAATTGAGTTTTGAATAAATTCCATTCTTCGAATTTTCCGCTGAAAAACGGAAGTGGAATTTTTGGAAGTTTGATGAATGCCTTTTTAGGCTGATCATTGATACTAGAATCATCAAGACTTTGATTATGCACAGAGTCAGATTTTATGGTTTTTAATTTATAAATAGAGGTTTTAAGGCTTACCTCTAATTTTTGTATGAAATCATCCACTTCGAATAGAGAGGTTTCGATTTTCTGGAAATCTTCTTCTTTGACGATTTTGTAGTAATCATCTTTCAATTCTTCGAATTTGCGTTCGATATTTAGCACCATATCCAGTTGCGCTTGACGTTCGGGAATGTCCATTTGGCTTTGTCCTTCAGTCAGGGCATTGTTCAATTTCGTAAGCTGGCTTTTGATGCTGCCACGCTTGCGATTAAGCGATGTGATATCTGCCATCTTTAGCGTAAAGAATTTATCAAATTCAATGATAAGAATTAATCCATAAGATCTGGTTGACCTCCGGTTCGCTTAGGACCAAAATGTTCGGTGTATGCGTTATAGAATCACAATTGCGAATGGACTGTATAAATGCGTTTATTTTCTTGCGTGTTAGCGAGACAGTTTCAGAAACTGTTCTTTTGATATAATATGGTTGCCAGGTTGAAGTGGTTACAGAATTCGCCAAGGGGAGATGTCCCAGCGCCAAAGGCATGATTTTACAAGTACGGAACACAATGCATATTGTAGTAAAAGTTTGTGTGTCACAAACACCACTTAGTCAACACAAGATACAAGAATGCTTTCAATGGAAATTAGAATCACATTTTTTATATATATAAAATCACATTTAAATGCAGAATCGTTGTTTAATTTAATTGGAATTGTTTCTGTTAGTTTTCAATCAATTTGTTTCAAATTATATTTAGGAAACCCCAAAATATCATAATCATGTCATGAAGACAGCTTTGATTTGTCATTTGTTGAAATCCCAATGAATTTTCACACTACTTTTTGGATAGGCAAATCTTTGCAGACAACAAAGTGCACAAAATTTGAAATTAGTAACGTTGTATTATTGCCGCTTGTGTGTCAGAATTAATCGTTAAATTAGAGTATAAAAAAGTCAGCCTACCCAGAAAAGCTTAAAATAAATAAAATAAAATGTATACATTTTAAAATTTTGAATACAAAATTAAAATTTTTGCATCATTTTTTTTTTTTTTTTGCATAATGCAAAGAAAGCCTGAAATTATATGAATATAACTTCGAAAAACTTCTGACTAAACCTCATTGAAGTTGCACAATATTTTCAGATAGGCAAGTCTTTGACAGACTTGAGGTGCATTATATGTGAAAATAATAATCTTTTCTTTCAGAAACAATTGTTTTAGTGCTTCCCTATACATAAAAAATTATTTGTGTGAAAACCAAGTGTGATTCTTGTTCGCGTGACACTTTTTAAAAAAATGAACAGATATCGCAATTCGCCTTCTTAGCATCTCCCAGTTTTACATGTTGAGACTCAAGGTCCGTAATTGTTTTATTGTTAGACGACTTAAAATGATCTGAAGGAATTTTCTTTTTCTAAAAAACCAATTTGACACACTGAATACATTTGAAATGATACTCTACATTTAGATGGTGTAATTCATAATCTGCAAACACCTATCTTTATGTATAATTGGCTGTCTTCGGCAACAAGCTGGAATAATTGTTCGATAAAACCTTTGCTATTTTATTAAAGTTCGTCACTTAATAGATCTTCAACAAAATATTTTTAAGTTGCAAATTTCAATAATCAAATTATTTCTATTATTATAAAAACCTTATGATGTTTTGTTCATTATACTTTGTATTCTTCTAATTTTGTTAGCTGCCACAAAATTTGTATTTTAAATTGAAAGGAAAGTGATTAGATTAAATTAAAACTGAAATGTTTTGACTGAAACCAAACATGATTTTCAAATACATGTACACAGAAAACAGAATCATGCAACATTGATGCTTCATGTGCACAACATTCTTTTTTATGTATATAACTTACGTTATACCTCAGTAACTTGTTCCATAAAAATACGATTCGAAATAAATATTGTTTACTTTCACTTTTAAACGGATTTAAATTATGCAAATAATGACATTTTATTCCATTTCAGTCAATAAACATAATTCTGAAAAAATTGCAAAGTCTAGATTTTATATATATGATGATGATGACGTGCCCACTTTACAACGAAAGGAGGGATGCAGTAACTACTGAAGGTATGGGTCACTGAGCACCCGAGAGCCGAAGTCTGCCTTCCAGTTCATATGTAAGATGACATACACTTATCACATTCGTTTGCACAGCCCCTTTTACGGGGAGGGGCATATTCACACGCCTCACAGATTGAACACAGAAAAACCACCATGTCCTAACCGAGACGCCCAAATCAAGAAGAAGACACCCTACCTCTGTACCAGGAAGTCAGCATATATATTTTTGGTTCTAAGAAATTATATTCAGCAAAGTATTCTTGACATATCAATTTTTTTAAACAATAATAATAATAATAATGTTTCTGTCTTCTGCGACCAAGTTTGAACAAGTTATGGTGTTTTGAATCACACAATTTTTGGACAATCAACTATTTTATAATTTTAGGCTAATTAGTCTTTGGGCACTAATTTGAAATGGTCCAGGAAGTAGTCTAAAATCTTGCCTACTTTATAAGATAATAAAATGCAGGTTTTCACAACCTACCTAGTCAATAACAATTTCAAATGTTAGTTCTTCAAGGTTATTTTACTTAATGATTCATAGGACCAAAGATATGCATGAAAATATATAAAACAGCATTTGTTACTTTTTTCAGGCTGTTTTTCCTTATTATATGTACATGCATAGTATTAAGTATGTTAGTATTAACTTTATAGAAATTAGATACTGAGATATGATTAGAGTTGATATCCTGTATACATATGGATATGATGTGTACATTAAGCCATATTTACCCTAAGTACTACAGAGTTATTGAATAAATAATATATATATTTTGAAAATTCAATCATTCTATGAAAGATCCTGTTTCATTATTATTTTATTTCTTATACACACATATTAAAAATTACCCTTTCTGGGTTTAATAAATTAACTTTTTGATTTGAGCTTTTATTAATGTGATGACATGCTAAAAAAATTAACTTTTCCCATGCAGAGTCAAAATAAAAAAAAGCAGTGTCCAAATTGCTCATCTTGTTTCTTTACCATACTACAAATACATAACTGAGCTGAATACTGAAAACAAAAATCTGAGCACTCACAAAGTTAACAGTTCATTCAAGAGTTTACAATTTTATTTGAAGGTAGAGTATAAAATATTTCTTTAATAAATGCGAGGAAACTTTCAAGACCATTCAAGCAGGTTTTGATGGATTTTAGTTTAATTGCTGTAGAAGCAATTTGTAAGTAACAACATTATTAAAAAAGAAAAAGAATCAACTGAAGATTATTTTTAATGAGAACTGAATTCAATAACTCGTATATAAAACATTTAAATTTAAAAGTAATTTTTAACAAAACAGGGGAAAAAAACTATTTTAACATAATCTAAATGATTTAAGATGGCCAATCGATTGCAAAACAAATTGGATTATACTGATGCCTAAATGAAATTTGAAAACATGACCAAAGATAAAATGCTATGAATAATGTTTTGGTACACAAAGTTAGGAAAAAATGTCTGTCTACCAAATATCTTTAATTAGAGTGAATACAATATAATGCAGGTGTCTTAGGTCTTAATGCTTCTTCCAAATTTCTTGATGGCTTTATTTTTAAAGTGAATAATTTTATCATTATTTTTCTCAATCAGTCAATTTTTCATGATGTCTCACATTTATGGTGAGGAATTTTTTTTGTATCACATTCATTCAATGATATTGTAGAGTCCTTTAAAATTAGCAACATTCGATTACATATTCTGCCTTTTCCACATCAGAAATCGAGATCGTCCAAGAGACTCTTTTAATTGGGAGAACTATCTAATTAGTTTAACTCAAACTTGTTTTTATTCACAGACAGATTACAAAAATTCCAAAGAATATACCTGACGGTGTCATTAAAATAAATAATTCAGGTGAGAAGAAAAAAAAAAGAGGTAATATTTCAAACAGGAAGCACTAACATTAGTTAGGGGGGGACTGCTAACTATGGTCAACATTCCATGACTGGGCAAGATGACAACAGTTACATAATTATTAAGGTGTAAATTTTAAGATCATTTTAATATATTTCATTAATGGGCAATTTTAAAATCTACTTTCACATGTAGAACAATCATGGCATGAATTTGTTTGGGAATAATCAATTTTTGTCTAGTGGGAAAAGTATATAGAGAGGTGGGAAGGGGGGGATGATAGATTAACCCTGAAATTATGCCAAAAATTACATATTTAAGAAATTAAGAGTGTCTTATGCTGGGTTCTGAATACAATACAGTGAATTATGATTCAGATTAGAAGCATTTTTATCTTTTAATATTCACAGATAGAGTTATGAGCCCAATTCAATCTTGAGAGCCATTACTAATTTTCAAGCATTATTATTTGCTTCACCAAGATCAGCATTTATTTAATACTGGTCCATAAAACTCTGCAGCATTTTGATGAATTAAGACAATTCTAAACTGGAAAACTAATTTTGCTGCTTAATCATAATGGATGAGTTAATTTTAAAAAACAATAAAAAAAGCTACTTGTTTCTCTTGACAATTTTAGAAATGAAATGCTCATAGTTCTTAACACATCTCTTTCTATAGCTCTCACATAAAATTTTTTCAACCTTTTAAATTTATTTTGAATGTTAATTGAAGGAGGTAATGACATTAAAAACTTGAGACAAATTAAAATTTAGATAATGAACTAACCCCATCTTGTACAACAGATATGTTTTCATAAATGGGCAATGGTAAACATCATGCATTTCCATTTGAAAACATGCAGAGGAAATATGTTTAGGATATTAAGATCCCAGACATAATATTGGATATTAAGGTCCCAGGCATAATATATAGATTAGGTATTAAATATAAGAAGTTCTTATTGGTAATAAAAACCTTAATACTAGACTATTTTTATAGCTTGTTGAGAATTATTTCTCATTAACAGAGAAAAATAAGATATCAAAGTACGGATCATCTAATGGAAAAAAGGATTTATTATAAACAAGTAAAATTCAATTCCCAGTAATTAAATACTCAACAGATAATTTCCAAATTTGAAGCCTATTATTATGACAAATTAAGAGTAAACTTCTAAGACAAATATATGCAATTTATTAATTTTTCTCCATCAACGAGCTCTACTTGTTGATTTAGCGCATGTATGTGGTCTTTGAGGCATGAAAAATAAATCTGGCTTCTAGCAAAGTCTTGTTTTGTTTTATTTCTTACTAGATTTCATGAACACATAGCGATTTCTGACCACTGCATGTAATATCTTGGAGTGATACCCCATTAACTCCAGGCTATACATTTAGTTACTCAACATTAGAAATACTATAAACTATTTTCAGCAAGAGTTTTCCAACCATTAATATAACCATATTGACTAGTTTAATAGCATATACAATTCACAACTGAGCCAATTAATTTGTTTATTCTAAAATTATTATAAAACCAATTATTTTCTCTGGTTTAATGGAGAGGATGAATTCACAAATTAGGGTTACTTGACAGTTCATAAAATCACATCCTCCTAAGCTTTTAATTTAGAATGTGTTTGTAGGGGAAGAGGGAAACTTAGAGGAGGTCCTGTAAAAAATAGAAATTCATGACTATGAATTTTGTTGAATCCTTCATGAATCCATAATTATGTCATTAGAATCTCCCAACCAATTCTCTAGCTCCAGCAGCTATCTATTAATTCAATAGATGTTGAAACACACACTGAAAGTAAAATTTGATTAACTACAGAAGAGCACTATATACATCCATTTGACCAACATTGTTGACATAATAAACTATTTTAGGTAAGAGAGTTCCAGTAATTAATATAAACTTGATAATTACCTAGCTTATGGACTAGAATTGTTCTCATTTTCTCTTATTTAATTAAGAGTAGTTATCAATGGATAAGCCCATAAATTTGAAATATCTTTTTCTCAAATATGAGCCGAGTTTCTCTATATCCCACCACATTTGGGAACTTGTGTGAACAGATTTAAATTACTAGATTATACTTACTCGATCACATAAATATGCTCTGAAATACCACGTAATATGCTATCATTTCCAAGTAAATAAATTGATTCAAGGAAAATTACTTAAATTCACAATCATTTAAAAAGTAGAATGGGAAAATCCCTGCAATTTATTCAAAAGAAAATGACTTTATACATTTGATGATCAGAATTTATACAAAGTCATTGCTTTATTGATTTCGTATGCAAAAATAAAGTAAAATTATAGAGTATGCGTTTATTAGAGTAGAACTTTTTAGCATTCTATAAGATGCAACCACTATTTACAAAACTAGTGAAAGGAGAAAAAAATTGACACAATTCCCCCTCTCTATTCTAGAATGTAAACAGTCAAGATAAGTAGACTTTACAGAGATATATTTAAGGAGCTGGATTTCTTTTTGTCCACTTTTTTAGTATGCTGAATACAAAAATGAGTTCAATCATAAATGGGCTCAAATTCTTGATCAGTTATATGTTTTTCTAAATCCTTCTCATTAGTCCTATCCTCCTCATTTTCAACAAGTTCTTCAGTCTCAACATTGCTTTCTGTGACCGGATCTTCAGTTAGTTCTGTCTCTGGTAAGTTATTATCAACAGTTTCATCATTTTCTAGTGGTCCGATATTTTCTTTATCACTGGGGAAATGGTCTTTCTTATACCATTCCTCTACTTCTTGCAGTTCTTTTTCCATCATTTCTTTGTGTTGTTGTATGGATTCTAAATGTAAATTTATATATATATATATATATATATATATATATATATATATATATACACATACATAAACAATATTTTACATATTATTTAAAGATATTTAATTCATTAATAATAATTGAAATCCAACAAAACTCACTAAGATAT
This sequence comes from Argiope argentata, assembly GCA_026289955.1. Lineage (NCBI taxonomy): Eukaryota > Metazoa > Arthropoda > Arachnida > Araneae > Araneidae > Argiope > Argiope argentata. The sequence goes on from JAOUZG010052945.1 coordinate 1,024,974, forward strand.
TACAAATTTATTAAAAATTAACTCTTCCTTATTGCCAGAACAAACTCACTAAGATATTAAAAATTTATTATAAACTAACTCTTCCTTATTGCCAGAACAGCAGAAGACAAATCCAAAATATATCCATAACATATTGAAGTTGAAAACGATTAATTTGCATCCAACAGGAGCACAATAAAAATTTGTTCTATCAATTATATATATATATATATATATATATATATATATATA
>JAOUZG010052945.1:1025604-1087007 GCA_026289955.1 Argiope argentata
TTTTAAACTTAAATATAAAACTATAGACATGAGAAGTTTTATATTTGGTGACTTGTGACTTGGTTTAAATAAAAAACTTCTTTCTGCAAATGTTTCCTTTTGCAAATTTATATTCACAAATGCATATATTTGAATTTACAAATAAAAAAAGTAAGAATTTGTTCAACAAAAACGTATTTTAAGAACATTGGTTTCTGTGCCAATATTATATATATATAAAATCAAATGTGAACTATCCATAGGTTTTTATTCAAAATTTTAATTTTTTTTTCTTTCTCAATGTATACCATGTAGCTAATTTATGAACTGATATAGGCTAAAAAAAATTGGAGTAAAAAACAATTTCTTAACTTTAAATAATATTATTTTTTTCTTCAAATTTTTGTTCTACATTTTATTACAATAGCTGCCACTTAATCTGATCATTTCAAGGCTTAAGAATTTTAATAAAATTAATCAGTTGATAATAATTGAACTGAGCAAAATTAATTATATTTTTATTACATGGAGACAAAAAGTAATATACCTTTAAAATAAAATGGGCTTTTAACTATTATTATCCTCTGCCTTTTGTAACCAGTCATGCTGATGAAACATAGAATAAATAGTCACATTGCTCTTTGAAACGTTATGCCTTTTTCACCCTTAAAATTACAAGAGCAGAATGGCACAGCTTAATAATGTAATCAACTTTGTCAAATTATACATATTTTTTTAGGTATATGATGCAATGTGTTATGGTCACTTTTTCACAATTCACTGATGTGCTACTGCCACATTAGTAGACTTGTTCACACTGGGTTTGCTTGAGAATAATGTTTCTCCAATTTCTCCAACTGTGAAATCAACTAACCGTCTATAGCAACAAATTCCTTTTTTAATCCATGTTTACTGCCAACTTTTCTACTTTTTGGCACATAAGTAAGTTGTTGATTGGAATGCCATGCTCATGTACATTTGCAAACCATAGTATCAGGATTTATTCTCAACTGGCTTCTCTCTCTTTCTTTTTTGCTAGCTTGCTTTAACAAGCAGCTGATTTTTTCAAAATTTTCACAAAGATTTTTCTAAAATGCACTGCATTTCTTCATTCTACTCTTATATTTGTTGAGATTTTCTCAACACCTGAATCACTTTTAATTCTTCAAGCAATTAAGCTTTATCACTATTTTAAGCCAGAGTTGACAATTAGTTATAGCTTTAAATGTTCATCTAATTCATAAAAAAGTACAAAACTTTTTCTTGTTTGCTGAATGGAAAATCTTCAATATATATATATATATATATATATATATATATATATATATATATATATATATATATATACACACACACACATTAAATATACTACACTATATTTTTCATTGACATCATTATTTATTGTTTTTCTTTTTGGCTGATACATTGTTTTAGTAGTTAGTAGTCACTTTTCTTTTTCATTTTTAAAATTCATGTAAATTCTTTCTATATGAATTGGATATTCTTTGGATACTATATTGTTACTTGTAACAAGCTTTCATAAACAGTTTTATTATATTTGTAGTTATATTTAGGCATCTGCTATTATATTTATACCTTCATATATTTTAAAATTTAGTTAAATTTTAAAAGTTATAAAAAATTATTTTTCTGAATTTCATTACAAAATAGAACTTATTAATACTTTAAAATCAAAAGACTCAGCTAGCATTCCTGAGTGCTAAATGAATAACTCAATTCAAATTCCTTTATTCATATGATATATATACATATATATATATAAATTAACAGAGTTTATGCTTTTAAACTAGCTCTTTAAAAATTCTTCATTCAACCTTTCACATCAAAATTGCTTGATGTAAATATAATTGATGAATAATTTGTCTACAACCATATGATTTTGACCCTGACTTTTTTAATTAAAAAAATCTCAACTCTAATAATCTATATTTGCAATTAATTAGTCCTTGATATATCAAGAATCCAACAAGAAAAGTAAATAATCATAGAATTTAATAAAGTTCAACAAAAATCATGTAATAATATATTACTAAAAATTATGTAATGATAATAGTTTATTCTTTTTCCGTTCACAGGATTTTGAAGATATTTTAATTTGTAATTGATTTATTAGAAATACTAATTTTAAAAAAAGAAATTTTACAAATTGTAACATCTTAATCTGTCACAATTTAACATTAAGCATCAGCACAGAATCAGGCATAATGGAAATCTATAGAATTTTTAAATAATAGTTAATAATTTTTAAAATAATTTTTAAATAATTTCATCTTTGGTATTATCTAGTTTATATTTCAATAATAAAGAATCCATTTTCCTATAAAATTATATATGCATATATTTAAATTTCATTTAGAAAATTAATTATGCTATGATCTAATAGAAATTAAGAATGGGAAAGAAATTACCAGTTCAGCAATTTCAAGTTTCTTCTCCAAGCATCTCAACTGAATCTGCTTCTCCCTTCTTGTCTGAAACAGCTCTTCTTTTTCCTTTTTTATTCTTTCTTTTTCTTCAGCTGCAGCTGCTTCAACTTTTTGTTCAATTTCTGCTCGTTTTAGATCCTAATAAATTTAAATCATTATTAGTTAAACTATACATTTTTTATCGTTCAAACAATAAGAAAAAAAAGCAGGAATTAAAATATATCCATGTATGGGAATATAATAAAATATATCTACTACTTAGATAACAGTTAAACATGAGAATAAATTTTAAAATATGTAAAAGGCACATTACTGAAGTGTACTTATAACATAGTGGATTAGAGCAAGTAGTTTTAAAATGAAATAAATTTTTATCTCATTAAGGTAAGAAATAGAAATAGACACGGTACCTAAAAATGATCAAAATATCGACTTTTTTTTTATTGGTTCATTTGTTTGCTTATACCCTTCTTCACATCATACTAAAATATTAAAGCTGTATCTTTATTATTTCGAAAGTTATTAAGATTTTTATTCGAAATGACAGGAATTTAAAGGGACCTGGACCTTTAAAAATGGCCGACTAAACAGAATTGAATTTTTTGAACTATTGTTACAGCCCCAAAATATACTGAATTATTTTATGAATTACTTATTAGTAGTGAATTGTAATTGAAGTGAAGTGCACTGTTGACCCATGTTTATTTGTTTACCATCGATTGAATGTTGATGTTGTAAAAGTGATTGCAACTTCAATATTTTATTTTGAAAAATTCTCATTTTTAATTACTTGATATTGTCTGCAAAGGTGTGCATATTTATTATCTCTTCAGATTTTAGTTAAATAATTTTAGTTCAAGGCATTTCAAAGCCAATTTTATTGTTTTCATCATGCCAAGGCCTAAAAGAAAAAGCATTAACAATAAGAATAAAGCTTTGAAAAGATGGAAATGTGAAGAAAATGAAGATGCATCAATTACAACTGCTTCAAATAATATTGACAGTATTTTGAAAGGACAAAATATTAGGTGTGCAAAACAAGAATCTGCAATTTCGAATAAAACTCAAAAAGCAGAGGAAGTTGAAAGTCCAAACTACATTATTGTAGATGTGAATATGCTATCAAAATTGTTCAGTGGTTTTATGTGTAGTATATGCAAAACTTCTACCCTTCGTGTTGTGGGAGAAAATTATGGATTTTCTCATAAAATTAAAGTTGAGTGTGATGTTTGTAATAAACTTGAAAGGGAAACATACACTTCAAAAAGAATCATTCAAAGTAATGACAGAATACATAAAAGTTTTGACATTAATTTAAGAATTGTACAAGCATTTTTGAGTTTTTGGAAAGGGTATTTAGCTCTTGAAAGGTTTTGCATGCATACAAACATGCATTTAATGCATACAAACATGCATTTAATGTCCAGTAGGACATTTAATATTTATAAAAAATTATTACATGAATCAATAACTAATTCATCAGATAAATTGATTCAAAAAATCAGAAATGAAGTGCGAAAAACATATGATGTTTCTCATTCTCAAGATATTGCAGACATTGCAGTTTCTTTTGATGGCACTTGGCTCACTCGAGGACATACTTCACAAATAGGAGTTGGTTGTGTGATTGACATACTGACTGGCTATGTAATTGATTATGAAGTCATGTCAAAGCATTGCACTGAATGCGAGTATGCTAAATCTGATCTTTGTGAAAAATCTGCTGAATACAGTATTTGGTATGCAGGGCATAAAAAATCATGCAGCATAAATCACACTGGTACATCAGGTGCAATGGAAATGGAAGCAGCATATAAGTTGTGGTGCAGATCTGAAAAAATTGGCTTCCATTATACAACAATTCTTTCAAATGGTGATTCAAAAACATTCAATTACTTGAATGAAAAGAATATTTCTGGTTCTGATGTAAAAATAAAAAAAGAATGTGTAAATCATGTAAGTAAAAGGCTTGGAACAGCCCTGCGAAAAGTTGTTAAAGAATGGTGAACAAAAGGTGTCACACTAGGTGGCAGATCTCATGGAAGCCTTAAAGAAGAAACAATTAAAAAACTTACACAATACTATCAAAATGCTATTCTTAGAAATAAAGGTAATATCAAATCCATGAAAACAGCCATATATGCCACACTACTGCATAATATGTCAACAGACAAAAAGCCACAACACGATAAGTGTCCTTCAGGAAAAGAATCCTGGTGTTTTTATCAAGCAGCTTTGGCCAATGGTAAAACACCAGGTTCACATAAAAAGAATATAAAAACACCAATAAATGAGAAATTTGTCCCCAAAATTATGCCAATTTATCAACGACTGGCATCAGATGAACTTCTTCAACGTTGTATGAAAGGTTTAACACAAAATTCCAATGAAAGTCTCCATAGTGTGATATGGAGTAAATGCACCAAAGAAACTTTTGCTTCTCTATTTCGAGTGCAAATTGCAGTTGCAGATGCAGTTTCTGAATTCAATGTAGGAACATATAAAACATTAGAAAGCATACAAGCTGAAAATAATATTTCTCTAAATAAACATTCTAGATATTTAGCCATATGGAGAGATTACAGGCATGTGTATCAGAGAAGGCGTAAGAAGTCAGCTGTGTATGAGTTAGTTAAGAAAAAAATTAAACTTGCTCATAAACGCAGAGAATACTACAATAGAAAAAAAGAAGGACTAACATACAAAGCTGGGGGCTTTTAAATCATACTGTAAATAAATTTTAATTATGAGGTATGTTAGTTTATTTTTAAACATTGAGATATTCTGTTTTTACATACACTTGTTTTTCTCGATCAGGTTTCATTTCACTCCATTATCAATATATAAATCCTTATAAAATATTTTCTATTGAATATAAGTGTTTTAAATTTTGTATGTATATTTTAAAATACATAAATTTTAAAACTATGTAAAATATTTGCTTGAAAAAAGAGTAAATAATTTTTTTTTTCACAGATCAAAACTTTAAAGTCTTTTTTCTCCATGTTCTGTTTTTCATCATCTCCATACTTTTAAAATGCTAAGGCTTTTTTCCTAAATATGGGAAAGCTTTCAAATTTTGTGCATAGCTTCACCATTATGTATATAATGAAACTGTGCATGCAATAAGCATTCAATTTTTTAGTTTTTTTTATATGTTGGGTTATAAATGACATGGTAGTAAATTTCCCAATTTTTCACCACACATAATAGTAAAAAAATTATATTAAAAAAAGTACTAGATATATCTTTTAATCCATGCACAATTTTGTGTAATATGTTTCAGAGAATCTATAAAAAAAGTTTCAAGCAAAAATACTCATATTTGAAAAAGTAGTAGCAAATTTAAAAAAGTGAAATTTTTTTAAAAAAATTTAAATTTAATTTAATTGTGCAGATGAATTTTTTTTCTCTTTTGTATGATGTTTTTATTTTAATGTTCACATATACTACTACAAATTTTTTTTGTTTAATGCTTAAAATAAAATAAAAAGTTGTGAAGGTACCGTGTCCCCTTAAGGTAAGAAATAGAAACATTGTTAAATATTATCTTAAAACTTCAGTTAATAGAAAAACAATAAATAATCATGAACAGGAACTTGAAATTTTTTTGTCAAAAATCAAGCAAATAAAACTCCTGAATATATAACAATGTGACTGAAATACAATATCATAAAACAATTACTTGTTCCTTTCTCTTCTTTGCTTCATGCTGAAACTTCTGCAATGTGCCTAATATCATACCCAGCATTCTTCGGTTCCTGGAAAATACCATTTTATATTAAGATAGAATTGATCCAGCAAATAATTATATTAAATAATTTTCTCAATCCAAAAATAAAACATATACAAATTCAAGAATAGTGAGTAATGTTCAATTTCATTTACATTAATCAATGAAAGTATTAATTATGAAATATATTATTGCTGAAATTAAAGTTAGTAAAGTAAGTTTGTCAGTTTTAGACTTTAATGAAAATAAATCAGTATTATCAGTATATATATACATATAATGATAAACACATTAAAATGATTTGCTGAGAATAAATAGCAGAGTCGTGGCCAAAATCACAGAGAATACAGGTTCAATTTTTAGTTCTCTTTATTCCATCACGGGAGCAGGCATTATTTACAAGTGAAGGTGACGTGCACAACACAGAACGACACAACACGGAATTGACGAAAGCGAAGTGTACAAAAAGGGGTGGGAAATCATTATCCCTGGTCTTAAATAATAAGACTTTGATAGGGATAAATATTTTTTATAGAGCTTATAAACTTGGATTTCAGTGGGAATTTCCAATTCTTACATATAAGAGGTAAGGGAAACACAGGGATCTTTTTAAAAGTATTTTGTTTAGGTCAGCAATTTTCATCTCTCCCATGGAGTGTGAGAAAGTAACAGGCGTTTAGCTGTTTCAGCAATTTTACACAGCTTCTCTTGAATTAATTAACTAGAGTGAATGGAACGGATCACGAAATAAGAGAATATTTTAGAATGATATTACTATGGGCTAATTAAGATAGGGCTTTGGAAATTAATTAGGATTTAAATTAAGAGTTTAAAAATATCATTACATACATATATATAATCAATATTGAGTTTTTCCATACAAGAAAATGTTTAATCTCTCTCCTTCAAACATTTTTTTTTAACCCTAAAAACTCCATTATTAATAAATTTAATTTGTTTGAAACCAGACATCAATTTATGCTATTTATTAAAAATATTTTGTGCTTTCAGAATTAGCAACATTTAAACATATTCAAGGGCTTTATTCTCTTTATTATTATGTTACCAACAAATAATAACACACAAGATTTCCAGCCAAAACAAATATTTAAAGTGTTTTAAAGTCATCATACATATAAGAAATTTTAAATATTAAATAATCTGACATTTTATTAAAAATTTACATATAACTAGATATCAAACTGGTGTAATGATGGGACAGAATCTATAAACATCTAGCAAACATGTGTAGAAACAATATGTCAATACGTTTAAAGTATTATGAAGGAATCATCAATCGAATTACTGAAAGGTGGTAAAACAACCAGATAAAAAAAGAGAAAAAATGCATCAAGTGCTTTATCTGCAAAATTATTATTAATAATTTTTTCCCCTTTCTTTTTCTACTAACTGCTCTGACAAAACCTAACTTCATTAAAATAGAAAAAAATGCATTCTTACAGAACTAATTGCAAGAACTACAATTTACAATATCCTCCTGAATAAAATCCTCTTACCTTGCTTTTACCTTTGAATTAGCATTTTGCTCTTGAATGGTGTCTTTTCTGCTTTTTGCATCTTTGGGTGTAGCTACAACAGTAGATTGCAAAGAAGGCTGCAAAATAATAATAATAAAATGTATATACAATTAAATTTTATCAAAAACATACAAAATTATATAAAGTTTCAATATCATCAAGTGTCATTTTTCAGTAACTAATTAAATCAATCAGCCATTTTCTGTTTAATAAACCTTATTTAACAGATTTGTAAAAAAATAAAACGACATATAATTGAGAAGATCATTTTACAACATTAAATATTTTTTCTACATATCCCATAGATTTCAAAATAACAGCATATTATTGCCCATAATCATATATATAAAGCATAAAGTATACATATATATTAAATATACATTTAAGTTTTATTTGCACTCACTTTCTTTATGGGTGTTTCGTCTTCATCAGGACTTTCTTCCTCTGGCTCAACTAACCCTTCATCTTCTTTTGCTTTTCTATATCAATATATACACACGTTAAAAATAAATTTAAAAAAGTACACAATTTAAATAATTGTTAAATTAAGTACGATTATTAAATTTTTAGCAGTGCCGTACACTAACAAAATAAAACATTAGCCATTTTCATTGATTCAAAATTATAAAGTTCTTTTAAACCACATGCCTATTAAGTGTATCAGAGTAAAAGACTTGTGATTGTTTTATAATTTAGAATGTATAATCTTTCAAATAATTATAAAGATTTTTAAAATGAAATTTTTTTATATAATTTCAGAATTTAAAACACATTAAAAAACAATTATATTTATTTCACATATTCATAAATAGTAAAACTTTTTTCCTGCTGATTCCCAATGAAAAACTATCATAACATTCTTGCTTATCAAAACAGGATATCATAATTGAAGTAAAGTAAGATGATTACAAGTGTTATAGCAAGCATTGCTCCTCCAATGAATGTTTTACTGAGACACAACAAGCCTATTGATTTGGAACAGATTTTTAAGAGCAGAAATCGGCATTTTTTAGTTAATGTAGGAAACAGCATTGGCATTGCATTTGCCACATGAAAGATACCATGAAATTCAAAGCTGTCAGACTTTGAATAAGGCTTAATTGTTGGATATCATAGAAATAGCAGATCTTAAAGTTACATATCTAGTGATTGCAATTAAACATTTAAAAATCAACAGTGGATTTTGTGAGTAAGAAGAGGAAGCTGAGAGATACTTGTCACAATGTGCCTCAACTCGACAGATCCATGAAATAAAAAAAAATAATAATAAAAAAAACCTGCCCCAAACTGGCAGCCAACATACTCCAGGAGTTCCAACAACAATCCAGGACTATGGTTTTGATTAATACGATCCACAAGGAAGTATACTTGCTTGGTTTCGATAGTTGAGCTGCTCCACCAGTAAGATTTTGATTACAAAATCCAGCCACACCGTAATTCATAGTAAACTCAACATTAATTCCTACTCCATTAATTTAGACACTAATGCACTCTCTATGCTGTTGCAATTTTACAGGTTGGATCATTATTATTTTCAGGATAACAACACAAATGTCATATTGTGAAGTCCACCATGGATAGGTATGATGAAAATGGGGTGAATGGACTAGAATGGGTTGTTAATGGGCCTGAGAATCTTAACTTGAATCCTATAAAACTCTGGGATGCATTACACCATCAAATTAAGTAGAGAATTCCTCTAAAATAGGTAAAAGAACTTACATGTCTTCTCCAAGCTATGTGGAAGAAAATACCACTGTCATTGTCCAAACATTAGTGGAAAGCATGCTCAGGAAAGTTAAAGTTTTAGTTACCTCAGGTGGAGACTCTACCAACTATTGAAGATGAATAAATTTCATTTATCTCTTTTATCAGAGGTGTCCAATTGCTTATAGGTAGATAATGTAATAAGATGATGAAACATTTTTTTTCCTCATCACATTGATAACAAAGAAAAAAAATTATGACAAATTACCAGAAATTAACTGAAAATTAAAACATTTTGTATAAATACAGCATGATCAAAAAATGTTAAAAAGGGGCAATTTTTTTAAAAAAGATTATTATTATGTCAATCAAAACAGAACAAATAGAAGATATATTAAAAATCAATTCATATTTTATCCAATATAAACATTTTATTTTTTATTTTATTACATATAATTTTTAAAATCACAATATCTATGGATATTAGTGCATTCAAATCACACAAAGCACAGAGAAATTTATATATAAAGCAGTATTTCTCAAAAAATAAAAGCTAACTTTAAAAAAAATTGAGCTCTCTTTAATATGGCTTATTTCATCGTAAAATTGAATCCATGAAACTAATAGAAGATTACAAGGTTGCTTTAGATCCATTTTATTGCAGAGAAATATAATGTATGAAAAGAACAAATATCTTTAAATTTTGAACTTTATAAGTATACAAAGAAAAATAATTTTTTAAAGATTTTTTCCACTTTTTCATCTTTATTTCCTAATTCCTTAAACATAAAAATCCATGAATCAAATTTTTTAACTACTAATTTATTTTAAAACTATTAACCCATCGAGCGTCGGCTGTCTTGCGCAAGTATGTTCTTAAAACGGCAGCGGTCAAAATAAAGGTTGAACACAATTTACAAGAGAAGAAATTGTCAGGACGTTCCTAAACCGGCATGGTGTGTTTTGCTTTCCCCCGAGCAGTAACAGCGGGGGGTAATCTACCCCGCTTTTTAACAATAATACCACCTGAAATACGAGGAATCGTGTGTCCCAGGAAACAGAGTGACAATTTGAGTTGTAAATCTGTCGAAGCACGACAATTACCGGGCGGTTTTTCAGATAAGAATTTGGTTTTCGCTCTGAGAACTAAGATCTTCTCTTTTAATTTGTAATGTTTTCAGAAAATATAATTTGTTCAAAAATAAATTTAAATAATCCAGCAATATGATTTTATAAATTTGTGTAAAAAATTGAAAAAAAAGTTTAATGAATTATTTAGAGGAATTATTATTCATCAAATTGCATTACGAACATAATACTTTCTTTTTGCCAACACTCAGAGAATCTTACTTAGTTTTTCCCGATATTTAGTTTTAAGCATTTTGCTGGCATATTTGGCATTGGAAATTAAAATAAAAGGATATATATGGTACACTGATTAAAATAGAATATAAAAAATTTATTAATATTTTTTAATACTTAATATTAAAAATACTGCGTTCATTTTTGAAAATATCAAAATTATGTTATCAAAAATTTTAAAATAAAAATGTGGAAATTTTTTTTCAATTTTTTTTAATAAAACAATCTTTTGTCAATGTATAGCAAGTAAATATTTTAGTAATAATATGTTTATTAAAATATTATTAATTTGGATATTTTTGACTTATTATCTTATTTTGAAATAATTAAGATGTGAGTTGAGGTAATAAGTTTTTAAAGTCAATTTTAATATTGAAATAAGAAAAAATAATAAAGCATCCATTTGTGAAAATGGCTTATATCGTTTAAAAATTATCATTTCATTCTTATTTTTAGTAGGCGAATATTTTGAATGTCAATTTATTATATCATTCTTAAACTTGTCCCAATTATTTGTAAAAATTACTCACAGTTTGCACAGTAATATTTTCATAAATCCATGCATTTCTCTGCCAACAAATATTGCTAAAAACCTTTTCTTCATTTAACTTACGCAATGGAATCAAAATTTCAATTGTATCCACTTTGTTAAATTACAACATTATGAATTTTTGTGAAACTTCATAAATTGTGAAATCTTGTAGATAAAAAGGAGACAGCTGCAAGTATCGACCAATTAAAAATTACCCCTTTCAGAACGTTTCTTCCATGTTCATCGTGCTTGGATAGTTTAAAAAATTTCATTTACAATATTTCTCTGCATGTGAATTTCAAAAGATGGATGCTCAATAAAATAATAATAAAAAACACTTTAGAGTACGTAATCATAACTTCAGCAACGTTTAAAAACCGTGAGTGAAAAATTAGGTTTTTAGTTCATTGAAATAAAAATAATTGCTACACATTTTAGTCCATTAATTAAAACAAACAAAAATTATAGATATTAATGAATCTATAATAGTTTTGCCAGTTTGTGAAGGATGATCAGAGTTTTTCATTTAAGTGATCTTTTCTTCCAGTCATAAAACTCAGATGGGAGAGTGGCTTAAAAATGGCAATACAAAAATTTGAATAGTGTGCTAAATCATAATTAATTTATATATAAAGATAAATACAGAGGATCGTGAATTTTTTATTATATAATTAATTGGTAAAATCTGGGTTTGGGAATCAAGTTGCTGTGGTAAAGCAGCAAGTTATTGGTGGTCTAGTCGTAGATGCATCATCGGAGTTCTCTTGATGTTAAAATCTTCTTATAATTTGTAATTATTTTTTTATCAAAGCAAAAATAATATTCACAAATATCTTTTAAAAATTTAAAGCTAATATTTTCGTAAATTATTAATTCTTAAAGCATGTTAAAAATTTTAATTAAAAATTTTCCGTTGTAACTCTAAAAAAAATAAATTATCTAATTGGAAATTTGTGTATTAATTTATCTAATTGAAATATATTTTACATCAATCGTGCAGATAATAAAATTTTTATTTTTCGCTTACAGATTTTTGTTGATGCCAAAAACCTCATCCCAAAAATAATACCATGTTCTGGCATGATAAAAAGGTCTTTCACATGAGGGCAAAGGGATCTCTAAATAAATCCGTTATCACTTTTATTTGCCTCTGCTTTCATATTGGTCACATGGTCAAATTCTAATTTCTCATTGGTATTTTTATAACAGTTTGACTTATGTAATCATTCAATAGGATTCTTATTTTTAGATTTTAATTCCAAAGGTTATTAATTTTTCCTGGCTATAATTTTCTTTTTGAAAGGTCTAGAAACTCGAGTGAAGTGCACTGCTTAGGGAACTTGAGTTGACCTTACGAATATTTTTTAATTAAATAAGTGTTGATTACCTTTATGAAATATATATCATCAAGCTTTTTTATTATATTACTGAAATTTACTATTGATTTCCTGCACTAAATTTAATTAACATTATATTTATGCGAAAATTGTTGAGCTTAATATGGATTTAAATTCTAACGATTCTGACTGTGATGAATTAATTTTATCTTCTGAAGATTAATACTCTAAATCGGAAAGTGAATCTGATGATGATACTTTAAATGCAGCTCGCTGTAGATCTCCTATTGACTTGCAAGCACCTTCCAATGCTCCTCCAAATTTTCAATTTACTTCGACTCTTAGTATCAGTGCATGGGTAAAAAATTTCCCTTGGGATTTAGATGATTCGATGATGTTTTTCAGAATTTTTTTTCGTAACACAGTGATAAATTACATTATGGAAGAAGCAAATAAATGTGTTGAAGCCTTTTTCAACAAATCCAATTTGACAACATCCTTGAAAGTATTAAATTGGAAAAATACAGATATAAAAAAACATCTGCTTTTTGCTTTCCTTTTAAGGCAAGGAATAATGCCCAAATCTACTGAAACATGGTACTATAGTATAAGATCTATTTTAAGCACATCTTGTTATTTTATTAGGCTTAAAATTTCTTCTAGACGACATTTTAAAATATTTATATGGTACTGATTATCAGCAGCAATGTTACAGATATATAAAAACACTATAATTTTTAATTTGTAATGGCATTTTTTAACTTTAATTTTTAAGCATGCATGTAAATCAGTACTCATTATTAAGTTCTGAATTCGCAGCCTTGTAATAGGTTTAAATAGAATGTATGTAATTCAGCCTTTATTGCATTTGTTTAATTTCATTAATATCTAAGACTAACTTTGTTTTAATGCAAAGTATTAATTGTAATTGGATATTTATTCATTATTAATTATTATTAATATTATTAATTATTATTAATATTATTAATTATTATTAATATTATTAAGTATTAATATTATTCATTATTATTAATATTATTCATTATTATTAATATTATTCATTATTATTAATTATAATTGGACATTTACTCATTTCATTATTCAAAGCAATATGAAATTCAATAATCGAATTTTGTTGAATACAAATAAATGTTTATATAATAATTTTCCATTTATTATAAACTAGCCGCATTTGGCGACCAGCCGATTCGTCAATATTTATTCGGACAAAAGGGTTCGAGGAATTTTAACTTAGTCTCATAATAAGTTTTTCAGCAAAATATTTTTTAAGCTCTAAATTTCGATAGCCATATGATTCACTTGCACTATTATATAGGCCTTAATCTGTCCTATCTTTGAACTCCGCGTCTCTCTCTGATTTTCTATCAGTGCAAGCAAAATTCAGTTTTAAATTAAAATGGAAATGAAGCTTCCATTAATATAAAGATTTCTTTACTCAATCTGAGTATGTCATTAAATAAAACTAAGAATTGAGAGCAGAGTAGTTGATGTTTTATGTTCACTACAGAAATTGAAAAGTTATAATTTTTTTATAATTTATAATATCTCAAAGAATTGTTCAGCAAAAATTTCCCAAATTAAATGAAACATTCAGTTTTTAATTTTATTTTTAGATGTATATAAATGATCTCAATAATAATAATACATATTTTTTGGTTTATAAATATATTTAAAAAAATTATGGTTTTAATTCCTTTGGTCTTATAGATTCATATTCTGTAAAATATTCTTAATATTTCAACTTCTCAGTAAATAAATAAACATTTCTATCTTCTTCAAATATGACTGATTTATTCAGTACTTATCTTCTTTATCAATTCTTGCAAATTTAGAACAATCATCATTTTCATATTCTAGGCCAATTATTCTAGAGTAACCATGATTGGCTTCTTTAAGATCTTGATAAAGTGATCTGAAATCGCCAATTTTTATCGAATAGTTATATTGAAATTTCATAGATCGATCAGCTTGGATAATTGATATAGTTGATTGGAGTGACACTTTTTTATTTTAAGGAGGACTTATTGTCTGTAGAATATTTTGTTAAATATGATTCACATAGCAGATGATATATGTAAAAATTTAAAAGTCGTAATTCATCACCATTTCTTCTCTCAATCTACTAATTTTATATTTCACTTAGAGCATTTGTTAAGAGATGTATGTCTCTCCCAAAAAAATTAAGAAATTAGATGTTGGGCTCTGATTACAGAAGATACCTTGTAGATGTTAAGCCATATTTTCCTTAAATAAAACTGTTTAATTGGATTAGTAATATATGTATAGTAAAATATCATAGAAAACATTTCCATCTATTTATTTTCCAAAAATATCATGTTTCATATTTGTTTCATTTTATGCAGACACGTGCCTAAAGTGACATTTTTATATGTTTAATTTGGAATGATAGTTGATTTATTTTTTCTCACCTGAGAACATGATATTGTTTTGGTTAGAAAATTTTGATATCTCCGAAATATACGGGTAAATAATATTTTTATCTGATTTTACAAATGTTGCATTATTAATTATAACGTATGCTTGTTTGAAAGAAGATGCGTTTTCAAATAACTGACTTGGTTTTACCAGTATAGCTTTAATATTGCATATGCTTAACGTTGAAAGCAGATGCCTTTTTATTTCGCATGATTCATTAAAATGTGGAGATAATTTACAATCACGAAGGCGAATTCTTTGATTTGCACAATATATCTCCTTCACATAAGTAAAAGTAACAATTCAAAACATGTCTTCTTGTTTGAAAAATTTAAAAAAATCACGAATGCAAATATATTTTATTTCTACTTATTATCAATTGCTTTTTGTACGTCGTTTCTTTGAAATGACGTCATCTTCGAGTTCGTTTAAGATTTCTTACTTTTTAATAAATAATCTCGCTCTCAGAAGATTATCATTTGGTGGTTTTTTTAAAAATTCTTTTTCTGTTTTAACTGTTACACTTTTATAATATATTTTTATTATGTATTTTTATTCATTTTAATTCTTTAATTGAATTAATAATTTTGATATTGCAAACGATCAAGACATTTTTTTTCTTGCATTTATTGTTTAAAAAATATCACATTTCCTATTTATTTCATTTCATATAATCACGTGATGAAAATTATATTTTTCTGTTTTATTTTTGATAGTAATTAACTTATTTTTTTAATCAGAACTTCTGAAATCTATAGGCAGCATATTATTATAAGCTGATTTATTTTATATCCTCGAAAAGAAAAAAAATTATTTTTATTTTATGTGAAATAAATTGTTGAAAAAAAAAACGATTAAATTGAATGTTTAAAAATTCATTAAAAATACAGTTTTAATTTATAGGTCAAAGCATCAGTATCATTGAAAAGCTAATCTTTTTAGCTTTAACTTGATGCAAAAATCAATTTTGTACTGTAATATTTTCGGAAGCTATAGCGAAAAAACTTCAAAATTTGGCTTATTTTTTAATTAATTAAAATTTTATTTAAAAATAAAAAAAGGGGCTCTGACGTGCACATTCCCGGCACCCTAGGTATACATGTACCACATTTAGTAGCTGTTGGTCAAACGGTCTGTCTTGTACAGCGCGAACACACACACATTGTGCTTTATTATATGTAAAGATATATATATATATATATATATTTCTTTCATATACTAAACTTTTTTAATAATCCGTATTATTTCTATGTATTTTTTTTTCATTTAGGCTTTTAGTAGTCCATCACAAGACACAAAACTTCCTCTCATATGAATTTGGTTTGATTTTTTATAGAGATTTCACATATATATTTATAATAGAAATGTATATTTGAAATGCATAGTTTAAAAAAAATGTTTTTATATTTATAATTTTTTATAAAAATAAAAATATTTCTTTTCTTTTTTTTATTATTTTCTTTATATTATAAATATATATAATTTCCAAAAAAATATTTTTTATATTTATAAAAGAAACAGTTTTTTCCATCTGCCCCCCTCCTCCCGAAAAGAAAGAAAAATATGATTTGCGCAAAAGTAGTAAATAACGCATGCATTAACTTAGTAAAATAAAAAAAATATTAAACAGTAAAAAAAAAAGAACTATAGTTATCTAGATACATTAAATAAAAGCGTTTATAAAAAGAATTAACAACATTTTTACTAAAGTTAAGTTTAAAAAGTCAACAATAAATAAATAATTATATCCAAAAATTTTCAAATTTGTCTTCCCTTGCGTAGTAAATGCTTGCCGAAATTCTACATACAAAGTTTAAGCAATAGTTACAATGACATTTATTTATAAATATTTTTGTCGCTTATTAATTGGGATGAAAACCAAATTGATAAGGTTTTTTATAAATAAGTATATAATGTTTTTTTTAATTAATAAAAGTATTATTAACAGTTCAAACGTGATTTTTTAATATTTCATTAGACAAATACAGAAAATTCAAACTCGCTTTTTCTTTTGAATAAACTATTATACATAATTATGGCATGTAAATATGAGAGTTTCCCTATCTGTAATAAGTATAATAGTTTTCTCTAGGATTCGAAATGAAATATTGAAAGAAAGATTGAAGTATACAGCTCATATCACCAATCGGTCCTGTTATCGCGAATCCTTACAAGAAACTGATGTCCTATTCTCAGGGGGGATTTCCTATTCCCCTAATTGGAGGGACCACCCGCATTCTAACAGCCAGCGGAAACCAGAAAATGAGCTCTTACAGGCCGATCTCCCACCTCGTTTATTACACTTACGGGGGGAAAGCAATGGCGACTTTCTACGGGGAAGCCGTGTTAAGAGATATTTGCGGATGGAGACTTTCTACGTTCCTGGCGGTTTTAAAGCGACACGTTGGAGAGGATTTCTACGTTCCAGCCGGTTTTCAAGAGACACCTTGGAGCGACTTTCTACGTTCCAGCCGCTTGAAGGGTTAAAACAGCATATTATAACCAAGAATGTATCATAGTATAAAATTTTAGTACTCCTCTGTTAGCCGGGCACTAGCAAAAAGTTGCCAAATAATATAGAATTCTGCCAAATTTTTTAGGTGACTAACAAAAAAGTAGCACAACTTCAAAACTTAGGAACATTGAGTACAAGAAATACATGACAACATTCCATCTTTACAAATATAAAACAAGACAAGTTCAATAAAAGTGTGCAACAAAAGCAATCTAAATAACAAATAAAAAGAAGAAATTTCCATTACAGAATGAGATATTTATAATATTACCAATAAAGGCTTTGAAAAATTAGATGGAAAGCAAATGAGAGCATTAGAATGCTTTTTTCAAGTTGAGAAGAAGAAAGGCTAAAGAAAAAGACTGATTTTAATGAAAAGAAACAATACCCAATAGGGAACAGAGGTCGTTTTCTCTTAGGAAATGGTCTGCTTGGAGGAAGTCCTGGTAGATTTTTCCATTTATTTCTGCAAAGAAATAAAGAATAAATTACTACTATTAAAATATAAAAACCACTAAATACTTACTAAATAAAAGTCTTAAAACTATTATACTTTGCAAAAGGCAATTCAGTATTATCAAATAATAATTTCATTGGGCTCATTACATAAAAGGAGAGTATCATCATAATCACAATAAAATAAGAAGATTTTCATAACAAGGAGTATCAAAGTGTAATGGTTTGAAAAGTTAAGCAGAAGCCTGAAGATTAAGATATAGATACTCTACTAATCTAGAGTGGATAAGTGGGTAGTTTACAAATAGGTAATTATAAGTTTGCACAGACATAATAAATCAAATAAGCAACATTTTTAGATGAAAGTATTTCGTATCCCTTTCAGCTATTTTTTGGGCTACAGTATCTACATACTTATCATTCATTACACCAACACCCTCAGATCTGCAGATATCCAATATTGACTACTCCACATGGATTAAATCTGAATGACTGGATTGCTGCAACACCACTGACAGGAACCCCAAGAGACAACAATGGCCACAGTACAACCATTCCCATCATTGGAAGTGGATAGCAGACCTCAAACTATTTCTGTGCCAATCTAGGTAGTGAGAACCAGCCACCCACCAAATAAAAGTATATATATATATATATATATATATATATATAAAAGCACACACACACAATTGAAATATTAAATACTATCCACCTCACTGATATGAAGAGCCAGCTCACTAGTATGAATGCTTGCTTTGAGAAGGCTGATAAACTGATTGAAAATTATCCATTTTTATAGAAAAGTAAAATTGTTATTTTCATAAATTTGTCAGCTTTAGTGATTGATTAACATGATTGAAGAACAACTCTTTTTATTTAAAATATTACCATCTCAAGAATATTGTATAAAATGTAATTCACAGGGCAGAGGATATATATAAAAAGGTAAAATTAACAATTCATTAGCATTTATTGGCTCAATTTGCATAAAATATAATTTTTTTTCATTTAGACAATTTTTTAGTAGATGTATGAATATTACTATAGAGTTATAAACAGTGGCGGTTTTGGAGTTTCTGATGCTCGAGGTACAATTCAATTTGAGGCTCGTTTCTCCTCCAGTTATATTTATAGAATGAATTTTTAATACATATTTTTCACTCTGTTAAGCTCTGTATCCAAATTTTTGTGTTAAAAAAAGAGTGGGTGGGGGGGACCTAGGTACACAAAATTGGAAATTAAAATCAATTTTTTCATTCTACTTGGCAGTATCTAAAAAGATGATGAAGTTCAGGGTGTGTTAAGGCTATTCTTAAAAAAATAGGGACTATTTTGTATCATAGTTGCACAATTTTTTCAGAAATACATGCCTAAAATTTCATTATACACTAAATTCTAAATTATTATTATAGAATGGAGCTGTTTTTCTCTTTTGGGAATAAAGATATATTGGTTTTGCTTTAAAATGTTATCAGAATTAACTCATATTTTATTTTGTTGTTTAAAATTACAAGTTGTTGATTCTTCTGTTCCATTCTCAGATCACTCATAAATTTATTCGATTTTGCATTTTGCTTCAGCTCACTCATCGACTTTTTCTTGTGCTTATTCTGCTTTAATTTGTTCATCTGTCTTTTTAGGTTTGCATTCAATTCCATTTCTCTCGTCAATTTCTTCGAATTCATTTTCAACTTCAACTTGTTCAATGATTTTTCTTCTGCAAATTTTGTTTTAGTACACTCATTAATTTGTTAGAATTAATATTCTCCTTCAGCTTGCACAACATTTTTTCATGTAAATATTCTATTTGCTCATAGATTCTTTTAGGTACACATGCTGTATCAAATTGCTCAACTGCTCTTTCTGTCTTGTTTCCCTTTTTAGCTGGTTTTACAAAAGATATAATGCATTTATTGAGTAAATTTTTATGTCATTCTGCTTTTTTTTATATGTCTTTTGCTTTTTGCAGCTCCCGATTCAAACTTTTTTTTCGGTGGCATGGTTAAAACATTTTTTTTTAAAAATTAGTCTCATAAAAATATTAGCTTGACTTTTGACAATTTTTCCAATTTCATTACCCCCCTCTTTCAGTTAAGAAGAGAAAGTAACAAGTTTATTTTATCTTTTTGAGCAGTGCCAATGCCTAACGATTCGTATTGTAAATAAGTCCTGTTTTTAACCTTCAAATGTGCCAAAAAATATAAAGCTACAATTAAAGTATTTCAAAAATACGAAAATAGAAACGAAAATTTATTAATAAAATATATGCCTACCAATCTTCACAATAGTCAAAGGTCAAACACAGAAATTAATTCCTTTCCACGACACAAATCAAAGTCAATAATTTTAAAAATCAAAGTCAATGTGAAACAGTAAATCGATAACAGGATGTTTTCGAGAAACTAACCTCCTTGAGCAAAGATCTTCTAACCAAGGTTGCTAACTAAAATGTGTCCTATGTCCCATTATAGAAACACGTTCATTGCCTTGAGACCTTGAGGGCCATTCCTGTACTTCATATGGTCTAAGTGTGCAGGAGTTTATAATAAGATATTTATCTCTTTATTTTCGTACGAGATAAAAGATGTAAAATGTTGCCTCCCCACTTGGTTAACTCTTCACTCTCTCATTCTCAAGATAGTTGATTTTTCAAGGGTACTGATATTGCATGATTCTTTGATTGAAATAGCTGAACTGGGAGTGGTAATAGTAGAGAGTAAAAATGACAGGTTTTATTAAAAAAATATCCCTTTTTTCAAAATTTAAATTATTATTATTTTAGAACTAAATTTTGGGGTCACTTAATTTATGAAGCCCAAGGCGTGCGCCTCATGCGCCTGTTATAAATTAGTTGCCTCTGGTTATAAATTAGTTGTTGGTCTCCGATTAGAGTAAATATCTTATACATATAAAACCATATTTGCTTTAAATAAAACTGCTCAGTTGAATTAGTAATATAGATATTGTAAAAGATCATAGAAAACATTTCCTTCCATTTAATTTTCAAAAAATAACTTGTTTCCTATTTAATTCATTTCATATAGGAACATGCTGAAAATTGCCTTTTTATATGTTTAATTTACATTGATAATGACTACAACACATTGATAAAAGTTAATTTTCTCCCATTAATGTCCAACATGCTCGTGTAACTTAAATTTTATTTTTAATTTATGTAAAATAAATTATTCAAAAGTATGATTATACTAATTTTAAAAATTTATTAAAACAAAATTTTAATTTGTAGGCTGAAACATTAGCAATATTGAAAAAAATATATTTTGAACTTCAATGTTATGTAAAAATCAATTTTGTACTGTAATAGTTATAGTGGAAAAATACTAAAATTCCACTTAATTTTTAATTAAAAATTTTTAAAAATTACTAAAAGGTGTACATTTTTAATCTCTAAGGTATAAATATGCCAAATTTGCTAGCTGTATGTCATACGTTCTGACCTTCAGAGAGCTAACACAAATATGGATTGAGTTTTATTATAAACTGTCCCCCTTTGGCGACAAGTCGGTTCGCCAGTATTAATGCTCGCTAAAATTTTCATATAATATTTTATGTAGCTGTGTCTCATAACAGGTTTTTCACCAAAATATATTTAAACCAAACAAATTTTGATAATCAAATAATTCATTTATAGTATTATTTAGTATAATTTTCTTCAGATATTCTGCTCATTGTACTACTCATCTTTCTCTTTCTATCCGAGCAATGATTGTCCCGGAATTGATATTTTACTTAAATGGTGGAGGGAAAGATCTAAAATTCTACGTTTTTATAGAATAATGAGATTCAAATTTTCATAAATGTAAACACACTAAACAAATAAAGACACAACTGATTTTCAAGAAATGCGAAAGTTTAAAAACAGCTTGGAAAATGCCGCACACAGAGGAAATAATGGTGACACACACACACCCTTCTTTTCTTTATTTTTCTATTCTTTTTTTCTTCACTACTTTTCTTTCTACAAACCCTTTTTGGCTTCTGTTAATACTTTATTATGACTTTATTTTGAGTAGAAATAGATTAAATATCCATACAGACTAATAATAAAAGCAACTATTTTCTTTCTTTTTTAAACATTCCGTTATTTATAAATGAAATTCAACTGACTTCGGGTATTTCTTTCTAAACAAATGATAATTTATTACTACCTGCTATCTTATTCGGTGTGGGGGAAGGAAATGAAGATTTTTGGCGGGAAAGTAAGAAAAGTGTCATTTTAACTATTTCCCTGACAGTTTTTTCATTTATTCTCTTCATAAGAACCATCCTCGTGTCTTAACGAGAATATTAAAATAAAAATTAGCCGAATCGGTCAAGCCGTTCTCTAGTTTTTTGCTTAGCAACGCATTTCAAGTTCCATTTTTATTAATATAGATATGACTTGCTGAAAATTATACTGCAAATTTTTTTTTTGATGATATGATTAATCTCAATATTCTATTTATTATTGTTAACCTTTTCATTCATGAGAAATACATTAGAGAATTTCATTGTGTAGTTCTTAATGTGGGGTTCTCTGAAAGCACAACTTTGTCTATTCTATTACTTTCTTTTTTTAATTTTTTTTTTGAAAAATTTGGAATTTGAGGCATTAACAGAATTCTGCAAATTGTACTTCAGATATAAATATATATGTGACCATTGAGGCAAGTTTTGCTTTATCACCTCATTGTTGTTTCAAAAGGTAATGCAGCAGCAATCAATAACAGCATTATTCATTTGCCAAATAATAAAGAAAAGCTATTTAGAAACGATTATCAATAATATCTGGGAAACCCTCTTATGAAAGAATACATTCAGTGGATAGCACCAACTTCTTTTACAAAGAAATTTAAAACTAAAAATGCTGATTTTGGAGAAGTGAACAATATATTTACAGGCCAAAAAGAAGTAAATTTATCAAAATGAAAAGCACATTAAAATCACACAGTTTAGCTATGATACTTACTAAAAATTTTGTTTGGAGCATTATATTGCAAGTTGCTTCTAGCTTTGTATTACAAGTATAAATATTTCAATTGTAATACTAAAAAATCCTTAATTTTATTTTTGTGTTGTTGAGTTGATTCCATGGCCATTTTATATTCTTTTACATAATACCAATTTCTTTTAAAATAAAATGTTTTAAAAATAACAGTACATATTTACTTCCACACAATTATAACTTAATTTTTAATAAGTTTCAAAAATATGATATGTAAAATTATCTATTGGATGTTCACATTTCAACTATTGAACGTACAAACTTACAGAACAACTATGGATACTGCCTATTTTTTCTTGAATGATAAAATACAAAACAGAAAATTTTGGTTCAAGGTTTATCTCTAAGGTAGAAAAACTTTTCACCAAATGAAATAAAATATGGAATTGAAAAATAACATACTGTGATTAATCACCTTAAAAAAAAGTTACAAATTGGTATTATTAGCTGCCATATATTACTTATTTCATTAAAATACTTAAAGTACATTTTAAAATATAAATAACAAATTGAAAATATTTCTTTTATCATGTATTAAATCCCAAATTCAACATCATTTTAAAAAATTCTGTTTGATCCCACCACAGATTTTATGAACTGAAATAAAAGTATTTCATATAAATTTACGGGTGCATGACTTTTCTTATTAAATTAGATTGTGAAATAATGTTGAAGTAGATGTTAAAGATAAAACAATACATAAAAGAGACTGAAAATATCCCCCTCCCTGATATATGTTAAAAATAACTTGAAAGAAATTCGGATAGTACGTTTCAACTTCAGAAACATTCCAAGCATTATTAGCTTACAACAGAAAAAAAAATCCATTAACAAATCCCCAGTTTAAATAGAAAAAGGAAAAAAAGAAAGAAAAATATGAATCATTTTTTGAACTAAAGAGTTTTAGAAGTACTATTTAACTTACAAATTTCCTGGTATATTGGCAATGAGATCTGGATTTCGACCTGTTAGTCTTTTTATAGTTTCTTCAGCATCACCCAATTCTTTCTTAGTGCGTTCAAATTTTTCCAAAAGAGACTGATATGAAAGATTTTGTTCCACTTCATCCATGATCGAAAGAGTTAAATATCATAAAATTAATTTTCAATGCAGCACAATTCTATTTCACTGAGTAATACTATCATATTTCATACTAACATTTTAATTAAAATATTGCAATTGAAGTATTAGAATATTATAAATACTTTGTTAGCAACATTACAAATGCATTTTGTTTTGATAAACTTGCATATTAAACATCGTACTGTAGTAAGAAAGTTATCATTCTTCGGTTGAGGAGTTAAATTGCTGCGGACAACTGTTAATCGTTTTTACTTCTTTTCCAGCGCTCTGTGCTTCTAGAGGCAGAAGTTGGGAATTTCTAAATGCCAAGTGGCAACCGATATCAGCACGTTTCAAACAATTTGTCTCGTGTTTTCTTTCAGCATAGTAGACCAGCTAGTAGAGAAGTGCTTGAAACAAATCGAGGTAATATTTTACCGCAAATTAATTTCGTATTCAAAATAATTTAATAAAGTAAAGCATGAAATTCATATTGTAGATAAATATTGATATTTTATTAAAAAATCCTTTAATTATTGACGTTCTATGTTAATTACTAAATAATTCGGTGAAACTTATAATATTATTTTTCTGTTTAGTGTAGTTATAGTGGAAAAAGATATTTTTTAAAGTAATATAACATACCTTGATGATACTATTATAATATTGTAAGATGAATCTTTTCCTACGTTTTATGTAGCAATAGTTGAAAAATGCTGAAATGAATTTAAGTTTTTAGACTTCACAACATGTTCTTTTCAATTTGGAAAGTATTAGATAACATTACATTTCTAATTATTTCTTAATTATTGTTAAATTCCCCTCCTTTCTCTTACTAACATGGACTTGCATTCATTTTCCTGAATTCGATTCAAAATGACAGTGACAAAGCTGCTTATTCTCAACATTAAAAAAATTCACAAGCAGAAAAGTTATGTTACTAATTTTTCTGATCTCTTTTTAAAAAATTTGAACTTAAATGTAATGTTATATTGATAAAAATCGATTTACATTATTTAGTTCTTTTAAATTAAGTTTTTTTAATTGATATGTATGTTGCAATCAATTAAATTATAGTTCTGAGTAAATAGAATAAACATTTTGTTGCTAAATGGCAAATGTCCTCTGTCACATATAATTAACTTTTTAATACATTTTTCTTAATATATATCCAATTTCCTGTCTATTTAGACTTTAAATTCATGTTGCATATATTGATTTTATTCCAATTAATCATGACAAAAATTTACAGTATTTTCTTGTAAAAATTATTTAAAAATAATATTGCCATGTTAAATCAGTGAGAGATTAAAATAATTAGAGATTAACATAAAGTTATAATCATTCTAGATTTGTCTTCATTATATTAAAATATTTCAATCAAAACATGAACAGTTTTTCTATAAAAAATATGACTTATAAAACAGGGGAAAAATATGTTCTTGAGAAATATTTTTATATATATCTATGCATGTACAAATCTGCTTAATTTTTTTCTATAAAAATTGCTTAAATTTGGCATTTTTCTTAAGCACCCTGCTATTTCAATTTTTGGTCAATTTATTAACAAGACAATGACAGAAACAATTGAAAGTGGACGGTTAGAAACAGCCGAAAATGGAAAGATTGGACAAACTACGGACTCTGAAGAAACTTGGTCTACTACAAATTCCAAAAAAAGGAAAAGTGATAAAATGGAAGTTGATAAAAATAGCAGACCTCATTTTCCCCCTGCGAAAAAAGTTATGGTATGTTTTTAACTTTTTGCATGAAATATCAATATATCAAAAGCTTTTTCATATTTTTCTTTTTGGATCTTATAATTTAACTTCTTAAGTTTTAAAATGTAAATCAATGTAAATAAATTTATGTAACTTTAAAAATCTACCTAAGTGTTAATCTATATCTATACTTATAATAAAGCTCAATGTGTGTTGGCTCTCTATAGGCCAGACTGTTCGACCTACAGCTACCAAAGTTTGCACATGTATACCTTGGGGGCCGGGAATATGCACTTCAGAGTCCCTTTTTTAAAATTTTAATTAATTAAAAATCAAGCAAAATTTCAACATTTTTTCACAATAACCAAAAATATTACAGCACAAAATTGATTTTTACATCAAGTTAAAGCTCAAAAAATTATCTTTTAGTGTTTATCAATTGTTATTATATTGAAGTTCCATTAAATAAGTAAATCACTTTTGGAATCTTAAATGTATTAAATTTAATACGAAATAATAAAAAAATAAAACATTTTAAAAATTAAAAAAATTGAAATCCACTTTAGCAAATTTTAAGCTTTTGTGTGAGAGCATTATTATTTTTAAGTCATTTTTTATCTGAATTTAAATCCCTAAGTGGTTTGAATCAATCACTTGAATATCAGATTTTACATTCTTCAATATTCATTTATTTATTTAATAATATTTATTTTTTAATCAGTCCAGCTCCAAAACTTTTGCCTTACAGCTATTTTTTTTCCTTCGAAAATATGTTTTAAATTGGTTTGAAATGGTCATGTGACAATATTATTGTACAATCCTTGATTTTTAAAAAAGCAATATTTTTTTTCTCTCATTCTCAAAATTTTCTGAACACCAAAACTTTGTTTTGCTTGCTAGAAAATTAAATTGAAAACTTTAAATAAAATTATATTCTAATGTTTGCAGTATTTTGAGAAATACACTTATTAATAATGCACTTAAATGCATCTTTAAAGAATAAATATAAGTCATGTATTATGAAAGTGAGATAGTTAAAATTAAAAGAAAACAAAAAACTATAATCTTTTGAGTGTGAGATTAATTATTTAAATCGAAAAATTGTAAACTGGAAGATGACGTCATTTCATAGAAACGACAAACAAAAAGCAGTGGATAATAATTTGAACTAAAATATAATAAACTCTTAATTATTTCTTTTGAAGTAAAAAACATTTTTACTTTCATATTATAAGTTTTAAAATAATAAGATATGGGTTTTAATTGTTATTTTTGCTTATATGAAGAAAGTACATTATTCAAATTAAAGAACTCATCTTTGTGAATATAATGAATGACCACATTTCAATGAATGATGCCAAAATAAAAATGATCCTGCTTTCACAGGAGCATGCACAATAATAAACCTATGCTGGTAAAAGCATGCAAATCTTTTGAAAACGCATCTGCTTTAAAAGAAGCATATGTAATTAATAATGCAATATGGGTAAAAGCAGGTAAAAATATTATTTGTCTACATATTGAAATAAAAAGTGTTTATGAATTATGACTCATACATTTTTACTTATCTGTCTTGTGAATCATATTTAACAAAATATTCTTGAGACACTAAGACAAATAAAAAAAAGTGGCCCAATCAACTAAATCAATCATTAAAGCTGACCATTTTATAAAAATTTCAATATCACTATTCGATAAAAACTGGAGAGTTCAGATCACTTTATCGGCCATCTCCCAGAAGTCAATAAAAGTTTCCTAGAGTAATTGATCTAGATTATGAAAATGTTGATTGTTCTAATCTTCCAATATTCAAAACAGAATAAATCGGCCAGATTTGATCACAGAAGATAGAAATGTTTATTTATTTAGAGGTTGAAATATAAAGAATATTTTATAGGATATGAATCTATAAGACCAAAGGACTGTCTATAATTTAAACTTCATAATTTTTTTAAGTATATTTATAAACCAAAAATATATATATATTGGGGATTAGTGCTATAAAGAGCTGCTGTTTATAAATAAATGATGAACACTAAATTTTCGTAGAAAAGAAAGTACTATTCATGCTAAATTAAAATCTAATCTAACAAATTTAATATTTTGCCAATGTGCTTTTATAATGAAGGTTAAATTCAAGTTTCATGTTATGACACCTCAAAGAAGGTGTTTCAAATTGGTTTTGAGAATTTTACATTATTGTGAATATTTCGAAAACTATTTGGAGCTTTACTTTCAGAATTTTTTTAATACTAAATTTGTAAATGTTTGTAATTAATAATGTGTATAAAAGCATGGAACAGACTTTTTGATAAATGGAAACATTTTATAGAAAATATGTGTTTTCTAGACATCAAAATTTCAGAGACACATTTAACATAGAAAACATCATTTTTCAAGACATTTCAAATTATCATTAGAATTCCATAAATTTTTACTGCAAGGTTAATTTTATAACAATAAATCCATTTGATGATACATATAACAATCTTAGAATAGTAGTAATTAACTTGTTTAATCAGTTGTAGATATGGATAAACCTGTGCCCTTGAGTCATTTATTTTAATTGTCACTAATTTTGTGAGGATATAACATTATATAACAAAGTTACAGTAATGCTTTTGTTGATGACTTTATTGTCATAATGATATTTAATGCTCAGAAAGCACATTCTTTTTGTGGAATTCTTTTTTAACTATACAAACTATTATTTCAAGTAACTTTAAATGGGGCTCTGCTTCCTTTTTTGTGAGATAGGTATAATATTACAATGAGGCTTTTTCTTTACGTTGCTAATTTTTAAAAAAATTAACTTAACCCTCTAAGGGTTAAACACGTATTTCGACGTAGCCACAGGATGTGACGGCAAGCGCGCTGCACGTATTTTAACGTAGGCTAAAAGACGGCGCTCTTTCGATGTGCACGGAAAATAACATTGGGGGTTGTCTGTTCTCCAAGTGTTGCCGACGCATTTTAACGTATTTCTTTCCCCCAACAAGTTTGGACATCTTGATGGATTGGAAGGGAGTCAACACAATGGATGTTTTACGACCATTTAAGGATGCCAAAGGAACTGAGGGCTCGAAGAGCCCTTTAGACAAAGGGGATTATGAATGGTGACAGCGTAAGAGGGGAACAAGATCTCGTTGAATAAAACAGGAACAAAAAAATTTCTCAAATTGTGTGTCCCATAAGCTTCTGTGTGTATTTAGATTTAATTTGTATTTAGTTTCAATAGTATTTCTTGGATAAAGCTTGTTTGAACGAAATTTTGTTTTAAAGTTTCATTGAATTTTTATTCAGAATGCAGTTTTATGCTCTCTTGTGATTAAACATCACTTTGAAGCATTAGAAACTCAGAAGGAATATATTCGAAAAATTGCTATCAATATATAGTTAATAAATTAAATATATTTGACATTTATATTTAAACTATTTTTTAAATGCAAATTTATGCTTTTTACTCTAATCTCTACCTCTAATTATTTTTCTTCGCTCAAAGTAACCAGATGCAATTGAATTTTGAGTTTTAAAGTAGCCTAAATTTTGAAGAATATAATAAAGTATACTGTTATATTGTTTGTTATTTCAGATTTATACAGAGTAAAAGCATGGGATTATGTGTTCGATCCTTTATACTGCGACTACTTTTTAAAGTTCTATAATTAACAGAATAAAAAAAATCTTTCAGATTCATAAAAGAAACAATAAAAGCCTTTTTAAAAAAAATTTTATATCTGGAAGTTATTAATATTAGTTTAGTTATTAATGTTTGGATATTTATTTATATTAGTTTAACTTTTAATATTTAGTTATTAGTATTTACACCTTGATGTAGATAAAGGAAATAGCAAAAAAAATAAAATAATAATAATTGTTTGAAAAATTTTAGCCGATAACATTTTAAATGTTTTAACTCTGTAAACAATCTTAACATATTTTTTAAAAATAGTTTATCAAAGATGATACATTTCTTGGATAAAATGGTAGATCTATAATTTTTTTTAAAAAAATACAAAAATTCTGTATTTATTTTACAGCTCTTTGAAGCAATTTTTTCTTTGTTATGCTAAAGAGACTTCTTCATTAGAGGCTAAAATCTGAATGGATAAATAACAAAACTTTTGATAATTCTTGTGCAAAATGCAGCACGGTTTTTAATGACATGTTTTTAAGAACCTACTTATGGAAAATGATGCAAATAAAGGTTTCAATGTTGCATTATCTATAAACTATTTATGAATATTGAAAAGTTTTAGAGTTCATAGTTATGGCTTAAAATCACAACCTGTTGTTTACTCAGATCAAATAAATGAATTTACATTACTTTACTCAGATTTTGGCAGGTATTTCTTATGGAAGAAAATTCTTAAACTGCACACTTTGGTGGAGATGGATCTTAAAAGTTGTCGGGCCCAAACTTGAAAACAATTTTTATCAAGGTTTTATTATTATTATTATTAAAAGTAATCTAAGGATTTGCAATCATGATAAAGATCAATGGTAGAATTAATTTACTTATTTTCTCGTATGCATATTCTTAAGCAGTGTAGCGCTATCCGTATTTTTTAATAAATTTGAATAGAAACAATTATGAATTTTGTATCTTTTAGATTGGAGTGAAAATTCGATATTTTTGCAGTAAAGATGTCAAAGCAACGTACTAAACTTCATTTATCTTTTTTTGAATTTTCAAATAACTGTTCAAACACTCACGGAAAGACTGACTCATGGATAATCAATATTTTGACACATTATATTAAAAAATTTAATACAAATCTACATTTTGATAACTTTGAATGACACGTATAATATATCAAGATGCTTACGTTTTGGAATATCATGTATACGCATACACGATTTTTACATACCATACATGATTTTTACATTTCCATCAATTAGTTTCCTCTAATATTTGTCACAAGATTACATCTAACTTAATTACAATTAATTTAAGAAAAAATTTGCCTTTTGGAGATCTTTTTGGTAAATTATGAAAATTAAGTATCAAGTGTTGCGGATGGGTACAATTTGCTTTCTTTCAGCATTTTTTTTTTTTTTTCAATTCCTGCTGTTAGCGCACACTCCCCCTATATATATATCTTGTTCAAATTTTCCATTGTTACTAAAAAAATTTTTATTCATCCAATTAAGTTCAAGCAGCTTTTTTAAAACTTGTAGTGGATAACATTTGACGCTATTACAGTTTTTTTTTTCAAATATTAATTCATTTTTTTATTAATTAATTAAAAACTAACTTTCTAGACAAAAATTCAACTTCATTTCTCCATCGCTAATTAAATAACGAATTCAGTTTATCCCCCCCCCACGCCAATGAGATTAGGTTTAACATGTTTTCAGCAGATTATTTTAGACGATGTTTGATACATTTAAAATAAACATTGTAAATTAATCATGTTTTTTTTTCCGACTCATTTTGAAGTACTTTTGATTTAAAATAATTGAGAATAAATAAATTAGAAATTTCTAATTTGGTTTGGTTTTCCTACCAACTGGTGTAGTAAAATCACGCATTTGAGTAGTCACAATTGAATAATCAATTCAATGCTAGTAGAAATTTTTGATCAATTTTTCATAGTTATTGTAATTATCGGTTCGGGATAACCTGGTTGGTAAACGTAAGTTTCGCATCCCTTTCGCTGCGAGTTCGAACCCGCCAACTGAAGACTTTCCGAATGTGTGTGTATTTGATGAACATTACATTTGTCGTGGTCTCAAAGTCATCCATGTCGAGAGTGATACTACTGTGCGTACTGGAGCATAGGTGATCGTTCTCTGTTCTAGATCTAAATTACGATCTATGGATGAATGAATGCAGCCCGTACCATAAAAAGTGTTTTTGACGTGTGTGAGATAGAAGTCAGACTTTTGGATTTGGGTGCTCAAGGGTCCATATTCTCAAAACTTAATGTGCCCCTCTTTCCATTGTAAAGCGGAACATGAGAATAACAACAACTATTGTAATTATTTAATAAAAAGTAACTAAAATAGTATTTTAATCTCAAGAAGACACCAAGACCGGATAGCCTGGTTGGTTGGGGGCTAGATTTGTATCTTTTGGGCTGCGAGTTTGAACCCGCCAGTTGAAGAAAGTTCATGTGGGTGTGAAACCACCATCAACTTCATAAATTAGAAAGGGGGTAGTCCAGCACCATATGTAGACAGGAAAATGGAAAATTGTCATTATTATAATTATTTAATAAAAATTAATTAAAATAAAAAAAGCTTTGTTGACGTAAGGACAAATTGATTTTAAGAAATTGTTTTTTATACAGTTGTTTATAATCTTCTTTCTCTGAGTGCTGAGAAACAACAATACCAAACTTCTACAACATGCAAATGACTTTGCATTAAAAATTTTGGAGACAAAACTTTACAAAAACCAGTTCTGTAATGCATGAAGTTAATAATTTACTGAAAGGAATATAATGAATTATGAGGCTTAAAATAGTTAAATGAATATAATAATAAGGCATAACTATAGTTCTTACAATTTTAATTAATCTGATTTATGTTTTAAAATTATTCTGGTAAGTCATATGCAAAAAAAAAAAAAATCCAGTTCTTTTTGTTATATATATAACAAATTAACAATAGAAAGCGTCGGGAATTTATACTTGAGGTGGATTTTGCTTAATGATTTCTCTATGAGCCTGTACCGCGGTCATAAAGTTATACCTTTAATTCTTTTGTTCTGCTTTTTTTTTTTTTTTTTTTTTTTTACAATTGGTTTCTTTGTATGTACTTCCACAGCGTTATTAAGATGATTGAATTTGTGCATTTTAGTAATTGCATTTGTTGTTCTTGTTGACAGGCGACGTATTTTCTTTAAAAATGTTTTCGTTCTATTACCTAATTTGGATTTTGCTGTTGAATTTTATATGCATTTATCCTTATTGTGAATAGATAAAAAGGAGGCAACAATAGGCGCCACTTCGAAAATATTTAAAAAGTATTATTACTTCTTTTATCAATACGGTTGTTATCTAATTACATAAATTTTATGAAGTGTAATGCGTTTTTCTATATTAAATATGATATTCTACACAATTGTGCAAAAGATTTCAACTCATTGTTACAACAGGGCATATTTTTTTTTTATAATTGAAAGTAATTGCTTACACCGGTTATTGCATCTAAATATGGAATTGTTTAATTCTTATGCCAGTTTTTGAGAGTTTTCAAACTATGCTGGCAAATATTTGTAAAATTTATACATCACAACTTCACTGAAATACTATTATCACTATCTCTTCATTAATTTTATTTACTTATATAGTTTGATACTTTTACTATGTCTATGGAGATAATCAAACAAAGTGAAGAAATCTTTTCTTATAAGCAATTAAAATTTCAAATACGGTTCTAAAACATTAAATTTTCTTAATTTGTGGAACTGTTGCAGATTCCTACCAAAACAAGGTGCTTATTGCTTTATTGAATTTATTAACATGAATAATTATATTAAAAAAAAGCTTTCAATGATTTCTATCTCCACTATTAGCGGTCATTAATAAGATAAAGAAAAGGGAATGTTGCAAATTTACATAAGTGAATATATATTTTACAAGTTTAATTTCACATATTTTAGACATCAATTACTTTTCCACTGTCAATTTTATAAAAAGATTTAAGTACAACTGAAACTTTTGTGAATTACCTTGTTTGATAAAACTAGCAAATATAGTAATAAATAA
Organism: Argiope argentata; assembly: GCA_026289955.1. Lineage (NCBI taxonomy): Eukaryota > Metazoa > Arthropoda > Arachnida > Araneae > Araneidae > Argiope > Argiope argentata. Next base: position 1,059,174 of record JAOUZG010052945.1, read on the forward strand.
TTAGTGTTTTCTTTTACAGAATGGATGAAAATTAGAAAATTAATTTATGTCCATTTTATTTTTTTAAGAATACTAAACATTATAAACGTACCAAAATTTATATGGAATAAAATATATTGCAGTTTAATATTTTAAAAGAATCATTTGTTTGTTCAAGCTGCCTTTTAATATTTTTGAAGGTAGCAATATCATTGAAAATGTACACAAAATAATGGGGGAAAATTAAGAAAAAAATCGCAGAAATATCGATAATTTTAATAAATTTCACAAACACTTTAAAATCTCTAGAATATTCTGTAATTTCAAAAATTAATTTTTAATAAGGACATTTAATCTACATTTACCTTGGTATATTTCACGATTTTTGAACTTAAAAATTTCCATATTTTGAAACATTTAAGAGCGAAGATGCTATGATTTTTTAAATATAAAACAATGATTACAAACAATATTGAGTTTTAATAAAATTGCTACAAGATATTATAAAATCCGGACAAATACAAAAGTAGCCAATTATATTTTTAGAATTATACATTTTTTCAGATATCCAATTAATTTGAAGGATTTGTATCTCTAGTTATAATAGAATATGATGCCCTAAAAAATAATTTATCAGTTGAATATTGTTATTTATATGTATCTGATTAACAAACCTATCCATGTTTAGTTCTAATTCTAGACAAATGCTACTATATTGCAGCTGTTGATTGCTCTGTATAAAAATATTACAATGATTTATTTAAAAAAAATAATGAAAGAATATGAATACAACTTTAATCATTCATTAACTGCTTATTTTGAATGTGTGTGTGTGTGTGTGTGTGTATATATATATATATATATAATAAGACCGAATGTATGATGAAAGTTTCTGTGCTTAATATATCTAGTAAAAATTAAGCGAAAACGTATCTGTTTGTATTCACACTGCGTAACAGTTTAGAAAGTGCTATCAGCAATCGGGGTTAAAAAGCAACCCGCCACACCATTCCTAGACACCACCTGACTTTCGTAGCCTTATAAAATAAACCACAGCAATAAAATTTGGCATGAATGGGCGATAATTTGCTGACACCTTAGGCTTGTTGACCTCCCATGAAGAGCAGGAGGGGAAGGAAGGAAAGTCTTGACCGCTTCCTGCGCATCACTTTTGAAAAACCGTAATGCTTTCGCGACAGAAAACTTGTCCTGCTTCCCTTGCTTTACAGAAGTTTCACACGTAGAATCGACACACCCAGAGGGTTAAACTGTGCTGTGCTGTGCATGAAAAAAGTGTTGAATTTTAAAATTTAACTTTTAATTGAAAACTATCCAAATGACTATTTTATTGCCAAGAATTACAAATAAAATTGACTCCTTTGCTGTGTTTATAGAATATTGGTTAGTTATTAATATTCAGGATTACCTCTTAATCTCTAACCTCAAGTTTTTTCCTTCCAATTCCCCCCTCCTCCTCTGCTTTGCTTGGATATCAGTTTTCTTATCAATTTCTTAGATAGATGTCTTAATGTTATGGTACCTTATATTCTTCTTTATTTTGAAAAAGTAAAGATTAATATAAAAAAAATAAACTAGACATGCATTAAAATATTATGGCATTGATTTAGTTTTTAGAAATAAAAAAATGTAAACTTATGAAATTTATTACTTTATTGTTAACTCTTTCAAATAAGTAATCCTTACAGAGATGGAAGGAATTTGATAAGGAATGTTGCAAATGCTGTAACTGATTTAAAATTACTATGAAAATATTATTGTAAGCCTAACATTTTTCTTAGTGATTGTTAGTTGTATGAACGTTATCTTGAATTCAACAGAAAGTAATAACTTTTTGAATAGTGTAATGCTTACACTCTTTATATTCTTTATGTTTTTATATCTGGGAATTAATTTATAAAATTAAATATTGAAAAGCAACTTTCAATTATTGGAACTTACATGCTGAATTCATTATCTCTGTATAAAAGTGCTTTTTTTTAAAATTATTATTGACAAACTTTAATCATTTTACACTTTTTTTTGTTTTGTTTTTGTATTTAAAGGGATTATTGCTAGTTAACAAAATTAAAACTTGAAATTTTGATGAATTACTAAGTTTTTATTTTTTGAAGTTTGAAAAAATTGTTTGGACAAAAAATAGCTTTAGTCAGACTATCTAGCCATCTCTATAGATGCAAGCTCAAAAACATTGCAGCTATGCAGATGAGTTTAGCATATGATTCTCTTGTCTGAACTATCAAATTATTGAATCAGTCTGCTCTTATATGTGTAAACTGAAGATACAACAAACTATATGAATGTAATTTGATATGTGACTTTAAATCTAAATTGTTCTTACATTTAAAATGTATACTTGATTTTCTTTACTTTTCCACAAAATGTAAAATATGCCATTGTGTTAATTTACTGAATATGACAGATAATATTCATATTGATTAAATGTGGCTTGCTGAATAAATTTTCTATGTCTCTATAAGTATAGGTATTTTTAAATTTAGCATTTCAGGTATATGTTAATTTTTACAAAGAATTTGAAGTTGATAGTGCACAAATAGGTGTATGTATTTAATAACTCTTAATTTTGTGTACTTTTCTATTAGCCAGGCACAAGCGAAAAAACGCAAAATAATGTAGAATTCCACAAATTTGTTTTGTTGATTTTACTCTTGCACCCGACTAACAGAAAATATTATATAGCATGGAAAAAAATATAGAGAAAATTAAGGGGGAAATACCCTTAATCTTATATATATTTTTGGAAATTTTTATTTATGTTTTTTAAATTTTATTGTTTGTTTGATTTACAGATGTGCATAAATTATTTATTTATTACTTTAGGAAGATAGAGTGGAAATGCGGAAAATTCCAGTTCCTCCTAATAGGTACACTCCTTTGAGAGAAAACTGGGAAAAAATATTTTCTACTGTTGTGCAACATTTAAATCTACATATCAGATTTAATCTGAAAACAAGGATGGTAGAAATACGGGTATGTTGATATGCTTTTTTAAGATAAAATATATATTATTATGAATATATAACCTTACATATTGTGTATATTATTATACATATTGTAATTATAATATAATGAACTGTATAATTTATATTTATTTTAATAACGTTTTTGCCCTTTTATATATTTATTGCAGACTTGTAAAGAAACAAAAGATATTAGTGCTTTACAAAAAGCAGCTGACTTTGTTCGAGCATTTACATTGGGATTTGAAGTTGATGTAAGATTTTTTTAAATATTTTTTTCTTGATTTTGTTTAGAATTAAATTAGACTGTTATTTAAAAAAAAGTGGTATATTATTATGGAATAATAATAAATAATAATAATTTGTCAAGTAGAAAAGGCAGCATTTCATAATTTAGCTGACTATATTTTATCAATAATATTAGTAACAGTTAAATCCCCCTTTTAAATTTTTTTATTTATTTTGTGATGTCATTAATATAGAATATTGTATGAAATTTGTTTTACAAATGTATTATGTTTTCAACATTTTTGTTTAATTGCTTTTTTTTCCTACAGGAAATTACATATCTTCTTTATCAACTATTTTTAAGATTTTTTTTTATTTATAGATTAGTGCATATATATATTTCATATTGTAGCTATTTTCATAATCATTTTCTGCTCCAACAGTTGATTGTAAATGAATTGCTAAACATATAATTTACACAAACATATTAAAAATATAATTCTTTATTTGTTCTCTTTGAATGAATTTCTTTTTCTTTTACGAATGTTCAGTCTCTAGTTACTTAACAATTCCAGATTATTAAATAATTCTTAATGTAATTATTACTTTTTAATGCCATTTATTTCATGAATTTTCTTAACTAATTCTGCAATCAAATATATTCATTGCTAAAATATTTTAATATTTTTTTTCACCATAAAACTTTTGGTGTTTATGTTTTCTAAAATATTATATAAAAATAGGCTTCATATTTTTCTGTCATTGTTTCAACTACTAAGATAAATGATACATAATTAAGTTTCCACAATCTCATAGTCCTTGAGTAAAAAAAAAAGTATTAAATTTTAAAAAAATATGTTTGTGTCCATACTGCTGTAGTGGTAGATGTATCTGAAAATGAATTTAAAAAAATTCTTTTTCTCTTCATATTACATAATTGTTTGAAACAATCCTCATATCAATTTTATGTAAATGATGCTTTTGCTTATAAATAAATTACTACAAACAGTGTAAAATTAAGATCTCAAAACAATCATTTGACCTTAATCTAATATTTTCTGGTTCTTTTGAGATGGGGTGGGGGAATGGTTACTGTCTTATTATTCAACAAAGAATTTACAAAATGCTTGGGATATTTTTGGATTCTATGTCATTTCGGTTTAAATTTAAATGTTTTAAATGGCTTGTATTAATTTTAGCTTACAAGTTTAAAAAAGATACCATGATTTGATGCATTTGTGAAAAATGGACTAATATAGTATGGTTCATAAACTTAATGTCATTTTCTCCTATTGGGAGCTAAAATCTCTATTTAAAACCAAATATTGCTTCTTTCTCTTTATATATATGTCTTTCAGATACTCCTTTCCTCTGAAATAAACTGTAATTTTATATGGATTAAATGTGAACTTTAAAGTTTTGGGACCCTTAATTTGAATTTTCCCTCTGCATATTCTTTTTAATTCTATGTATCTCTATTAATGTTTCGTTATTCTGTGATTATATATTGAAAATGATTATTTCAGTGTTAAAAAATGAATGTAATTTAAAAGCAGAAAGTTAGTGTATACTCTGAAATGTTCAATAGTAAAAAAATAATACATATCTAACACTATTTTACAATTCAATTTATATTCAACTACATATTTCTATGATCCAGAATGTGATTTCAATGACTGATTTATGCATTCAAAATAATACCTGATAGATCATATTTTATAGTTAAAACAGATAAAAAATGTGGAAAATTAGAATGGGTTTGGTTTAATCTATTTCTAGAAGTGCAGGATCTAGATATTAATTAAAGTATATGATTGCACTTATTAATAGAAATAATGTATATATCTTTCTGTATGTTTTTAATGAATTTCAGATTTCCTCTAATGTTGTATAGCTAAAATTATGAAGTCTTATTATTATACTTAAATTACCAGAAGGAGGGGGAAAGTAAATTGAGGGAAATTCTATTCAACACAACTTCCTGTTTGTGTGCATAATTATGCTTTTAGAATAATTTTGAAACAAATACTTAATATTAATTTAAATACTTTATTAGCATTTGTTTCAACAAAATAAGAATATTGGGAGAACTAATTATTATAAAGTAGTGTTAAAGTATATGAAAGGCGAAAGTTTTTAGTATTTTTAAAGTATGCTTAGTTTTAGTTTAATGTCTTTAACGTGTTAGAAATACTTGTTTGTCTATTATAATTAATTATTTCTTGAAAATAATTTGAAAAATTAAACTGTAATTTATTGATATCCATTTGTTAAGGATGCTCTGGCATTGGTGCGGTTGGATGAATTATTTCTTGAATCTTTTGATGTCAAAGATGGTAAGTAAAAATAAAATATTAATTTAGCGAATTATTAAATTAAAAGTACATTCATAAAATCATCTAAAAGCATTTGAAATGTTTTATAGGCTTTGAGTTATAAAATTAATATCATTTTAGTATTTTTCAAACTTTAAGGTTTTATTGTATTTTAAAACAAATGAATTAAAAGATCAATAATAATAGTGTGATAAATATTATTAGATGTAAGAAACAATGCATTCCTTTTAAATTGAAAAAAATTAATAATAATAATTTCAGTTAAAACTCTGCATGGTGACCATCTATCAAGAGCTATTGGTCGTATTGTTGGAAAAAGTGGGAAAACTAAATTTTCAATTGAAAATGCAACAAAGACCAGAATAGTAGTAGCAGATAGGTAAAAACTTTTAAATTCTTTTTACTTGTTTTTTTTCCAGTCTATTTAATGCTTTTTGGCTCTTTATAAGCTTAAAGAAATATGAATATATTAGGATTATATAAATTATTGCTGCAGATCTATTATGGAAAGGTGTAGAAATTAGTTTGCATACATTTCATTTGTTTTCTGTATATAAGGCTAAAATAGTAATCTAACATTCCAAATTTATATAACAACAAAAGCATTTTTATTATGTATTACTCTCTAAATCATCTTTTAAATTTTGTATAAATTGTACAATAAAATGGTCTTAAGAATGTCTTCCAGCAGCTGTAAAAGTTTCTGTAATTGCTATGGAAACACACACAAAACCAGATATACACAAGAAAGCTGCACAAAGTATTACAAATACGTTCTTCGTTACTTATAGCAATGCTGGCAGTGAAAAATTCAGTAACATTGTGAGAAGAAAAAAAATCTTATTTTAACTAGAATACAAAAACATTGGAGTAATTCCTGATAGTAAAAATGTATATTAATTTTTAATGATGTTAAACTGAGTAATGGTGACTTAAAAAAATAAAAGGGCTTGCTAATTAATAAAAAGGAAAGTATAAATGTTTAACAAATAATTTATTTGATCAATAAAATCATGTATGATTTAAAAATAGTTCTTCTCAGGGTGAATGAGTTCATAGACCTGATCTGGCTCTGCTGGTCACAGTGATGAGGAACAACAACAAAAATATTTCTCGTATATATTTAGTCACTAATAAATATCTGTTTAATTTTAAATAATGTTTGAAAATATTTGTTTTAATTAAAATTCTTTGGAGATATCTATTCTTCAATAAGTTGTTGATACTAAATTAAATGTAATATATTTGAGAACTGCTACTAATGACTGTATAAGTTATGTTGGTTGGTATACTTAAGTATACTTATAATCAAAGGATTGTTTAATTAATGTGTAAATATTTAAAAAAAATTTTTTACTATAATTATTGGGATTTTTAACTTTGCCAAAGAAGGAAAATTTGTATTTTGCAAATGTTTCTCTATTTTTTAGAATTTGTTAACCTTTGAACTATATTAGAATTATTCTTTTACTCAATGTATATGTTACAAAATCGTATGTATTTTATCAGTTAATACATGTTATAATGGTTAACATATTTTTTATTTTAGTAAAATTCACATAATGGGCTCTTACCAAAATATTCGAGCTGCCAGAACTGCGTTGTGCAATCTTATTTTAGGTATGGTTGTTTTTTTTTTTTCTTCTTACATTTTATGACAAATTGAATGAAACTGAAGTGTTTTTTTATGTTTTGTGGTTCCCACATATACCTGTTTTTGTAATTTAAATAACTCAAATTACGCTTCAATGGAGGCCATATTTATAGATCTTTTAATAGCGTCCTGAATAGAATCTTATTAATGGAAAGTTTTAATATATCAAAACAAAATTTCTTGTATTTTAATAATTGATATTCTGTGCATTTAAAATTTAAAAGTATTAAAAAAAATGTAAGACTACTGTCCCCTTATAAGGTAGATGGAAAACTAATTACAAATGTATAAATAAAAGGGAGATAACAATTCCTAAATTGCACCATCTGGGTCACCAAATTTCTTCAATCTCGTGCAAGATATATTATTCAAATGTAAATCAGTTTTTGCTTTTGAATACTAACTTCTTAAATCATTTCTGATAGTAAGTTTCATGTTTCACATGAACTGTATATAAAAAAAAATGCAGAGTTTATAATTTATTATTATGCATTATATTTACCATAATGCATTACAGTAAATATAGATGATCATTTGTTACAAATGAGCATTCATTTGCAAAGGATACTTAACAATGAGTTTCATAATAATAATAATACTGTTTTTACAAATTATTTGTGCTTATCAAGTAAGAAATATATTCAGAATTTATGTCACTGTTTAATTAATAAAAAATTAATCAGAATATATAGTAGCCTATGTCCTATTTTAGACTAATCTATCTCTGTACTAAACTTCATCCAATTTTGTTCAGCTGCTCTGGCGTGATTGACTATTATTATCCATCCAAACTTTCACATTTATAATAGTAGTAGTTTATAAAATATAATATATATTATATATATTTGAAGTAGAAAGACATTTTTTCCACTTTTATCTTTTTATCTATATACATAATATTATACATAAATAATTCAGTTATAATTATGATTATACATAATTTTTTTGCTGCAGTAGTCGTTTATTGTTTCAAAAAGTTAAAAACATTTTGATCATTTATGATTATTTCATGAATTTGGAAAACTAAAAATTTGAATGCCAGTTTTTGCAATGCTATTATTCTTATTTGACAATTTCAATTTACCTTTGTTGTACTTTATTATTTGGTTAGACTGAGTCATGTACAACAAGTCTCTTACCAAGTCTTTTTGTTTGAACATGGTACACAAGGGTTATTTCACCCCTTAACCTAACTATTATATGTGTATACTTAACAGAAAACTAATTAATTCTGTTCATGCCCTTAAGTAGTCAGGAGAAACAAATGCTGTATGCCAAAATCTGTTAGTTATTGTTGGTCATCCAAATTGTTCAGCATTAATGATATAATTGAATCTTTTTCTTTTTGTTGTTGCTAATCCTATTTAAAAATCAATAAAGTATTGAAACTGTATGTATTTAATTTTATTTTTTCAGGAAGTGCTCCATCAAAGGTGTACGGAAATTTACGTCATGTTGCTAATCGTTTGGTGGAGTCATTGTAGAAATGTAAATAAATTTTAAAATTTCTTTGTTTTACTGTACAAATTATTGCTGCTGGTTTGTTTAAAGTTGTTGTTTTTAATAGATCTGCTGCTTTTTGATTAAATGGAATAAAAATAAATAAGAAAAATTTCCTATTATTAATTACTACTGCATTCATTTTTAAGAACTTAGATTAAGTTAATTAGATATTTTTCCTTAAAATTCTCTCTCTTTAATAAATTAAGGAATTACATTTATTTTAGCTCCAAACAATAAAACTTGCAAGTTAAGTATCTTTTCATTTATTGCACAAAACAAAAATTAAGATTTAAATTCTGAATAAGTTTGAATCAAATATAGAAAGATATATGCACATTAAGTTTACTTTGTAAACCCCTTTTAAGTTTCAACAACATTATAGCGAAAAATACTTTGAAATTTTTATTATTTTGTAGAGCTTTAAACATAGAAGGAAAAAAAAAAAGATTTCTTGAAACAACTTTTAATATTTATTAAAAATCGTGAAAATTCAATTTTGACATAAAAATAAAGGTGAATGGAAATGAATGAAATAGAAATAAAAATGTAGATGCATATCTCAAATTTAAAAATATATATTTGAAAACTATATAATTAAAGATATATATTTGGTCACATAATTCTTTATAAAATACCTATCCCCATGTGCAATATCAATTGTTGCCATCTGGACAATTAAAATTTCATATTTGTTTCTCTGAGTGCTTACAGATCATGAGAAACAATTTAATACGCATTAAATTTTCTATTTCTAATATATTTGCATATGATTCATTTTCTTGCTTGTTTAAAAAAGTACTAGAAGAAAATTTTCTGTTTTTATTTTAATATAATAAAGCTTTCTAGTTGATTCTAGTATTACAAATTTAGTAATTTTGTTGGTCAGAAAAATATAAAATTTGTCAGTGTTTGTAACTATAGTTTCCTTTCAGCAAAACACAAGAAAATTAATTTTTAAATATATATGTGAGGGAGGGACTGCTCTCAGTATAGTTGTCTCAGCAAATTCTTTTGATAACAGTGTACACTTATATTCCTTTTATTTCCTACAAAATTAATGAACTGAAATTTGAAAATATGAGCTTGAACTTTGCATTTAAAATAAAATCATACAATTAAGCCAGTTTAGTCTCAAACGTCTTATTCCTAACTGATTAGATCTTCATTATTTACTCCCTCCCCCGCCCTCCCCCCCCAAAAAAAACTCCTCCAGATAATATCCTGACTGAGGACTATATTCTTAAACATAACCTCTCCTAAAATGTTGATGTTTATAGCTCTATCTTGGTTATATGGGTGATCATAATCTTCATAAAGCCAAGTAGCAACATTCATCAGATATTACTTTATTGAATCTCATTAGTCTTTTTCTTTATTTTTAAATATTAGCTGCACAAATATAAATAAAAATAGGGGATAAATAGCCAAAAATGCAGCTATTTCAACTTATTCAGGTTGTCAAAACACTTTTTTCTTATCTTTTACTGAATATAGGTGAGCATATTTTATACATTGTAAAATATGGAAAAAAGAATTTTCAAAAATTAACTTTAAAAAGTAAAATTTAATATATATTTATTATTTCAATTTATTATTAAGATTTATTATTAAAGAAAAATCATCACAAACACGATGAGTTTTCAGTCTGGAACTCTGATCCGGGATCTTAGATGATAATATTGTTGAAACCCAATAAAGTTAAATAATTGTGAAGCAATCAATTACTTAACAGTTAAAAAATTTAGTAAACCAGGATGAAAATAAGATACCGTGCATATTTTATAATTTCATTCACTATTTTCTATTCTTTCAACTAATTTGTACACATTCATCATGTAAAGTGAACCAGCTATATTCCATATTTAGAAATGTTGAGGTGAAGAATTGATCAGAATAACTATATGTGTTCTTTTTAATATGAAGTATTAGTAGATATGTAAGCAAAGGTATAGGTGAGACGTTTAATTCAAATGTAGGATATTTTTCTTAACGGAAAGCAGCCAAGTTGAATCTTATCAGGTTATGCCCTGTAAGTAAGTAGGTAAAGTGGAAATTTTAAATTTTCGTCCTAAATTTGGAACTTATTTAAGTATTTCTTGTAAGTTATCACCTTATATGTAAAATTCCTGAAAATCGGAGGCGCTTAATTAAGTTTTGCTGGCCTATTCTTGGAATACGATCCGGTGTTTTACAGTTACCTTGCTAAAGTCCAGGCCACCTGGACTGAAAAATTAACAAATGCATTTATAAAGTGAAAGTTTTGTCAAATGAAATATAATGAACAATTCCTTCAAAATTTTAAGATAATTTAAAATCAATGAGTAGTATTATAAAGCGAAATTAAATGTCAAAAAACGAAACTTAAATAACTAGTCATAATGATAAATTTTATATGCTACTAGCTTATATTCCTGTGGTATGTCGAACATTGAAAGTCGAAGACTCTCTTTTCTTTAAATTTTTTAACGATTGCCTGCTGGCATTCAAAAAGGCATCAGGTTTATTTAAAAAGTTGCAAGTTTTTTAAATTTATTTTATTATTTTTTTTAATAGAATTATTGCAGGTTTTTCTATGGTGATGAGTTCTTATTCCAGAGGCCTTGATTCCTCGCAACTCTTTTTTCGGGGACTAGATCTACTTTCTTGTTCAGTGTTATTTGATTTGTAGATCAAACTTTAGAACTATTTCTCCGCTTATGTGGATCATTCCTCTTGTTTCTTCATTTTTTTTTCTGTACTTGACTCTTAAGTATTTCCTACCAAATAAATCTATTTGCAACAGTTCTCTTGACTTTTTAAAGTGGTCTGCTAACATCACCTGGTTTGATGTCAACATTAAGAAAGAATCGCCTTTTTTAATGGTGCGCATTTTGTGTCTCATGTATTTTTTTATTAATGCTCTAGAGATGTGATGTATCCATGTGCTGTGAACCCGAAAATCATAAGAGTTTTGATTAACCTAGATGAGATTATCATCATCCAAATGCTCAAAATGTATTTTACTCGCTCATGCATACTTCAGTGTACTTTTTGTGCAATACATTGATTATGGTATCTAAAAGTTTTATCAAAATATCTCCATAACTTTAAAATAGTTTAAATTTTGCAAAATGCTTCATACACATAATTTGCATCTATTAAAAATTACACACAAAGACAAATTTAAAATAAACTGTAAGTTCCCAAATATACTCAAAATACTTGTAAAAAATGCAAATAAACTATTGCAACAATCCATATACTTCACAAGAAAAAAGAAGTGGTCAACCAAGCCTAACCGCTTTTCCAAATTTTTCATTTCAAATTTTTAAAGATGATTCTTATATGTGTATAAAAAATATATACATCTACACTATATGTGGTAAATTAATTCCACGAGAGGGCGCTCATCACTTCCGGTGTGAATCAGCAGTCAAAGGGGAGAGAGAGCCCCGACACCAAGGAATTCGGACCGTTTTTTCCGCTACCGTCGGCCGAGAAAGGGTCACGACCGGAAACCGTTGGGACATTCCTTTGAAAATGCTCCAAGTGCAACACGTAGGTGGGAAAGAGCATCTGTTTATCTCCATGCCATTTCAATCAATTCTTCATCATTAAAACTTCATTGTAAAAATCACCATTTTTAATCCTTCAATAAACCAATAGTAATCTTAACCAGTGGACTGATGATTTCAAACCCATCACACCCATATATATATACACATTTACACTATATATACACATTTTTTAATTTTTTGCCTCTATGCATTCAATTATTTAGCAGAAAAGAGCAGCAGTATTGAAAAAAAAATCGCCTTAAAAAATTACACTATTAATTAATTCTAAAGTTAAATCGTGAAAGTTAATACAACAAAATTTAAATTTTATGAAAATTACAAAGACCTACACAACATGGAAAAGAGCCAGTATACAATATTAGTGACAACTACAAAAACATTTTAAATTTCTCTTTAACATTAAAATACATTGTTGTAAGACATAGAGGATTTTTTAAAAGTTTATTTGAAACTGGTTGCCTCTGGCCATCAAGTGGTTCGCCGGGAATATTGGTTCCATTTATCAGTTAAATCATTTCAGATATAATTCCGCCAGATCTTCAGACTTTATAACCGTCACTATGATTGGCTTACTTAAGTTCTACTAATATAACATCTAAGCCTTTTCACTGGAAACAGTGTCATTAACCGGTGGTGGTTTTCCACTGAGGCGTTGAAAACAATCGTCTAGATCAATAAATCCTTTCAAAAGCACTGGCATTCGAAAACTTTCTAAGATGTCTGTATGTCAAAACCATTAGTTTTTAAATAAGTTTAAATATAATTAGCAGTATTTTATGATTCGAATATTATTAGCCAAATTAAAATCAACTTTCGTTCAAGTCTTAGAGTATACTTCTTAGGATTTATTTATTTCAATTTTGTTTGCAGATCAGTGAAATCCTATTAACTTTCGTTCGCTACTGACCCACAAACTACAATTGTCACCTATCATAGAATGTAAGAGGTAAAAAAGAAATGCCAATGTCATATCCTTTTCTCCTTTCGCAGAGTAAAGGGCGTTACATAAATACCTCCCACTCCCGATACCTTTAACCTTATGTCGAGAAATAATATTGAAGATGGATTGCGTATTTTCATTATCCACCCACAGGAAACTGACATTTCTTTTGGCTGAATTTTTCAAGATACTCGGTTTCTGGGCATCTCTTAAAGTTTGGAGATGCGAGAAACAAACGCAGCTTTTAAAAATTAAAAAGATTAAAATGAAATCTGCTATGCATATTTCAATGTATCATGCCAGAACATCATTTCTTGAACGACCACCACGTTCAAGTTAAATTATATTTTTATTCATTGTAATTGGTGCATTGAATGAGTCACTTTAGTATTGCAAACGATCTAAAAATTTTTTGTCTCACATTGATTGTTTTAAAAAATATCCCAATTCCTATTTATTTCATTTTATATAATCTGCTCAAAATGACATTTTTCTAAGTTTTATTTGCGGTAGTCATTAACTTATATTTTTTAATAAGAGCTTTTGTAAATACAATGGCAACGCGTTATTAAAAGCTGATTTTTTTTGAGATGCTCGTACTGATAATAAAATTTTTATTTTTCGCTTGCGGATTTTTGTTGACGCCAAAAACTTCATTCCCAAAACAGCATCATGTTATAACATGATTAAAATGGAATTTTTCTCAGTTTTTATGAATATTTATTAATTTCTATTTTTGTAAGATCTAAAGAGAACTCATTTTATAATTTTCTGCACAAAAAGTTTAAAAATAATAAGAAATTTTAAGAAAATTCAGCAGAATTTATTTCAAAATATAATAAATAATTGTTAAAAGACAAAATTATAATTTTAATGTTGGTATCTGTATTTATTTTCGCATTGATTTTTTTTTAAATGAAAGGAAAAATTACAAATTCTTTTTTTTTAATTCCGTAATGTAATTATTTAAATTCTCCTAGCTTGAGATCCGAGTAAAAACAAGAAATCTTTAATATATTATTTTTAGGACTTATTTCACAGATTCTTTGAATTATTTCCGTTATAAAAAATTATTAAAAAATACATTTAGTATAAAAAATTTCTTTAAAATTTATAGTACGAAAAAAATAAGAAGAAAATTTTATTATTTTGGCATAAAAGTCACCATAATGGTGTTATTATTCTTTAGAAAATGAATTACTTTTAGCTGAACAGTTGAATTTTTATTAAAGTAAATCCATTATGGGAAAACTAAAATTTACAAAAGCCGAATTATTGACTTACGCATTTTTTTTAATGCCTTACTTTCTTATGTTCTCACCAAGTAGTTGTAGACTGAAAAATGAAATGCAGATGTTGCCTCCATAGAGCTGGTATACTAATAGTGGGAGTGCAACCCTACTAAGCCGTGGGACAAGATAGAAAGACGTGCTGTGTGTATAGAATTTGTATTCACCGTAACTTCATTATCCATTCCCCATTATATTTCTATAGGAGATCTTTCCTTGCTTTTAACTGTTCAATTTTAAAGCTTATTTAAGCCCTGGTTAACTTTTGCTGTGCAATTGGATGCAAAGAAAAAGCTTCTACGGACAGTTATCTGTCATTTCACTGGTACATACAATAAAACATATTCTATTTGTATCCATTTTAATTCATTTAAAAATTTCGTAGCCACGATCACTCAGTGATTTTGTTGTTATAACTGAATAATATTTCATAGTTTGGTTTACTTATTGTATTTAATTTATTTAACTTGTCATTAAGGTTCATTTAAACTGATAGAAATGCATTATATTTTGCTACTTGCTTTATTTTAAGCTCGAATGTGTTGCAAGCGGTTGACTGAAAGCTTGGCGTGATTTTTTCTCGCCAATACAATTATATAAAGATTATTACATAAACACACTTTTCATTCATCCAATCAAGTTCAACTAAATTTTTTAAAACTTGTTGTGGATTACATTTGATTTTAATTCAGTTTTTTTAAATATTAATTTATAAATTTGGTTAATTAATTAAAAACTAACTTTCTCGCCAAAAATCTTCGTTTCCCTGTCGCCAAATAAATAACGAATTCAGTTTGTTTTTTTCCAACAGTGTTGGTGTTAGGCTTATCATGATTTCGGCCGATTATTTTAAACGATTCTGTTTATTTTCATAATTTTTGATGTATATAAAATTAAACATGGTTAATTCATCGAATTTTCTGATTCATTTTGAAGTACTTTCGAATTAAAATAATGTAGAATAAAGGAAATTAGAAATTATTAATTTGTATTTGTGTTTCCAACTGGTGTGGGAAATTATAGCTTTTTGCGGTGTCACAATTGGCTTTGAATCATCAATTGGCGTTGAAAATTCATTTCTAATATAATTTTTGATCAATTATTTATATTAATTGTAATTGTTAGGCCGGGATAGTTGAAATCTATTTCTTTTTTCAGGGCAGCTCTTAATTGTTGTTCTAATTAATGCTCCAAGTTTAAATGAAAATATTTGAATTATTTGGAGAAATTGTAATTTAAAATAAATATTATTTTCTTTATGTTTTATTTAACAATTATTTGGTGTGATAATTTGCGGTTCCTTTTATTATAAGAAAGATGTTCTTAACTGAATCATAAGCTTTATTTAGCCACTGAAAATTTGTTGATAGTCACACCAAATACTCTGCATTTTTTTTAAAAACTTAACATTCTTGAACTTTAATTTGATAATACATATTTTTGTCTAATGTTAATATCATAATTTAGAATTATATAGCATTTTTCAATTAATGTTAAACCCTAACAAAATAAGAGTCAAGATCTATTTGATATACATTTTGTTGCTCACCCATGCCCAAAACCTTTTTTTTTTTTTGTAATTTTTATTCTGTAAAGAAATTGGAGTAATGAATATAATTGTTTTATTGCTTTCATCAGAAGTTAATTTCAATAAAGATCGATTGGACAAGAATTGTGAATTTTATCTTCAAATAAGTTGATTTAAATATGATACACATCCAGATGCTTATAAAACTAATACAAAAGAATATATTTACAATTGTTAACTAAGGTTAATTTTTATTAATTAAAATTTAGTTAATTTTTATTTTTATTAAAATCAACGACCTAAAATTAGATTTACATCACCATACAATTAATAAATAATAACAAAGTAGCTTTGACTGAGGTGGATTAACAAAAGCTTTGTTGAATTTCTTTTTAAAAAATTTTGTTTGCCTCCATTCACTAAAATTACTAAAATGAACAATCTACAGAATAATTATGTAAAATTATGATAATTAAGGATTTTCTCTCTTTCGAAAATAATTAAGTAATCTCTGAGCAATTCTTTTAATTTTTTTATTGGGACACAATAAATGTATTTTCGGGTATTTCTTTTGATACAAAGAATCAACAGATAATTGATATTAGAAAAGGTTTCCGACCGGTTTTAAACTTTAAAAAATAATTGAAATAATAAATAAAATCGTAAAAGATGTCTATAGTATATAATTTAAGATTTTATAATTTCTCTCTTTAATAACATGGATAGTAATTGATATATGCATAAGCACGTTATTATGAAGGGGGGGAAAGACTTATGTCACTTTTATAATCTGTTTTTATAAAGGTATTTTTTTTTTATCTGTTTGAGATAATGACAGAAAGTATTTGAACATGTAATATAAAATACAAAGATGTTTAGGTAAATAAAAGAAATAAGATGCTTATTTAAAGAAGAAAAATAATTACTTTTATGTAATGTAAAAAAAAGCAAGCAAATAATTTAACATGATTTAAGTCAACAAATTAAGATATTTATGTTTTGAAAACGAAAAATTATCTTCGAAATCAGTTTACTTGTTTTTGCTTATTATAATAATGTCCAAACAAGAAAAGAAAAAAAATAAACTTTCCAGGAAATGAAAATCGACCGGAAATTACAATGGCGGGAAAGCAAAAGATTGCATATACACATTTTTTAAGACATATTTTGAGTTTGCCGAGATTTGGGACACGTCACCAAAAATGGTATTTCTATTCTCAGATTCCTCACACAAAACGTGGACTGTGATGCTGGCACCCTCTATTTATATACCAGCTATATGGTTGCCTCCCACTGGTAAAATATGTCTCTTACCAATGGTGGCAGGAACAAAGATTTTTTCTTCTTCTTACATTGAAGTTGTTGGGCACTGCAGCTTATGTAGTTAGAATTAAACATGCTTTGAAAGAGGTGAACAAAATACTTATTATATTGTATTGTATTACGGTTTGTTGCATTAAATATGTATTTATAAAACCCTTATTTTTTTTTATCTAAGAAAGTTCAGTAAATATAAACTATTAATAAATGCTCGTGATGAAGGACATTCATCGATTTGGCTATGATGAAACTTATAATTTAAAAAAACAAAAAACAAATGCAGTTTGAATTGAATTTCGAAGCAGTTTTGGGTTTCTGGCGAGATATGTCAACAATTATGAAATCGATGTTGGCGCTTGTAAGTTTTCAAAGCTACATTTTGGCGACTTTTTTCCCCCAAAAAAATGTTATGGAATGAGTAGGCATAGTTTCATTCAAGAATTATACTATACGAAATCGATTTTGCTGTTTTTACCCATACTGTAATTCTATGACGTCACTTTTTCATCCCCAATACTAATCTTGAATAGCGAATTATCTATATCGAAAATTCATGCAGCTTGATGCCTTATCCGTCCCCTCTCGCTACTTAGTAGCCTGAGCAAAGTATACGAATCTGTGCTTCTCAAACACCTGAATCAATTTCTCAACGACAATAATATTTTAATTTCCGAACAATTTGGATTCCGGAAAAATCTGTCGACGAATCACCAACTTACTCGTGTTACAGAATTGATTCACGACGGCTTTGAAAAGTCTCGAAGCAAAGGCAGAGCCTGACTTAGCATAACTAGGGCCCTAGGCAGAAACTTCTTTGGGGGGGGGCTCTCTGCCTTTTTCCTCTTTTAAAATCAATGTTTAAAAAGTTAATCAAAGAAGGAAACGTAAAATAAGTTTTCTTTTTCGATTTGAAGGGCCACCTATAATGTGGGGGCCCAGGGCAGCTGCCCCTGCCTTAGTCAGGCTCTGAGCAAAGGTGCACTTTTTCTGGTTGTAGCCAAAGCCTTTGATAAAATTTGGCACGAAGGGCTCTTATTCAAGCTCATGCGACATGAATTTCCGGCGCAATTTATCAAAATTTTACGCACAGAGAAGGATATTTTTCTCTGTGATTTTACGCTTGTACCTAACTTCCCGGAACTTTGAAAGTCGAAACATCACGACGTTACCATTGCCGTTGAAGCCTTATGATGATGTTTTCGGAAAAAAGAGTTGAAAACCTTTTAGAAATAAAGTAATTTACTTTTCAATATAATACAGTCACAATTATAGTATTATGTTGAAAAGTAATAGTTAATAGACAAATTTCCTATTATACCGACTTATTCCACGACCTTCTTAATACACACCTTCGTAATGTATTCGTACTTCGACCTTCGTAATGTATTACGAAGGTCGTGCTTATTCGCACGAATTAACGTATAAATGCCAATCAATACCTACTTCTAAATAAACCATATCCAATTTTATTTTATTAAATTCTATTTTAAAAACCGAATATTTATTTGCATTTTAGAAAATTTTTGGTTTGAAAAATGTTTTTAATTCGATTATTGAGTCAAATTCTAAGAATATTTTTTTTATATAAAAAAAACGATATTTGTTTTAAATGAATGCAATTCCCACAAAAAATTAAATTTTCAAAGAGCATGATAAGTGTTGAAAACATAATGGAAAACCGCTATTCGGTACAAAAATATCGAACTACGTTAAATAAAAACTATAATCAATTTTGTTCGCAGTCTATTAATACTGAAATATTTACTGTCTCTTTCAATATATGGAATAGATCTCAGATTATAAAATAATCACAATGGAAGGTTTTTTTTTCTCGCATATCTCTATAAATAAATGACTATAAAGTTGGTGAAGTTTTGTGCAATTAGTTAAATAACTATACAGCCGAAAACTTAATTTAATCTATTCAGCATCATAATATTTCATTTGGTAGTCCCCAGCAGTTCTAGTGTATTGTCATTTTAGGGAGAAAACGAAAGAAAATTATGATACCAAGCTATATCTAGGATCCAGTCAAACACAATTCCACACACACACACAAAAAAAAAAAAACATGTTTACTATGCTAGGGTGATCCCCATTAACACTAGGGATGGCTGAAATAAAAGAGGTCCTTTTCTAAAAACACATTTTCTATTTAAGGACCCGCAATTAGAGGAATTTTTCAGAGTATGTTTCCTGTAATCTAAACATGAAAAAAAAAAAAAAAAAAACAATTTCGCCTTTATCTTTCAACAACGAAAGTAATCATGGAAATGTTTCCCAAAATGATGAAATGGACTTGAATTTCAAGACTACAGTGCAATCTTAGATTGGAATCCAGAAATAAAGAAATGTCAAAATTCAAGAAAAGTTTATGGGACTATTCATTCTTGTACAAAAAAAAAAAAAAGTTATCGCAGGGAAGCGGCAAAATTCAGCTTAATTTTTAATTAATAGTAGCAAAATAATCGCTGCGAAATGCACAAAATCTTCCAAGATATATACATCTTGCAAAATAGCTTAACACTAAATGGTTTGGCCTGCGAAGCATCAATATACACAGGGAGAGAGAGAGAGAGACTTTCATACGTTCAATCTTTATTAGAGGTACAAATAAGATTTCATATAGATGATGATTCAAATTAAAGTATCTCTGTTTGGGATGTCCTGACAGAGGATACACATTTCAGGCCTTGAGATAATTATTATTAGTGCAATAAAGGGGGAAAATTTAGTAAAAAGGCTTGGTGAAATACAGCACTGCAATCGGTTTAAGATAATGAATATGAAGCATGACACCAATATTAAAAGGAAGAATATGAGTAAAAATGTAAGAAACTTTATTACACAACACAAACTCTTGTTACTATAGAAATTTCAATCATAGTAACAAACAAAAGTTTCACCGATGGTTTTGAATGTGCTCACCTTGCTTCAGGTTGCTAAATGTTACATCGTGTTACAGAAGGATTCACAGCGGAATGTAACAGCTCGGGTTCGATTTGGCATGCGTGCAAGGCGATCTGGTTCTTCAAACCTGCCAGATTTCCTTTGTTCCCTCGATAAACTTTGTCTTTGAGGTAACCAAAGCAAAGGACAAGAATCACAAAGGGTTAGATCAGGTGAACGTCATCTTTTAGGAAATGTCTGGCTGATAATGAGATCCTCAGTAAAATGACCTCGCAGCAATTGTTGAGCCACACGCACTACGTGAGGAGAAGAAGACCATCTTTTTGAAATATTGTTGTAGTGAGGCATTCACGCTGATGGAGCTCTGAAATGACAAAATTTTGTAAGATATCCTGATTATGTGCTGCAATTCGTTAATCCCAGCGGAGTGATTTCTCCACAGAAAAATGGCCCAATTAAAAGGGTGCAGTGAAACCGATAAAGCATACAGTGAATTCAAGGGCATTTGTTGAACTTGTTGACCAGATACGGCAGTTTTGGGCGTTCATTATTCCGAAAATGAACTTCATCGTGCTATAGGAAGTTCCACGGTCAATTCTATTCTATCTCCATCCGTGTCAAGAAAGATAAAGCGAACGTTTCAGGTGCATCGTTACCGGCTGGTTTTAACTCTTGCAAGAGATGTACCATTTACGAATAAGCTCCAAGAGCTAACCACATGCAGCTTCAAACTGTAGATTATGGCAACTCCAGTTGCCTTGATACGGCTCGAGCACCTAATGTCCCTGCATGCTGTGTCCGCATTGGTTTGTTCCACGACAGAAGTTCCGATGTCTTCAATCACTCGTGGGATCCGTCTTTAACATCTACGAACTTTCTTTAACAACAAAGCTATCTGTTTCCTCGAAATGTTTGACTCCCCACAGCCCATGAACCCATGTACAAAGATTTTTAACCTCGGTACAAACGAGACGATTTGGTTGCGGTTTTGGTAAAATAAACTTAGAAGCAACACAAGCTCCGTCAAAAAGAGAACTATCGTAATGGCCAAACACTGTTCGGAAAATCCGCTTATCTGTTATGAACGACCTTTTAATCACTTATTACGTAAATTTTGTTTTCTGGTGCAGCTCGAAATGTCGAAAATTCGAATTTTCATCTAGCTAACGAAATCTGTACGTTAGTATTGAAATAACGGAGTTTATAACATGTATTCTGTCCTGTATTGTTGGTGTCAAGTTTCATATTCACTACCTTAAACAGATCGAAGTGCCCCTTTTCTCCAAGTATTTTTTTTTTTAAAAAATAATTTCTTCTTGCACCAATCAATTTCCCATTCACTGAAAACCTTTAAATATGAAGGCGTTACGTTGGCTGTTCTTTCGCCAGGTTTCTCAAATGAGGATACTTTAATTTGAACCACACTACTTATAAAAACTGATATTAATGAAAAGATTTCTTAGAATGAGTAAAAACTACTTTATTGGTGTAATATTTTCGAGAGATAGTATGAAAAATTGAGTAATTTTCAATTAATTAAAAGTTAAAAAATCGCTTCGAGGTGTACTATCTCATTTTCCAGAAACTATTAATGCCAAGTTTAGAAGTTTCATATTAAATGATCCGGCCCATAGAACATCACAACATGCTCAATATTTATTATTGGCAGAAAATTCCAGTGACTGACGCTTTAAGTTACAAAAATTGAATTTTTTGAATATACAGTCAAACATCGATAATTCGGACTTCTATTATTCGGACTTTTTCTGAAATGTTAATGTTTTATTCGTTTCTGCTTTTGTTGAGTAATAATAGTTGGCGCCCCTATAAAATCAAAATATTTTTCGGAAAATTTTATTTTAACGAACCAATCATATTGCTTGTTACTTTTTTCCTCTGTAAAACCGGTTGAAATACCGTAAGTAGTAACTTATTGCTTGATTCGGATCGTTCTGTTCGAACCTTTTTCGTTCGCTCTCCTTCTAAGGGATATTTTCATAGTATCGGCGTAGACCGTTAGTTTGTTTCCCCGCTCCCCGTACTTATCTTCAGCTAGTCTAGTCTAGCGATGCAGAAATCTTAAATAATGCTTTAAATGCAGGAAAGTGTTGTGATGAAAATGAAGAAATGAGTGACACTGAACAACATGAAGAAGAAGAAATTCCTACAGAGGATTTAATTGGCATCCTAGATAAAGCGATAACAGGTCTTAAACAACGGGATTTCATAACCGAACATGAAATTATGACTGTATATAAAATCCGTGAAAAACTAATTTCGCACAAACCTAAATATAAACAACTAACATTATTAGATATGATGAAGTAATAAAGATGTTTTCTTTGAGCAAGTAATAATGTTATCATTGCTTTACCGTTCTTTTAATTAGCATTTTCAACTATTGTTTAATCTTTGAAATTATAAAGTTGTGTATTGTTTTATATCGTCATACTAACGATGTACGTTAATTATTTTTTTATTTAAATATACCCAAATTCCGCAATTTCTATAATTCGGAATTGCCGTGGTCCCGGCGATTCCGAATTATCGATGTTTGACTGTACATATATTACAGTTTTGTGATTGCAAAACCATGAATGAAAAGTATTAGTAGATAATATTTAATTGCAAAATACAATATAAGAAAATGGATTTGAAAGCTTTATTTTCCAGATACTATACACATATAAATATTTAATCTTACAATTTTTATACATAAGTCAAAATATACCTGAGTGAAACCCAACTATACATGTCTAATAAAAAAGTATATAAAAAAAACTAACAGCTGAAAAATAAAAGCTATAAAATAATATAACTCTAGAACATAAAATTGTTCTCCAATCCTATAAATGCATTTAAGAAAACATTCTACATCCTAAAACATGCATTCTTAATAATAAAAATCAGCAGTAGAAGAATGCTGGTAATTAATTATGACTTAAATAAGTATATATTTGATGAACGAAATTACATTCTTTATTAAAATATCTCATTTCAGTTACTTTGTTTATTTCTGCACAAAATTAGTAATATTTCAATATGTTCCATTAATACCTTTTCAATATATAGTATAAAGATAACATTTCATTAAATAGTACTTTGCTCAACGTTGCAATTAAATCGCTACTTTACACCTGAGCTCATAAAAGTATAAAAAAATATATATTATGTATAACAAAAATTATTACCTACCATATTGCAATCAAAGAAACTGATATTTTTATTACAAATACAAAAGGTATTTGAACTATCAAATCAATCTTAACGGATTCAAATGCAAAATAAATTTTGAGTTTAGGCATAAATACAATACATTCTTTCAAAAAAAAAAAATACAAATGCAAAATTTTGTTCTGACTTTTTATAAAACCGTCTCATTATGAACTTGACTTTCAAGCACTAATTCTGGAGATGACGAATCCGAAACATCTTGGCCATAAGCAGGCAAAACTGGCACATACTGATTCATGCTGCTGGGAGTAGCTATTTCCACCATGGATGAAGAGGATGGTGGAGGCCTCGAATGTTCGCAGAGGTTGCTATCAATCGAATACTGTCTTTCCAGAGACTTCTTCATTTTCCGATGGGAGCCTGCGTCAGATTTCCCTTGCTTAGGAATCGATTTCTCGGGAGTACTCTCTTTTTCTGACTTGGATGACTGCAAATTGTAATGACTGGAACGAGTGAGGTGGAAAGGAGAGACGAGTGGCGTGTGTTCATCGTCAGAATAAAAGCCGTCTGCATCTGAACCTGGTGTTGGTATCGTTTTTTGTGATGGTTTAACCTTCTCTTCTGTTTCTGTCGAGCTATCCGAGGATTCGGATTTGGATGTCGACTTTTTTCTTATGTGTTTCAACTTGCTGGTGACATGATTCAACGCGTTATTTTTCTCTTGGTTCTTACGACTTAGTTTGTCGGGGTTGGAGTTATTTTTTGACTTACTTGAAGTTTCACATTTAAGATTAAGTGCTGTAGAGACATAATTAGAATCGTAAATCAAAGAGGATGGGCGCTGTGCCGAATAGTTTGATTTTGCTCGATTCGATTCCCGTTTTCGTCGAGGACTTGAAGACACCACTGCTGAATCATATTCTTCGCTTTTGGTTCTGGAAATAGTAGGCAGCGTTTCAACGTTGGCCGAAAAGTTCTGCAATCTTCCCAGAGAGGCAGTTTCTACATCTGTCATGGAATCACTCAGTGATATAGCACTGCGAATTAGAAAAAAAAAATTGGCAATCAAATGAATATTTTATATTTTCTTGCTTAAATTTTTGATATTTCAAAAGCAGTAATAATACATAAGTTTTAAATAATCTAGTAAAAACTAATTTTAAATTCCTTATTTTTGAAAATATGAGTTTTTTTTAAAAAAAAATTTCGTGTCTATAAAAAGTTTATTTACAACAAAAATAAATAAATATGAAATTTGCTTTAGATATCTAATTTTCTGATGTAAATCAGTTATAAATTTAGTAAGATAAGATAACGTCGAAACAGAGCTCTTTTTAAAATCTTTTATCTGACTTAATCAGTAGAATATGGTAACAAGGCTCATAAGTAATAAATTAACTTCACTTTTTTAATTTGTCAATAGTTTTCACGTATTTGGTGAATGCGTTGTTATTTAAAAGAAGTCTTTATGTTAGGTCTATAATAATCAAAACATATATTTATATTAATTAAATATTAATTAAACTGTCACATAAAATTAAAAAAAATACTTTATAGACATAAAATAGAGGCAAAAACTTATATTTTTTTTCAAAATTTAATAAATTGATTTGTAATTTTAGATATAGTAATTAAGATGAACGTTTTTCGTAACTACAATAGTATAGCATTAACTGACATGTGTATAAAATGTGCTATTCACTAAATATTACTTTTGATGTTAGGGTAATTTTATGGTAAATGATTATGGTTATATGGTAAATTTTTTAATAAGAAAATTTCTTACCTAATTCGAAGCATAGGAGAACCTTGCAAACTTCTCATATACAAAACATCGACATCTGATGGAGTATTAGCAAGGACTGGCATCTGTTCTGCCTCAAGTTTTTCTGAAGCAGCATCCTCTGTGTCAGACAAAATTGGACTTAAAGGATTTGCAATAGGAGGATTAGAAGGCTTTCTATTGGTATGGCTCTTTTCCTCCATTGTGTCTTCTAAGGCCTCTTCATTGAGTGTTTCTAAAGCCCCAACAATCATTGATTCTTCCATAGTTACCTAAAATATGTAGGAAATATGTAAGAATATTAAGTAATACTTTAAAAAAATAATTTTTTGTAACAATCAAACAGCATGCATTTAAATTTTTTGAAGAGATTTTAAGCAAAAGATGAAGAAGAATAAAAAGCACTCTAAAAAATTATAATTCTAAAATTCATTCAATTAAAAAAACACAAGCCTTTACCCAATACAAGGTTTTATTTTAGTGCAATTGTGTTGAAAATCATGCATTGGTAGTATTTAATTAATGCTTAAAAACAGAACTCAGTTTAATAAATTGTAAAAGAATAACTTCCACTTTATATTCTAACTAATCAAAAAGGAGAGTTAATTTGCTTAAAGATATGTATTTTAGAAACAGGGAATTTCTTTCAATTTGTTTATGTTTATATGTTATGGTTTGTTTATATATATATATATATATATATATATGATTTATTGCATTTTTTAAACTGTTATTTATGTTACATTTTGGCAATATATAAAAAAATAAAATAAAAATCTTGTTTTGGTACAGATTAAACTTGTAAAAAACGTAATGACTAAAAATTTTATTAATAAATACTACATTTAATGTTGCTCATAAAAATATGTAAGGAATTATAGACATACATATTAGGAAATGTTGTCTGAGGTTAGATGAAACAACAAAAATAAATTACATATATAATGTTAAGATACTTTTCCATTAGCATAAGAGCAAGCACAATAACTTGAAACTGCATTTTTTAATTTCTTATTCCATTTCAATTCAAATGTTATTTTAGACCAATTTATGTTAAAACTGGATGGTATCCGACTGCTGTTATGGCAGCAGAAAAGTACTCAATTTTACTACATGCTTAACATCCAACAACATTATAAAAAAAAACGAAATGCATAAAGAATTTAAAGCAAAGAGGAAGAAATAATAACAAAGCAAAACTGCAGTGGTATGAGCATTTCTAAATATGATGAGCATTCATCTCTATAAGCCACAAATACAGAAAAAAAAGAGGAATTATGTAATTTTTTTTATTTTTTGAATATGCAAATTAATATTAGATTAGTATTGTAATTGCAGTTAATTTTAAAGGTTTTTTTTTTATCCTAGAGCAAAAAATCATTATAACATGACTGATGTACTTGACATAGCATTTTGATTTGATAGCAATTTCCAATTTATTCATTTAAATTATACATTTTCTTTACATGTTTGTTATATAAACTAAGAAATAAGAAAATAATTAAGAGTAATATAAGATATAAATATTGAAATTCCATTTGAACATATATAAACTTTTCTGTTCCTCTGGTTAAATCAGATATAATAAATTTTAAAATATATAATTTCTTCTTATTTTACAGTCTATATTTAGTGCAGCAATATTAAAGAAATCTTTCTTCCTATTATTATTATTCAAGTATAAGAAATTGAAAATTAGTTTCAAACACACAAATAAAATGCATTGTTTCAAAGATTTTGATATGCAATAATATGCAAGCCAATTGATATTACATAATTCCATAAATAAGCATAAACTACAGACAAAGATAAATAGCTTATAAAATGCAACATAAAATTAAATGTACAAAAAAATCCCACCTCATTTAAAACAAGTTGCCAATATGGACAAACAGTCTTGCATGGGAAAGAATATTTGAAATAAATATTATTTTGTAAAAAAATCATGTCTATATGCATGAAAAAGTCTATCACAACTTTTTAAATAAGTTATTACAAAAATAAATGAAATGAATGATTATATACTTTTATGCAGATTTCTGCAAAATAAATAACTACAAATAATTAAATTAGAAAATTTTTATTGTACCTAGCAATGAACAAATTATTTTAAATACAGTATGATTAAATTACTATAAGTTTTATAAGTCACATAATCTTCATTTCAAAATTTGAATAACAATTATTCACTGTTATGTTCTTTAAATTAAATAGAAACATGCTAAAATCAGATTTTTTTGTTTGTGTTTTTTAAAGCTTCAATTATCCTTATTAATGATATTTGATTTTCTTGTAGCATATTCTTTGTATCCCTACATGAGGCTTATGTATTTAAGATCCAATTCTACAGAAAATCAGCTATATAAGGGAGTTTTCATATAAAATTTTTTGAGGTTAAGCATCCTCTTGCTAGTATTACAAGGAAGTTCAGAGAGGAGTACCATCCTTTCCACTTGGACCATAATTGAAAGTTAAGTGGCTTCAAAACGGGATTCTACTCTAACTAGACAAAACTCAATGGGGTTTTTTAACTATATGATTTATTCCTTTAGGTGCATATTAATTATTTTAAGTTGTTTATAATTTAGTTTAGGGTAGATTTCAACATAATTTACTATATATATATATATATAT